>JBAMMX010000038.1:0-64907 GCA_037126225.1 Dillenia turbinata | reverse complement strand
TTAAAATTTAAAATTTAAAATTTAAAATTTAAAATTTAAAATTTAAAATTTAAAATTTAAAATTTAAAATTTAAAATTTAAAATTTAAAATTTAAAATTTAAAATTTAAAATTTAAAATTTAAAATTTAAAATTTTTAAATTTAAAATTTAAATTTAAAATTTAAAATTTAAAATTTAAAATTTAAAATTTAAATTAAAATTTAAAATTTAAAATTTAAAATTTAAAATTTTAAATTTAAAATTTAAAATTTTAAAATTTAAAATTTAAAATTTAAAATTTAAAATTTAAAATTTAAAATTTAAAATTTAAAATTTAAAATTTTAAAATTTAAAATTTAAAATTTAAAATTTAAAATTTAAAATTTAAATTTAAAATTTAAAATTTAAAATTTAAAATTTAAAATTTAAAATTTAAAATTTAAAATTTAAAATTTAAAATTTAAAATTTAAAATTTAAAATTTAAAATTTAAAATTTAAATTTAAAATTTAAAATTTAAAATTTAAAATTTAAAATTTAAAATTTAAAATTTAAAATTTAAAATTTAAATTGGAGATTTAAAATTTAAAATTTAAAATTTAAAATTTAAAATTTAAAATTTAAAAATTTAAAATTGCTTAAATTTAAAATTTAAAATTTTAAAGTTAAAATTTAAAATTTAAAATTTAAAATTTAAATCAAATTTAAAATTTAAAATTTAAATTAAAATTTAAAATTTAAAATTTAAAATTTAAAATTTAAAATTTAAATTTAAAATTTAAAATTTAAATTTAAATTTTAAGTTAAGGTTTAGACGATTTAAAATTTAAAATTTAAAATTTAAAATTTAAAATTTAAAATTTAAAATTTAAAATTTAAAATTTAAAATTTAAAATTTAAAATTTAAAATTTAAAATTTAAAATTTAAAATTTAAAATTTAAAATTTGGGTTTAAAATTTAAAATTTAAAATTTAAAATTTAAAATTTTAAATTTAAAATTTAAAATTTAAAATTTAAAATTTAAAATTTAAAATTTAAAATTTAAAATTTAAAATTTAAAATTTAAAATTTAAAATTTAAAATTTAAAATTTAAATTTAGGTTAAAATTTAAAATTTAAAATTTAAAATTTAAAATTTAAAATTTAAAATTTAAAATTTAAAATTTAAAATTTAAAATTTAAAATTTAAAATTTAAAATTTAAAATTTAAAATTTAAAATTTAAAATTTAAAATTTAAAATTTAAAATTTAAAATTTAAAATTTAAAATTTAAAATTTAAAATTTAAAATTTAAATTAAAATTTAAAATTTAAAATTTAAAATTTAAAATTTAAAATTTAAAATTTAGTTAAATTTAAAATTTAAAATTTAAAATTTAAATTTAAATTTAAAATTTAAAATTTAAAATTTAAAATTTAAAATTTAAATTTAAAATTTAAAATTTAAAATTTAAAATTTAAAATTTAAAATTTAAAATTTAAAATTTAAATTTAAAATTTAAAATTTAAAATTTAAAATTTAAAATTTAAAATTTAAAATTTAAAATTTAAAATTTTAAATTTAAATTAAAATTTAAAATTTAAAATTTAAAATTTAAAATTTAAAATTTAAAATTTAAAATTTAAAATTTAAAATTTAAAATTTAAAATTTAAAATTTAAAATTTAAAATTTAAAATTTAATAATTTAAATTTAAAATTTAAAATTTAAAATTTAAAATTTAAAATTTAAAATTTAAAATTTAAAATTTTAAATTTAAAATTTAAATTTAAAATTTAAAATTTAAAATTTAAAATTTAAAATTTAAAATTTAAAATTTAAAATTTAAAATTTAAAATTTAAATTTAAAATTTAAAATTTAAAATTTAAAATTTAAAATTTAAAATTTAAAATTTAAAATTTAAAATTTAAAATTTAAATTTAAAATTTAAAATTTAAAATTTAAATTTAAAATTTAAAATTTTAAATTTAAATTTAAAATTTAAAATTTAAAATTTTAAATTTAAAATTTAAAATTTAAAATTTAAAATTTAAAATTTAAAATTTTAAATTTAAAATTTAATTAAAATTTAAAATTTAAAATTTAAAATTTAAAATTTAAAATTTAAAATTTAAAATTTAAAATTTAAAGTTTAAAATTAAAATTTAAATTTAAAATTTAAAATTTAAAATTTAAAATTTAAATTTAAAATTTAAAATTTAAAATTTAAAATTTAAAATTTAAAATTTAAAATTTAAAATTTAGGCTAAAATTAAAATTTAAAATTTAAATTCAAATTCGGAATTTAAAATTTAAATTTAAATTTAAAATTTAAAATTTAAAATTTAAAATTAATCTAATTAAATTAAAATTGACCCAGTTAAAATTTAAAATTTAAAATTTAAAATTTAAATTTAAAATTTTAAAATTTAAAATTTAAATTTAAAATTTAAAATTTAAAATTTAAAATTTTAAAATTTAAATTTAAATTTAAAATTTAAAATTTAAAATTTAAAATTTAAAATTTAAAATTTAAAATTTAAAATTTAAAATTTAAAATTTAAAATTTAAAATTTAAAATTTAAAATTTAAAATTTAAAATTTAAAATTTAAAATTTAAAATTTAAAATTTAAAATTTAAATTTAAAATTTAAAATTTAAAATTTAAAATTTAAAATTTAAAATTTAAAAATTTAAATTTAAATTTAAATTTAAATTAAAATTTAAAATTTAAAATTTAAAATTTAAAATTTAAATTTAAATTTAAAATTTAAAATTTAAAATTTAAAATTTAAAATTTAAAATTTAAAATTTAAAATTTAAAATTTAAAATTTAAAATTTAAAATTTAAAATTTAAAATTTAAAATTTAAAATTTAAAATTTAAAATTTAAAATTTAAAATTTAAAATTTAAAATTTAAAATTTAAAATTTAAAATTTAAAATTTAAAATTTAAAATTTAAAATTTAAATTTTAAATTTAAAATTTAAAATTTAAAATTTAAAATTTAAAATTTAAAATTTAAATTTAAAATTTAAAATTTAAAATTTAAAATTTAAAATTTAAAATTTAAAATTTAAAATTGATTTAAAATTTAAAATTTTAAAATTTAAAATTTAAAATTTTAAATTTAAAATTTAAAATTTAAAATTTAAATTTAAAATTTAAAATTTTAAATTTAAAGTTAAAATTTAAAATTTAAAATTTAAAATTTAAAATTTAAAATTTAAAATTTAAAATTTAAAATTTAAAATTTAAAATTTAAAATTTAAAATTTAAAATTTAAAATTATTAAATTTAAAATTTTAAATTTAAAATTTAAAATTTAAAATTTAAAAATTTAAAATTTAAATTTAAATTTAAAATTTAAAATTTAAAATTTAAAATTTAAAATTTAAAATTTTAAATTTAAAATTTAAAATTTAAATTTAAATTTAAAATTTAAAATTTAAAAATTTAAAATTTAAAATTTAAAATTTAAAATTTAAAATTTAAAATTTAAAATTTAAAATTTAAAATTTAAAATTTAAAATTTAAAATTTAAAAATTTAAAATTTAAAATTTAAAATTTAAAATTTAAAATTTAAAATTTAAAATTTAAAATTTAAAATTAAAATTTAAATTTAAATTTTAAAATTTAAAATTTAAAATTTAAAATTTAAATTTAAAATTTAAAATTTAAAATTTAAAATTTAAAATTTAAAATTTAAAATTTAAAATTTAAAATTTAAAATTTAAATTTAAATTTAAAATTTAAAATTTAAAATTTAAAATTTAAAATTTAAATTAAAATTTTAAATTTTAAATTTAAAAATAAAAAATTTAAAATTTAAAATTTAAAATTTAAAATTTAAATTTAAAATTTAAAATTTAAAATTTAAATTAAAATTTAAAATTTAAAATTTAAAATTTAAAATTTAAAATTTAAATTTAAAATTTAAATTTAAAATTTAAAATTTAGGCTAAAATTTAAAATTTAAAATTTAAAATTTAAAATTTAAGGTTAAAATTTAGAATTTAAAATTTAAAATTTAAAATTTAAAATTTAAAATTTAAAATTTAAAATTTAAATTTAATTAAATTTAAATTTAAAATTTAAAATTTAAAATTTAAAGTTAAAATTTAAAATTTAAAATTTAAAATTTAAAATTTAAAATTTAAAATTTAAAATTTAAAATTTTAAATTTAAAATTTAAAATTTAAAATTTAAAATTTAAAATTTAAATTTAAAATTTAAAATTTAAAATTTTAAATTTAAAATTTAAAATTTAAAATTTAAAATTTAAAGTTTAAAATTTAAATTTAAATTTAAAATTTAAAATTTAAAATTTAAAATTTAAAATTTAAAATTTAAAATTTAAAATTTAAAATTAAAATTTAAAATTTAAAATTTAAAATTTAAAATTTAAAATTTAAAATTTAAAATTTAAATAAAATTAAAATTTAAATTTAAATTTAAAATTTAAAATTTAAAATTTAAAATTTAAAATTTAAAATTTAAAATTTAAAATTTAAAAATTTAAAATTTAAAATTTAAAATTTAAAATTTAAAATTTAAAATTTAAAATTTAAAATTTAAAATTTAAAATTTAAAATTTAAAATTTAAAATTTAAAATTTAAATTAAAATTTAAATTAAATTAAAATTTAAAATTTAAAATTTAAGATTTAAAATTTAAAATTTAAAATTTAAAATTTAAGTTAAGTTAAAATTTAAAATTTAAATTTAAAATTTAAAATTTAAATTTAAAATTTAAAATTTAAAATTTAAAATTTAAAATTTAAATTTAAAATTTAAAATTTAAAATTTAAAATTTAAAATTTAAAATTTAAAATTTAAAATTTAAAATTTAAATTTAAATTTAAAGTTTAAAATTTAAAAATTTAAAAATTTAAAATTTAAAATTTAGATTTAAAATTTAAAATTTAAATTTAAAAATTTAAAATTAAAATTCGGTTAAATTTAAAATTTAAAATTTAAAATTTAAAATTTAAAATTTAAAATTTAAAATTTAAAATTTAAAATTTAAAATTTAAAATTTAAAATTTAAAATTTAAAATTTAAAAATTTAAAATTTAAATTTAAAATTTAAAATTGAATTAAAATTTAAAATTTAAAATTTAAAATTTAAAATTTAAAATTTAAAATTTAAAATTTAAAATTTAAAATTTAAAATTTAAAATTTAAAATTTAAAATTTAAATTTAAAATTTAAAATTTTTAAAATTTAAAATTTAAAATTTAAAATTTAAAATTTAAAATTTAAAATTTAAAATTTAAATTTAAAATTTAAATTTAAAATTTAAAATTTAAAATTTAAATTTAAATTTAAAATTTAAAATTTAAAATTTAAAATTTAAAATTTAAAATTTAAAATTTAAAATTTAAAATTTAAAATTTAAAATTTAAAAATTTAAAATTTAAAATTTAAAGAAATTTAAAATTTAAAATTTAAATTTAAATTTAAAATTTAAAATTTAAAATTTAAAATTTAAATTTAAAATTTAAAATTTAAAATTTAAAATTTAAATTTAAATTTAAAATTTAAAGTTTAAAATTTAAAATTTAAATTTAAAATTTAAAATTTAAAGTTAAAATTTAAATTTAAAATTTAAAATTTAAAATTTAAAATTTAAAATTTAAAATTTAAAAATTTAAAATTTAAAATTTAAAATTTAAAATTTAGAATTTAAAATTTAAAATTTAAAATTTAAAATTTAAAATTTAAAATTTAAAATTTAAAATTTAAAATTTAAATTTAAAATTTAAAATTTAAAATTTAAAATTTAAAATTTAAAATTTAAAATTTAAAATTAAAATTTAAAATTTAAAGTTAAAATTTAGAATTTAAAATTTAAATTTAAAATTTAAATTTAAAATCGTTGGTTAAAATTTAAAATTTAAATTTAAAATTTAGAATTTAATTAAATTTAAATTTAAAATTTAAAATTTAAAATTTAAAATTTAGGAATTAAAATTTAGAATTTAAATTTATAAATTTAAGTCGGAATTTAAAATTTAAAATTTAAAATTTAAAATTTAAAATTTAAAATTTAAAATTTAAAGTTAAAATTTAAAATTAAAATTCAGTTAAGGTTAAAATTTAAAATTTAAAATTTAAAATTTAAAATTTAAAATTTTAAATTTAAAATTTAAAATTTAAAATTTAAAATTTAAAATTTAAATTTAAAATTTAAATTTAAGCGAATTTAAAATTTAAAATTTAAAATTTAAAATTTAAAATTTAAAATTTAAAATTTAAAATTTAAAATTTAAAATTTAGAATTTAAAATTTAAAATTTTAAATTTAAAATTTAAAATTTAGAATTAAATTTAAATTTTCGGGAATTTTAAATTAAAATTGTTAAAATTTTAAATTTAAAATTTAAATTAAATTCGGGAATTTAATTTAGGTTAAAATTTAAGTTTAGGGTTAAATTGGTTAATTTAGTTTTGGTTTAGGTTTAAATTTAAAATTTAATGTTTAGAGTTTGATTTAGGATTGGTATTAAATTTAAATTTAAAATTTAAAATTTAAAATTTAAAATTTAAAATTTAAAATTTAAATTAAAATTTAAAATTTAAAATTTAAAATTTAAAATTTAAAAATTTAAAATTTAAAATTTAAAATTTAAAATTTAAAAATTTAAAATTTAAAATTTAAAATTTAAAATTTAAATTTAAAATTTAAATTTAAAATTTAAAATTTAAAATTTAAAATTTAAAATTTAAAATTTAAAATTTAAAATTTAAAATTTAAAATTTAAAATTTAAAATTTAAAATTTAAAATTTAAAATTTAAAATTTAAAATTTAAAATTTAAAAATTTAAATTTAAAATTTAAATTTAAAATTTAAAATTTAAAATTTAAAATTTTAAATTTAAAATTTAAAATTTAAAATTTAAAATTTAAAATTTAAAATTTAAAATTTAAAATTTAAAATTTAAAATTTAAAATTTAAAATTTAAAATTTAAAATTTAGGAATTAAAATTTAAAATTTAAAATTTAAAATTTAAAATTTAAAATTTAAAATTTAAAATTTAAAATTTAAAATTTAAAATTTAAATTTAAATTTAAAATTTAAAATTTAAAATTTTAAATTTAAAATTTAAAATTTAAAATTTAAAATTTTAAATTTAAAATTTAAATTTAAATTTAAAATTTAAAATTTAAAATTTAAAATTTAAAATTTAAAATTTTGAATTAAAATTTTGGTAAATTTAAATTTAAAATTTAAAATTTAAAATTTAAAATTTAAAATTTAAAATTTAAAATTTAAAATTTAAAATTTAAAATTTAAAATTTAAAATTTAAAATTTAAAATTTAAAATTTAAAATTTAAAATTTAAATTTAAATTTAGAATTTAAATTTAAAATTTAAAATTTAAAATTTAAAATTTAAAATTTAAAATTTAAAATTTAAAATTAAAATTTTAAATTTAAATTTAAAATTTAAAATTTAAAATTTAAAATTTAAAATTTTAAATTTAAAATTTAAGGGCAAAATTTAAAATTTAAAATTTAAAATTTAGAATTTAAATTTAAAATTTAAAATTTCGGAATTTAAAATTTAAAATTTAAAATTTAAAATTTAAAATTTAAATTAATTAAAGTTAAAATTTAAAATTTAAAATTTAAAATTTAAAATTTAAATTTAAAATTTAAAATTTAAAATTTAAAATTTAAAGTAAATTTAAAATTTAAAATTTAAGAATTTAAAATTTAAAATTTAAAATTTAAAATTTGAGCTAAATTCGATTAAAATTTAGCTAAAATTTAAATTTAGTTAAATTTAAAATTTAAAATTTAAAATTTAAAATTTAAAATTTAAAATTTAAAATTTAAAATTTAAAATTTAAAATTTAAAATTTAAAATTTAAATTTAAAATTTAAAATTTAAAATTTAAAATTTAAAATTTAAATTTAAAATTTAAATTTAAAATTTAAAATTTAAAATTTAAAATTTAAAATTTAAAATTTAAAATTTAAAATTTAAAATTTAAAATTTAAAGTTAAAATTTAAAATTTAAATTAAATTAAAATTTAAAATTTAAAATTTAAAATTTAGTTAAAATTTAAAATTTAAAATTTAAAATTTAAAATTTAAAATTTAAAATTTAAAATTTAAAATTTAAAATTTAAAATTTAAATTTAAATTTAAAATTTAAAATTTAAAATTTAAAATTTAAAATTTAAAATTTAAAATTTAAAATTTAAAATTTAAAATTTAAAATTTAAAATTTAAAATTTAAAATTTAAAATTTAAAATTTAAAATTTAAAATTTAAATTTAAAATTTAAAATTTAAAATTTAAAATTTAAATTTTAAAATTTAAAATTTAAAATTTAAAATTTAAATTTAAAATTTAAAATTTAAAATTTAGTTAAAATTTAAAATTTAAAATTTAAAATTTAAAATTTAAAATTTAAAATTTAAAATTTAAAATTTAAAATTTAAAATTTAAAATTTAAATTTAAAATTTAAAATTTAATTAAATTAAAATTTAAAATTTTAAATTTCGTTAAAATTTAAAATTTAAAATTTAAAATTTAAAATTTTAATTAAAATTTAAAATTTAAAATTTAAATTAAAATTTAAAATTTAAAATTTAAAATTTAAATTTAAGTTAAAATTTAAAAAAATTTAAATTTAAAATTTAAAATTTAAATTTAGGTTAAATTTAAAGTTATTTAAAATTTAAAATTTAAAATTTAAAATTTAAATTTAGGGTTTAATTAAAATTTAGGGTTTAAATTTAGGGTTAAAATTTAAAATTTAAAATTTAAAATTTAAGGTTTAAAATTTAAAATTTAAAATTTAAATTTAAATTTAAAATTTAAAGTTTAAAATTTAAAATTTAAATTTAAAATTTAAAATTTAAAATTTAAAATTTAAAATTTAAAATTTAAAATTTAAAATTTAAATTAAAATTTAAAATTTAAAATTTAAAGTTTAGCTAAAATTTAAAATTTAAATTTAAATTTAAAATTTAAAATTTAAAATTTAAAATTTAAAATTTAAAATTTAAAATTTAAAATTTAAAATTTAAAATTTAAAATTTAAAATTTAAAATTAATTAAAATTTAAAATTTAAAATTTAATTTAAGTTAAAATTAAAATTTAAAATTTAAAATTTAAATTGATTTAAAATTTAAAATTTAAAATTTAAAATTTAAAATTTAAAATTTAAATTTAAAATTTAAAATTTAAAATTTAAAATTTAAAATTTAAAATTTAAAATTTAAAATTTAAAATTTAAAATTTAAAATTTAAAATTTTAAAATTTAAAATTTAAAATTTAAAATTTTAAATTTAAATTTAAATTTAAAATTTAAAATTTAAAATTTAAAATTTAAAATTTAAATTAAAATTTAAAATTTAAAATTTAAAATTTAAAATTTAAATTTAAAATTTAAAATTTAAATTTAAATTTAAAGATTTAAAATTTAAAATTTAAAATTTAAATTTAGGAATTTAAAATGGTTAGGCAGGTTAGGATTTAAAATTTAAAATTTAGGTTAAAATTTAAAATTTAAAGTTTAAATTTAAAATTTAAAATTTAAAATTTAAAATTTAAAATTTAAAATTTAAAATTTAAAATTTAAAGTTTAAATTTAAAATTTAAAATTTAAAATTTAAAATTTAAATTTAAAATTTAAAATTTAAAATTTAAATTTAAATTAAAATTTAAAATTTAAAATTTAAAATTAAAATTTAAAATTTAAAATTTAAATTTTAAAATTTAAATTTAAAATTTAAAATTTAAAATTTAAAATTTAAAATTTAAAATTTAAAATTTAAAATTTAAATTTAAATTTAAAATTTAAAATTTAAAATTTAAAATTTAAAATTTAAAATTTAAAATTTAAAAATTTAAAATTTAAAATTTAAAATTTAAAATTTAAATTTAATTAAAATTAAAATTTAAAATTTAAAATTTAAATTTAAAATTTAAAATTTAAAATTTAAAATTTAAAATTTAAAATTTTAAATTTAAAATTTAAAATTTAAAATTTAAAATTTAAAATTAAAATTTAAAATTTAAAATTTAAAATTTAAAATTTAAAATTTAAAATTTAAAATTTAAATTTAAATTAAAATTTAAAATTTAAAATTTAAAATTTAAAATTTAAAATTTAAAATTTAAAATTTAAATTAAAATTTAAAATTTAAAATTTAAAATTTAAATTTAAATTTAAAATTTAAAATTTAAAATTTAAAATTTAAAATTTAAAATTTTAAATTTAAAATTTAAAATTTAAAATTTAAAATTTAAAATTTAAAATTTAAAATTTAAAATTTAAATTTAAAATTTAAAATTTAAAATTTAAAATTTAAAATTTAAAATTTAAAATTTAAAATTTAAAATTTAAAATTTAAAATTTAAAATTTAAATTTAAAATTTAAAATTTAAAATTTAAAATTTAAAATTTAAAATTTTAAATTTAAAATTTAAAATTTAAAATTTAAAATTTAAATTTAAAATTTAAAATTTAAAATTTAAAATTTAAAATTTAAAATTTAAAATTTAAAATTTAAAATTTAAAATTTAAAATTTAAAATTGGTAAAATTTAAAATTTAAAATTTAAAATTTAAAATTTAAAAATTTAAAATTTAAAATTTAAAATTTAAAATTTAAAATTTAAAATTTAAATTTAAAATTTAAAATTTAAAATTTAAAATTTAAAATTTAAAATTTAAAATTTAAAATTTAAAATTTAAAATTTAAAATTTAAAATTTAAAATTTAAAATTTAAAATTTAAAATTTAAATTTAAAATTTAAAATTTAAAATTTAAAATTTAAAATTTAAAATTTAAAATTTAAAATTTAAAATTTAAAATTTAAAATTTAAAATTTAAAATTTAAAATTTAAAATTTAAATTTAAAATTTAAAATTTAAAATTTAAAATTTAAATTAAATTAAAATTTAAAATTTAAAATTTAAAATTTAAAATTTAAAATTTAAAATTTAAAATTTAAAATTTAAAATTTAAAATTTAAAATTTAAAATTTAAAATTTAAAATTTAAAATTTAAAATTTAAAATTTAAAATTTAAATTTAAAATTTAAATTTTAAAATTTAAATTTAAAATTTAAAATTTAAAATTTAAAATTTAAAATTTAAAATTTAAAATTTAAAATTTAAATTTAGTTAAAATTTAAAATTTAAAATTTAAAATTTAAAATTTAAAAATTTAAAATTTAAATTTAAAATTTAAAATTTAAAATTTAAAATTTAAAATTTAAAATTTAAAATTTAAAATTTTAAATTTAAAATTTAAAATTTAAAATTTAAAATTTAAAATTTAAAATTTAAAATTTTAAATTTAAAATTTAAAATTTAAAATTTAAAATTAAAATTTAATTAAAATTTAAAATTTAAAATTTAAAATTTAAATTAAATTAAAATTTAAAATTTTAAATTTAAAATTTAAATTTAAAATTTAAAATTTAAAATTTAAAATTTAAATTAAATTTAAAATTTAAAATTTAAAATTTAAAATTTAAAATTTAAAATTTAAAATTTAAAATTTAAAATTTAAAATTTAAAATTGTTAAAATTTAAAATTTAAATTAAAATTTAAAATTTAAAATTTAAAATTTAAAATTTAAATTAAATTAAATTAAAATTTAAATTAAAATTTAAAATTTAAATTTAAAGTTTAAAATTTAAAATTTAAAATTTAAAATTTAAAATTTAAAATTTAAAATTTAAAATTTAAAATTTAAAATTTAAAATTTAAAATTTAAAATTTAAAATTTAAAATTTAAAATTTAAAATTTAAAATTTAAGTATTAAATTTAAAATTTAAAATTTAAAATTTAAAATTTAAAATTTAGTTAAAATTTAAAATTTAAAATTTAAAATTTAAATAAATTTAAAATTTAAAATTTAAAATTTAAAATTTAAATTTAAAATTTAAAATTTAAAATTTAAAATTTAAAATTTAAAATTTAAAATTTAAAATTTAAAATTTAAAATTTAAAATTTAAAATTTAAATTTTAAAATTTAAAATTTAAAATTTAAAATTTAAAATTTAAAATTTAAAATTTAAAATTTAAAATTTAAAATTTAAAATTTTAAATTTAAAATTTAAAATTTAAAATTTAAAATTTAAAATTTAAAATTTTAAAATTTAATTAAATTAAAATTTAAAATTTAAATTTAAAATTTAGGTTAAAATTTAAAATTTAAAATTTAAAATTTAAAATTTAAAATTTAAAATTTTAAATTTTAAATTTAAAATTTAGGCCAAGTTTAAAATTTAAAATTTTAAATTTAAATTTAAATTTAAAATTTAAAATTTAAAATTTGTTAAAATTTAAATTAAAATTTAAAATTGTAATTTAAGTGATTTAAAGTTTAAAATTTAAAATTTAAAATTTAAAATTTAAAATTTAAAATTTAGGTAAAATTTAAGTTAAAGCTTAAAGTTTAAAATTTAAAATTTAAAATTTAAAGTTTAAAATTTAAAATTTAAAATTTAAAATTTAAAATTTAAAATTTAAAATTTAAAATTAAAATTTAAATTTAATTTAAATTTAAAATTTAAAATTTAAATTTAAAATTTAAAATTTAAAATTTAAAATTTAAAATTTAAAATTTAAATTTAAAATTTAAAATTTAAAATTTAAAATTTAAAATTTAAAATTTAAAATTTAAAATTTAAAATTTAAATTTAAAATTTAAAATTTAAAATTTAAAATTTAAATTTAAAATTTAAAATTTAAAATTTAAAATTTAAAATTTAAAATTTAAATTTAAAATTTAAAATTTAAAATTTAAATTTAAAATTTAAAATTTAAAATTTAAAATTTAAAATTTAAAATTTAAAATTTAAAATTTAAAATTTAAAATTTAAAATTTAAAATTTAAAATTTAAAAATTTAAAATTTAAAATTTAAAATTTAAAATTTAAAATTTAAAATTTAAAATTTAAAATTTAAAATTTAAAATTTAAAATTTAAAATTTAAAATTTAAAATTTAAAATTTAAAATTTAAAATTTAAAAATTTAAAATTTAAAATTTAAAATTTTAAATTTAAAATTTAAAGTTAAATTTAAAATTTAAAATTTAAAATTTAAAATTTAAGGTTAAATTTAAAATTTAAAATTTAAGTTAAAATTTAAAATTTAAAATTTAAAATTTAAATTTAAAGTTAAAATTTAAAATTTAAAATTTAAAATTTTAAATTTAAAATTTAAATTTAGGTTAAATTTAAGGATTTAAAATTTAAAATTAAAATTTAAAATTTAGGCAAAAGTTAAAATTTAAAATTTAAAATTTAAAATTTAAAATTTTAAATTTAAAATTTAGTTAAAATTTTAAAATTTAAAATTTAAAATTTAAATTTAAAATTTAGTTAAAATTAAATTTAAAATTTAAAATTTTAAATTTAAAATTTAAAATTTAAAATTTAAAATTTAAAATTTAAAATTTAAAATTTAATTTAAATTTAAAATTTAAAATTTAAAATTTAAAATTTAAAATTTAAAATTTAAAATTTAAAATTTAAAATTTAAAATTTAAAATTTAAATTTAAAATTTAAAATTTAAAATTTAAAATTTAAAATTTAAAATTTAAAATTTAAAATTTAAAATTTAAAATTTAAAATTTAAATTTAAAATTTAAATTTAAATTTAAATTTAAAATTTAAAATTTAAAATTTAAAATTTAAAATTTAAAATTTAAAATTTAAAATTTAAAATTTAAAATTTAAAATTTAAAATTTAAAATTTAAAATTTAAAATTTAAAATTTAAAATTTAAAATTTAAAATTTAAAATTTAAAATTTAAATTTAAAATTTAAAATTTAAAATTTAAATTTAAAATTTAAAATTTAAAATTTAAAATTTAAAATTTAAAATTTAAAATTTAAAATTTAAAATTTTAAAATTTAAATTTAAAATTTAAAATTTAAAATTTAAAATTTAAAATTTAAAATTTAAAATTTAAATTTAAAATTTAAAATTTTAAATTTAAATTTAAAATTTAAAATTTAAATTTAAAATTTAAAATTTAAAATTTAAAATTTAAAATTTTAAATTTAAAATTTAAATTTAAAATTTTAAATTTAAAATTTAAAATTTAAAATTTAAAATTTAAAATTTAAAATTTAAAATTTAAAATTTAAAATTTAAAATTTAAAATTTAAAATTTAAATTTAAAATTTAAAATTTAAAATTTAAATTTAATTTAAAATTTAAAATTTAAAATTTAAAATTTAAATTAAATTAAAATTTAAAATTTAAAGTTAAAATTTAAAATTTAAAATTTAAAATTTAAAATTTAAAATTTAAAATTTAAAATTTAAAATTTAAAATTTAAAATTTAAAATTTAAAATTTAAAATTTAAATTTAAAATTTAAAATTTAAAATTTAAAGTTAAAATTTAAAATTTAAAATTTAAAATTTAAAATTTAAAATTTAAGTTAAAATTTAAAATTTAAAATTTAAATTTAAGGTTATTTAAATTAGGTTAAAATTTAAAATTTAAAGTTTAAAATTTAAAGTTAGGTTAAAATTTTGGGTTAAAATTTAGGTTAAAATTTAAAATTTAAAATTTAAAATTTAAATTTAAAATTTAAAGTTAAAATTTAAAGTTTAAAATTTAAATTTAAAATTTAAAATTTAAAATTTAAAATTTTAAATTTAAATTTAAAATTTAAAATTTAAATTTAAGGTTTAAAATTTAAAATTTAAAATTTAGATTTTAAAATTTAAAATTTAAAATTTAAAATTTAAAATTTAAATTTAAAATTTAAAATTTAAAATTTAAAATTTAAAATTTAAATTTAAAATTTAAAATTTAAAATTTAAAATTTAAAATTTAAAATTTAAAATTTAAAATTTAAAATTTAAAATTTAAAATTTAAATTTAAAATTTAAAATTTAAAATTTAAATTTAAAATTTAAAATTTAAAATTTAAAATTTAAAATTTAAAATTTAAAATTTAAAATTTAAAATTTAAAATTTAAAATTTAAAATTTAAAATTTAAAATTTAAAATTTAAAATTTAAAATTTAAAATTTAAAATTTAAAATTTAAAATTTAAAATTTAAAATTTAAAATTTAAATTTAAAATTTAAAATTTAAAATTTAAAATTTAAAATTTAAAATTTAAAATTTAAAATTTAAAATTTAAAATTTAAAATTTAAAATTTAAAATTTAAAATTTAAAATTTAAAATTTAAAATTTAAAATTTAAAATTTAAAATTTAAAATTTAAAATTTAAAATTTAAAATTTAAAATTTAAATTTAAAATTTAAAATTTAAAATTTAAAATTTAAATTAAAATTTAAATTTAAAATTTAAAATTTAAATTTAAAATTTAAAATTTAAAATTTAAAATTTAAAATTTAAAATTTAAAATTTAAAATTTAAAATTTAAAATTTAAAATTTAAAATTTAAAATTTAAATTTAAATTTAAATTTAAAATTTAAATTTAAAATTTAAAATTTAAAATTTAAAATTTAAAATTTAAAATTTAAATTTAAATTTAAAATTTAAAATTTAAAATTTAAATTTAAAATTTAAAATTTAAATTTAAATTTATTAAAATTTAAAATTTAAAATTTAAAATTTAAATTTAAAATTTAAAATTTAAAATTTAAAATTTAAAATTTAAAATTTAAAATTTAAAATTTAAAATTTAAAATTTAAAATTTAAAATTTAAAATTTAAATTTAAAATTTAAAATTTAAAATTTAAAATTTAAAATTTAAAATTTAAAATTTAAAATTTAAAATTTAAATTAAATTTAAAATTTAAAATTTAAAATTTAAAATTTAAAATTTAAATTTAAATTTAAAATTTAAAATTTAAAATTTAAAATTTAAAATTTAAAATTTAAAATTTAAATTTAAATTTAAAATTTAAAATTTAAAATTTAAAATTTAAATTTAAAATTTAAAATTTAAAATTTAAAATTTAAAATTTAAAATTTAAAATTTAAAATTTAAAATTTAAAATTTAAAATTTAAATTTAAAATTTAAAATTTAAAATTTAAAATTTAAATTTAAATTTAAAATTTAAAATTTAAAATTTAAAATTTAAAATTTAAATTTAAAATTTAAAATTTTAAATTTAAAATTTAAAATTTAAAATTTAAAATTTAAAATTTAAAATTTAAATTTAAGTTAAAATTTAAAATTTAAAATTTAAATTTAAATTAAAATTTAAAATTTAAAATTTAAAATTTAAAATTTAAAATTTAAAATTTAAAATTTAAAATTTAAAATTTAAATTTAATTAAATTTAAAATTTAAAATTTAAAATTTAAAATTTAAAATTTAAAATTTAAATTTAAAATTTAAAATTTAAAATTTAAAATTTAAAATTTAAAATTTAAAATTTAAAATTTAAATTAAAATTTAAAATTTAAAATTTAAAATTTAAAATTTAAATTTAAAATTTAAAATTTAAAATTTAAAATTTAAAATTTAAAATTTAAATTTAAAATTAAATTAAAATTTAAAATTTAAAATTTAAAATTTAAAATTTAAAATTTAAATTTAAATTTAAAATTTAAAATTTAAATTTAATTTAAAATTTAAAATTTAAAATTTAAAATTTAAAATTTAAAATTTAAATTTAAAATTTAAAATTTAAATTTAAAATTTAAAATTTAAAATTTAAAATTTAAAATTTAAATTTAAATTTAAAATTTAAAATTTAAATTTAAAATTTAAAATTTAAAATTTAAATTAAAATTTAAAATTTAAAATTTAAAATTTAAATTTAAATTAAAATTTAAAATTTAAAATTTAAAATTTAAAATTTAAAATTTAAAATTTTAAATTTAAATTTAAAATTTAAAATTTAAAATTTAAAATTTAAAAATTTAAATTTAAAATTTAAAATTTAAAATTTAAAATTTAAAATTTAAAATTTAAAATTTAAATTTAAATTTAAAATTTAAAATTTAAAATTTAAAATTTAAAATTTAAAATTTAAAATTTAAAATTTTAAAATTTTAAAATTTAAAATTTAAAATTTAAAATTTAAAATTTAAAATTTAAAATTTAAATTTAAAATTTAAAATTTAAAATTTAAAATTTAAAATTTAAAATTTAAAATTTAAAATTTAAAATTTAAAATTTAAAATTTAAAATTTAAAATTTAAAATTTAAATTTAAAATTTAAATTTAAAATTTAAAATTTAAAATTTAAAATTTAAAATTTAAAATTTAAAATTTAAATTTAAATTTAAATTTAAAATTTAAAATTTAAAATTTAAAATTTAAAATTTAAAATTTAAAAATTTAAAATTTAAAATTTAAAATTTAAAATTTAAAATTTAAAATTTAAATTTAAAATTTAAAATTAAAATTTAAAATTTAAAATTTAAAATTTAAAATTTAAATTTAAAATTTAAATTTAAAATTTAAAATTTAAAATTTAAATTTAAAATTTAAAATTTAAATTTAAAATTTAAATTTAAAATTTAAAATTTAAATTTAAAATTTAAAATTTAAAATTTAAAATTTAAAATTTAAAATTTAAAATTTAAAATTTAAAATTTAAAATTTAAAATTTAAAATTTAAAATTTAAAATTTAAAATTTAAAATTTAAAATTTAAAATTTAAAATTTAAAATTTAAAATTTAAAATTTAAATTTAAAATTTAAAATTTAAAATTTAAAATTTAAAATTTAAAATTTAAAATTTAAAATTTAAAATTTAAATTTAAAATTTAAAATTTAAAATTTAAAATTTAAATTTAAAATTTAAAATTTAAAATTTAAAATTTAAGTTAAATTTAAAATTTAAAATTTAAATTTAAAATTTAAAATTTAAAATTTAAAATTTAAAATTTAAAATTTAAAATTTAAATTTAAAATTTAAAATTTAAAATTTTAAATTTAAAATTTAAATTTAAAATTTAAATTTAAAATTTAAAATTTAAAATTTAAAATTTAAAATTTAAATTTAAAATTTAAAATTTAAAATTTAAAATTTAATTTAAAATTTAAAATTTAAAATTTAAATTTAAAATTTAAAATTTAAATTTAAATTTAAAATTTAAAATTTAAAATTTAAATTTAAAATTTAAAATTTAAAATTTAAAATTTAAAATTTAAAATTTAAAATTTAAAATTTAAAATTTAAAATTTAAAATTTAAAATTTAAAATTTAAATTTAAAATTTAAAATTTAAAATTTAAAATTTAAATTAAATTTAAAATTTAAAATTTAAATTTAAAATTTAAAATTTAAAATTTAAAATTTAAAATTTAAAATTTAAAATTTAAAATTTAAAATTTAAAATTTAAATTTAAAATTTAAAATTTAAAATTTAAAATTTAAAATTTAAAATTTAAAATTTAAATTTAAAATTTAAAATTTAAAATTTAAATTTAAAATTTAAAATTTAAAATTTAAATTTAAAATTTAAAATTTAAAATTTAAAATTTAAAATTTAAAATTTAAAATTTAAAATTTAAAATTTAAATTTAAAATTTAAAATTTAAAATTTAAAATTTAAAATTTAAATTTAAAATTTAAATTTAAAATTTAAAATTTAAAATTTAAAATTTAAAATTTAAAATTTAAAATTTAAAATTTAAAATTTAAAATTTAAAATTTAAAATTTAAAATTTAAAATTTAAAATTTAAAATTTAAAATTTAAAATTTAAAATTTAAAATTTAAAATTTAAAATTTAAAATTTAAAATTTAAAATTTAAAATTTAAAATTTAAAATTTAAATTTAATTTAAAATTTAAAATTTAAAATTTAAAATTTAAATTTAAAATTTAAAATTTAAATTTAAATTAAATTTAAATTTAAAATTTAAAATTTAAATTTAAAATTTAAAATTTAAAATTTAAATTTAAAATTTAAAATTTAAATTTAAAATTTAAAATTTAAAATTTAAAATTTAAAATTTAAAATTTAAATTTAAAATTTAAAATTTAAAATTTAAAATTTAAAATTTAAAATTTAAAATTTAAAATTTAAAATTTAAAATTTAAAATTTAAAATTTAAATTTAAAATTTAAAATTTAAAATTTAAAATTTAAAATTTAAAATTTAAAATTTAAAATTTAAAATTTAAAATTTAAAATTTAAAATTTAAAATTTAAATTTAAATTTAAATTTAAAATTTAAAATTTAAAATTTAAAATTTAAAATTTAAAATTTAAAATTTAAAATTTAAAATTTAAAATTTAAAATTTAAAATTTAAAATTTTAAATTTAAATTTAAAATTTAAAATTTAAAATTTAAAATTTAAAATTTAAAATTTAAAATTTAAAATTTAAAATTTAAAATTTAAAATTTAAAATTTAAAATTTAAAATTTAAAATTTAAAATTTAAAATTTAAAATTAAAATTTAAAATTTAAAATTTAAAATTTAAAATTTAAAATTTAAAATTTAAATTTAAAATTTAAAATTAAATTTAATTTAAATTTAAAATTAAAATTTAAAATTTAAAATTTAAAATTTAAAATTTAAAATTTAAAATTTAAATTTAAAATTTAAAATTTAAAATTTAAAATTTAAAATTTAAAATTTAAAATTTAAAATTTAAAATTTAAATTAAGTTAAAATTTAAATTTAAAATTTAAAATTTAAAATTTAAAATTTAAGATTAAAATTTATTTAAAATTTAAAATTTAAAATTTAAAATTTAAAATTTAAAATTTAAAATTTAAAATTTAAAATTTAAAATTTAAAATTTAAAATTTAAAATTTAAAATTTAAAATTTAAAATTTAAAATTTAAAATTTAAAATTTAAAATTTAAAATTTAAAATTTAAATTTAAAATTTAAAATTTAAAATTTAAAATTTAAAATTAAAATTTAAAATTTAAAATTTAAAATTAAAATTTAAATTCAATTTAAAATTTAAAATTTAAAATTTAAAATTTAAAATTTAAAATTTAAAGTTAAAATTTAAAATTTAAAATTTAAAATTTAAAATTTAAATTTAAAATTTAAAATTTAAAGTTAAAATTTAAAATTTAAAATTTAAATTTAAAATTTAAAATTTAAAATTTAAAATTTAAAATTTAAAATTTAAAATTTAATTAAATTTAAATTTAAAATTTAAAATTTAAAATTTAAAATTTAAAATTTAAAATTTAAAATTTAATTTAAAATTTAAAATTGAAAATTTAAAATTTAAAATTTAAGATTTAAAATTGAAAATTTGAAATTTAAAATTTAAGAATTTAAAATTTAAAATTTAAAATTTAAAATTTAAATTTATAATTTGAATTTAAAATTTAAAATTTAAAATTTAAAATTTAGATTTAAAATTTAAAATTCTAAAATTTAAAATTTAAAATTTAAAATTTAAAATTTAAAATTTAAATTTAAAATTTAAAATTTAAAATTTAAAATTTGGAATTAAAAATTTAAAATTAAAATTAAAAATTTAAAATTTAAAATTTAAAATTTAAAATTTAAGATTTAAGTTTAAAATTTAAAATTTAAAATTTAAAATTTAAATTTAAAGTTTAAAATTTAAATTCTGATTATAAAATTTAAATTTAAAATTTCAAGTTTAAAATTTAAAATTTAAAAAAAAAATTTAAAATTTAAAAAATTTAAAATTTAAAATTTAAAATTTAAAATTTAAAATTTAAATTTAAAATTTAAAATTTAAAATTAAAATTTAAAATTTAAAATTTAAAATTTAAAATTTAAAAAAAAATTTAAAAATTTAAAATTTAAAATTTAAAATTTAAAATTTAAAATTTTAAATTTAAAATTTAAAATTTCCTAAAATTTAAAATTTAAATTTAAAATTTAAAATTTCAAATTTAAAATTTAAGAAAAATTTAAAAATTTAAAAATTTAAAATTTAAAATTTAAAATTTAAAAAAAAATTTAAAATTTAAAATTTAAAATTTAAAATTTAAAATTTAAAATTTAAAGATTTAAAATTTAAATTTAAATTTAAAATTTAAAATTTAAAATTTAAGATTTAAAATTTAAAATTTAAAATTTAAAATTTAAATTTAAAATTTAAAATTTAAAATTTAAAATTTAAAATTTAAAATTTAAAATTTAAAATTTAAAGTTTAAAATTTAAATTTAAAATTTAAAATTTAATATTTAAAATTTAAAATTTAAATATTAAAATTTAAACATTAAAATTTAAAATTTAAAATTTAAAATTTAAAATTTAAAATTTAAAATTTAAAATTTAAAATTTAAAATTTAAAATTTAAAATTTAAAATTTAAAATTTAAAATTTAAAATTTAAATTTAAATTTAAAATTTAAAATTTAAAATTTAAAATTTAAAATTTAAAATTTAAAATTTAATTAAAATTTAAAATTTAAAATTTAAAATTTAAAATTTAAAATTTAAAATTTAAAATTTAAAATTTAAATTTAAAATTTAAAATTTAAATTTAAAATTTAAAATTTAAAATTTAAAATTTAAATTTAAAATTTTAAATTTAAAATTTAAAATTTAAAATTTAAAATTTAAAATTTAAAATTTAAAATTTAAAATTTAAAATTTAAAATTTAAATTTAAAATTAAATTAAAATTTAATTAAAATTTAAAATTTAAAATTTAAAATTAAAATTTAAAATTTAAAATTTAAATTTAAAATTTAAAATTTAAATTTAAAATTTAAAATTTAAAATTTAAAATTTAAAATTTAAAATTTAAAATTTAAAATTTAAAATTTAAAATTTAAAATTTAAAATTTAAATTTAAAATTTAAAATTTAAAATTAAAATTTAAAATTTAAAATTTAAAATTTAAAATTTAAAATTTAAAATTTAAAATTTAAATTTAAAATTTAAAATTTAAAATTTAAAATTTAAATTTAAAATTTAAAATTTAAAATTTAAAATTTAAAATTTAAAATTTAAAATTTAAAATTTAAATTTAAAATTTAAAATTTAAAATTTAAAATTTAAAATTTAAATTTAAAATTTAAATTTAAAATTTAAAATTTAAAATTTAAAATTAAAATTTAAATTTAAAATTTAAAATTTAAAATTTAAAATTTAAAATTTAAAATTTAAAATTTAAAATTTAAAATTTAAATTTAAATTTAAAATTTAAAATTTAAAATTTAAAATTTAAAATTTAAAATTTAAATTTAAATTTAAAATTTAAATTTAAAATTTAAATTTAAATTTAAAATTTAAAATTTAAATTTAAAATTTAAAATTTAAAATTTAAAATTTAAAATTTAAAATTTAAATTTAAAATTTAAATTTAAAATTTAAAATTTAAAATTTAAAATTTAAAATTTAAAATTTAAAATTTAAATTTAAATTTAAATTTAAAATTTAAAATTTAAAATTTAAAATTTAAAATTTAAAATTTAAAATTTAAATTTAAAATTTAAAATTTAAAATTTAAATTTAAAATTTAAAATTTAAATTTAAAATTTAAAATTTAAAATTTAAAATTTAAAATTTAAAATTTAAAATTTAAATTTAAAATTTAAATTTAAAATTTAAATTTAAAATTTAAAATTAAATTTAAAATTTAAAATTTAAAATTTAAAATTTAAAATTTAAAATTTAAAATTTAAAATTTAAAATTTAAAATTTAAAATTTAAAATTTAAAATTTAAAATTTAAAATTTAAAATTTAAAATTTAAATTTAAATTTAAAATTTAAAATTTAAATTTAAAATTTAAAATTTAAAATTTAAAATTTAAAATTTAAAATTTAAAATTTAAAATTTAAAATTTAAAATTTAAAATTTAAATTTAAAATTTAAAATTTAAAATTTAAAATTTAAAATTTAAAATTTAAAATTTAAAATTTAAAATTTAAAATTTAAAATTTAAAATTTAAAATTTAAATTTAAAATTTAAAATTTAAAATTTAAAATTTAAAATTTAAATTTAAAATTTAAAATTTAAAATTTAAAATTTAAAATTTAAAATTTAAAATTTAAAATTTAAAATTTAAAATTTAAAATTTAAAATTTAAAATTTAAAATTTAAAATTTAAATTTAAATTTAAAATTTAAAATTTAAAATTTAAAATTTAAAATTTAAAATTTAAAATTTAAAATTTAAATTTAAAATTTAAAATTTAAAATTTAAAATTTAAAATTAAAATTTAAAATTTAAAATTTAAAATTTAAAATTTAAAATTTAAAATTTAAAATTTAAAATTTAAAATTTAAAATTTAAAATTTAAAATTTAAAATTTAAAATTTAAAATTTAAAATTTAAATTTAAAATTTAAAATTTAAAATTTAAATTTAAAATTTAAAATTTAAAATTTAAAATTTAAAATTTAAAATTTAAAATTTAAAATTTAAAATTTAAAATTTAAAATTTAAAATTTAAAATTTAAATTTAAAATTTAAAATTTAAAATTTAAAATTTAAAATTTAAAATTTAAATTTAAAATTTAAAATTTAAAATTTAAAATTTAAAATTTAAAATTTAAAATTTAAAATTTAAAATTTAAATTTAAAATTTAAAATTAAAATTTAAATTTAAAATTTAAAATTTAAAATTTAAATTTAATTTAAAATTTAAAATTTAAAATTTAAAATTTAAAATTTAAAATTTAAAATTTAAATTTAAAATTTAAATTTAAAATTTAAAATTTAAAATTTAAAATTTAAAGTTAAAATTTAAAATTTAAAATTTAAAATTTAAAATTTAAAATTTAAAATTTAAAATTTAAAATTTAAAATTTAAATTTAAAATTTAAAATTTTTAAAATTTAAAATTTAAAATTTAAAATTTAAAATTTAAATTTAAAATTTAAAATTTAAAATTTAAAATTTAAAATTTAAAATTTAAAATTTAAATTTAAAATTAAAATTTAAAATTTAAAATTTAAAATTTAAATTTAAATTTAAAATTTAAAATTTAAAATTTAAATTAAATTTAAATTTAAAATTTAAAATTTAAAATTTAAAATTTAAAATTTAAAATTAAAATTTAAATTTAAAATTTAAAATTTAAAATTTAAAATTTAAAATTTAAATTTAAAATTTAAAATTTAAAATTAAAATTTAAAATTTAAAATTTAAAATTTAAAATTTAAAATTTAAAATTTAAAATTTAAATTTAAAATTTAAAATTTAAATTTAAAATTTAAAATTTAAAATTTAAAATTTAAAATTTAAAATTTAAAATTTAAAATTTAAAATTTAAAATTTAAATTTAAAATTTAAAATTTAAAATTTAAAATTTAAAATTTAAAATTTAAAATTTAAAATTTAAAATTTAAAATTTAAAATTTAAAATTTAAAATTTAAAATTTAAAATTTAAAATTTAAAATTTAAAATTTAAAATTTAAAATTTAAAATTTAAAATTTAAAATTTAAAATTTAAAATTTAAAATTTAAAATTTAAAATTTAAAATTTAAAATTTAAAATTTAAAATTTAAATTTAAAATTTAAAATTTAAAATTTAAAATTAAAATTTAAAATTTAAAATTTAAAATTTAAAATTTAAAATTTAAAATTTAAAATTTAAAATTTAAAATTTAAAATTTAAAATTTAAAATTTAAATTTAAAATTTAAAATTTAAATTTAAAATTTAAATTTAAAATTTAAAATTTAAATTTAAAATTTAAAATTTAAATTTAAATTTAAAATTTAAAATTTAAAATTTAAAATTTAAATTTAAATTTAAATTTAAAATTTAAAATTTAATTTAAAATTTAAAATTTAAAATTTAAAATTTAAAATTTAAAATTTAAAATTTAAAATTTAAAATTTAAATTTAAAATTTAAAATTTAAAATTTAAAATTTAAAATTTAAAATTTAAAATTTAAAATTTAAAATTTAAAATTTAAAATTTAAATTTAAAATTTAAATTTAAAATTTAAAATTTAATTTAAAATTTAAAATTTAAAATTTAAAATTTAAAATTTAAAATTTAAAATTTAAAATTTAAAATTTAAAATTTAAAATTTAAAATTTAAAATTTAAAATTTAAAATTTAAAATTTAAAATTTAAAATTTAAAATTTAAAATTTAAAATTTAAAATTTAAAATTTAAAATTTAAATTTAAAATTTAAATTTAAAATTAAAATTTAAATTTAAAATTTAAAATTTAAAATTTAAAATTTAAAATTTAAAATTAAAATTTAAAATTAAATTTAAAATTTAAAATTTAAAATTTAAAATTTAAAATTTAAAATTTAAAATTTAAATTTAAAATTTAAAATTTAAAATTTAAAATTTAAAATTTAAAATTTAAAATTTAAAATTTAAAATTTAAAATTTAAAATTTAAAATTTAAAATTTAAAATTTAAATTTAAAATTTAAAATTTAAATTTAAAATTTAAAATTTAAATTTAAAATTTAAAATTTAAAATTTAAAATTTAAAATTTAAAATTTAAAATTTAAAATTTAAATTTAAAATTTAAAATTTAAATTTAAAATTTAAATTTAAAATTTAAAATTTAAAATTTAAAATTTAAAATTTAAATTTAAAATTTAAAATTTAAAATTTAAAATTTAAAATTTAAAATTTAAAATTTAAAATTTAAATTTAAAATTAAAATTTAAATTTAAAATTTAAAATTTAAAATTAAAATTTAAAATTTAAAATTTAAAATTTAAAATTTAAAATTAAAATTTAAATTTAAAATTTAAAATTTAAAATTTAAAATTTAAAATTTAAAATTTAAATTTAAAATTTAAAATTTAAAATTTAAAATTTAAAATTTAAAATTAAAATTTAAAATTTAAAATTTAAAATTTAATTTAAAATTTAAAATTTAAAATTAAATTTAAATTTAAAATTAAATTTAAAATTTAAAATTTAAAATTTAAAATTTAAAATTTAAAATTTAAAATTTAAATTTAAAATTTAAAATTTAAATTTAAAATTTAAAATTTAAATTTAAAATTAAATTTAAATTTAAATTTAAAATTTAAATTTAAATTTAAAATTTAAAATTTAAATTTAAAATTTAAATTTAAAATTTAAAATTTAAAATTTAAAATTTAAAATTTAAAATTTAAATTAAAATTTAAATTTAAAATTTAAAATTTAAATTAAAATTTAAATTTAAAATTTAAAATTTAAAATTTAAAATTTAAAATTTAAAATTTAAAATTTAAATTTAAAATTTAAAATTTAAAATTTAAAATTTAAATTTAAAATTAAAATTTAAAATTTAAAATTTAAATTTAAAATTTAAAATTTAAAATTTAAATTTAAAATTTAAAATTTAAAATTTAAATTTAAAATTTAAAATTTAAAATTTAAAATTTAAAATTTAAAATTTAAAATTTAAATTTAAATTTAAAATTTAAATTTAAAATTAAAATTTAAATTAAAATTTAAAATTTAAAATTTAAAATTTAAAATTTAAAATTTAAAATTTAAATTTAAAATTTAAAATTTAAAATTTAAAATTTAAAATTTAAAATTTAAAATTTAAAATTTAAAATTTAAAATTTAAAATTAAAATTTAAAATTTAAAATTTAAAATTTAAATTTAAAATTTAAATTTAAATTTAAATTTAAAATTTAAAATTAAAATTTAAAATTTAAAATTAAAATTTAAAATTTAAAATTTAAAATTTAAAATTTAAAATTTTAAATTTAAATTTAAAATTTAAAATTTAAATTTAAAATTTAAATTTAAATTTAAATTTAAATTTAAAATTTAAAATTTAAATTTAAATTTAAAATTTAAAATTTAAATTTAAAATTTAAAATTTAAATTTAAAATTTAAAATTTAAATTTAAATTTAAAATTTAAAATTTAAAATTTAAATTTAAAATTAAAATTTAAAATTTAAAATTTAAATTTAAATTAAAATTTAAATTTAAATTTAATTTAAAATTTAAAATTTAAAATTTAAATTTAAAATTTAAAATTTAAAATTTAAAATTTAAAATTTAAAATTAAAATTTAAAATTAAAATTTAAAATTTAAAATTTAAAATTTAAATTTAAAATTTAAAATTTAAAATTTAAAATTTAAAATTTAAAATTTAAATTTAAAATTTAAATTTAAAATTTAAAATTTAAAATTTAAAATTTAAAATTTAAAATTTAAAATTTAAAATTTAAATTTAAAATTTAAAATTTAAAATTTAAAATTTAAAATTTAAAATTTAAATTTAAAATTTAAAATTTAAAATTTAAAATTTAAAATTTAAAATTTAAAATTTAAAATTTAAAATTTAAAATTTAAAATTTAAAATTTAAAATTTAAAATTTAAAATTTAAAATTTAAAATTTAAAATTTAAAATTTAAAATTTAAATTTAAAATTTAAAATTTAAATTAAAATTTAAAATTTAAAATTTAAAATTTAAAATTTAAAATTTAAAATTTAAAATTTAAAATTTAAAATTTAAAATTTAAATTAAAATTTAAAATTTAAAATTTAAAATTTAAAATTTAAATTTAAAATTTAAAATTTAAAATTTAAATTTAAAATTTAAAATTTAAAATTTAAATTTAAAATTTAAAATTTAAAATTTAAAATTTAAATTTAAAATTTAAAATTTAAAATTTAAATTTAAAATTTAAAATTTAAAATTTAAAATTTAAATTTAAAATTTAAAATTTAAAATTTAAAATTTAAAATTTAAAATTTAAAATTTAAAATTTAAAATTTAAAATTTAAAATTTAAAATTTAAAATTTAAAATTTAAAATTTAAAATTTAAAATTTAAAATTTAAAATTTAAATTTAAAATTTAAAATTTAAAATTTAAAATTTAAAATTTAAAATTTAAATTTAAAATTTAAATTTAAAATTTAAAATTTAAAATTTAAATTTAAATTTAAAATTTAAAATTTAAAATTAAAATTTAAATTTAAAATTTAAAATTTAAAATTTAAAATTTAAAATTTAAAATTTAAAATTTAAAATTTAAAATTTAAAATTTAAAATTTAAAATTTAAAATTTAAAATTTAAATTTAAAATTTAAAATTTAAAATTTAAAATTTAAAATTTAAATTTAAAATTTAAAATTTAAATTTAAAATTTAAATTTAAAATTTAAAATTTAAAATTTAAAATTTAAAATTTAAAATTAAAATTTAAAATTTAAAATTTAAAATTTAAAATTTAAAATTTAAAATTTAAAATTTAAAATTTAAAATTTAAAATTTAAAATTTAAAATTTAAAATTTAAAATTTAAATTTAAAATTTAAAATTTAAAATTTAAAATTTAAATTTAAAATTTAAAATTAAAATTTAAAATTTAAAATTTAAAATTTAAAATTTAAAATTTAAAATTAAAATTAAAATTAAAAATTTAAAATTTAAAATTTAAAATTTAAAATTAAAATTTAAAATTTAAATTTAAAATTTAAAATTAAAATTTAAATTTAAAATTTAAAATTTAAATTTAAATTTAAAATTTAAAATTTAAAATTTAAATTTAAATTTAAAATTTAAAATTTAAATTTAAAATTAAAATTTAAAATTTAAAATTTAAAATTTAAATTTAAAATTTAAAATTTAAAATTTAAAATTTAAAATTTAAAATTTAAAATTTAAAATTTAAAATTTAAAATTTAAAATTTAAATTTAAAATTTAAAATTTAAAATTTAAAATTTAAAATTTAAAATTAAAATTTAAAATTTAAAATTTAAAATTTAAAATTTAAAATTTAAAATTAAAATTTAAAATTTAAAATTTAAAATTTAAAATTTAAAATTTAAAATTTAAAATTTAAAATTTAAAATTTAAAATTTAAAATTTAAAATTAAATTTAAAATTTAAAATTTAAAATTTTTAAAATTTAAATTTAAAATTTAATTTAAATTTAAAATTTAAAATTTAAATTTAAAATTTAAATTTTAAAATTTAAAATTTAAAATTTAAATTTAAAATTTAAATTTAAAATTTAAATTTAAATTTAAAATTAAAATTTAATTTAAAATTTAAAATTTAAATTTAAAATTTAAAATTTAAATTTAAAATTTAAAATTTAAAATTTAATTTAAAATTTAAAATTTAAATTTAAATTTAAATTTAAAATTTAAATTTAAAATTTAAATTTAAAATTTAAATTTAAAATTTAAAATTTAAAATTTAAAATTAAAATTTTAAATTTAATTTAAAATTTAAAATTAAAATTTAAATTTAAAATTTAAAATTTAAAATTTAAAATTTAAAATTTAAAATTTAAATTTAAAATTTAAAATTTAAAATTTAAATTTAAAATTTAAAATTTAAATTTAAAATTTAAAATTTAAAATTTAAAATTTTAAATTTAAAATTTAAAATTTAAATTTAAAATTTAAAATTTAAAATTTAAAATTTAAAATTTAAAATTTAAAATTTAAAATTTAAAATTTAAAATTTAAAATTTAAAATTTAAAATTTAAAATTTAAAATTTAAAATTTAAATTTAAAATTTAAAATTTAAAATTTAAATTTAAAATTTAAAATTTAAAATTTAAAATTTAAAATTTAAAATTTAAAATTTAAAATTTAAAATTTAAATTTAAAATTTAAAATTTAAAATTTAAAATTTAAAATTTAAAATTTAAAATTTAAAATTTAAAATTTAAAATTTAAAATTTAAAATTTAAAATTTAAAATTTAAAATTTAAAATTTAAAATTTAAAATTTAAAATTTAAATTTAAAATTTAAAATTTAAAATTTAAATTTAAAATTTAAAATTTAAAATTTAAAATTTAAAATTTAAAATTTAAAATTTAAAATTTAAAATTTAAAATTTAAAATTTAAATTTAAAATTTAAAATTAAAATTTAAAATTTAAAATTTAAAATTTAAAATTTAAAATTTAAATTTAAAATTTAAAATTTAAAATTTAAATTTAAAATTTAAAATTAAAATTTAAAATTTAAAATTTAAAATTTAAATTTAAAATTTAAAATTTAAAATTTAAATTTAAAATTTAAAATTTAAAATTTAAAATTTAAAATTTAAATTTAAAATTAAAATTTAAAATTTAAAATTTAAAATTTAAATTTAAAATTTAAAATTTAAAATTTAAATTTAAAATTTAAAATTTAAAATTTAAAATTTAAAATTTAAAATTTAAAATTTTAAATTTAAAATTTAAAATTTAAAATTTAAATTAAAATTTAAAATTTAAAATTTAAAATTTAAAATTTAAAATTTAAAATTTAAAATTTAAAATTTAAAATTTAAAATTTAAAATTTAAAATTTAAAATTTAAAATTTAAATTTAAAATTTAAAATTTAAAATTTAAAATTTAAAATTTAAAATTTAAAATTTAAATTTAAAATTTAAAATTTAAAATTTAAAATTTAAAATTTAAAATTTAAAATTTAAAATTTAAAATTTAAAATTTAAAATTTAAAATTTAAAATTTAAAATTTAAAATTTAAAATTTAAAATTTAAAATTTAAAAATTTAAAATTTAAAATTTAAAATTTAAAATTTAAAATTTAAAATTTAAAATTTAAAATTTAAAATTTAAAATTTAAAATTTAAAATTTAAAATTTAAAATTTAAATTTAAAATTTAAAATTTAAAATTTAAATTAAAATTTAAAATTTAAAATTTAAAATTAAAATTTAAAATTTAAAATTAAAATTTAAAATTTAATTTAAATTTAATTTAAAATTTAAATTTAAAATTTAAATTTAAATTTAAATTTAATTTAAAATTAAAATTTAAAATTTAAAATTTAAATTTAAATTTTAAATTTAAAATTTAAAATTTAAATTTAAATTTAAAATTTAAATTTAAATTTAAAATTTAAAATTTAAAATTTAAATTTAAATTTAAAATTTAAAATTTAAAATTTAAAATTTAAAATTTAAATTTAAAATTTAATTTAAAATTTAAAATTTAAATTAATTTAAAATTTAAAATTTAAAATTTAAAATTTAAAATTTAAAATTTAAAATTTAAAATTTAAATTTAAAATTTAAATTTAAAATTTAAATTTAAAATTTAAAATTTAAAATTTAAAATTTAAAATTTAAAATTTAAAATTTAAAATTTAAAATTTAAAATTTAAAATTTAAAATTTAAAATTTAAAATTTAAAATTTAAAATTTAAAATTTAAAATTTAAATTTAAAATTTAAAATTTAAAATTTAAAATTTAAAATTTAAAATTTAAAATTTAAAATTTAAAATTTAAAATTTAAAATTTAAAATTTAAAATTTAAAATTTAAAATTTAAAATTTAAAATTTAAAATTTAAAATTTAAAATTTAAAATTTAAAATTTAAAATTTAAAATTTAAAATTTAAAATTTAAAATTTAAAATTTAAAATTTAAAATTTAAAATTTAAAATTTAAAATTTAAAATTTAAAATTTAAAATTTAAAATTTAAAATTAAAATTTAAAATTTAAAATTTAAAATTTAAAATTTAAAATTTAAAATTTAAAATTTAAAATTTAAAATTAAAATTTAAATTTAAAATTTAAAATTTAAAATTTAAAATTTAAAATTTAAAATTTAAAATTTAAAATTTAAAATTTAAAATTTAAAATTAAAATTTAAAATTTAAAATTTAAAATTTAAAATTTAAAATTTAAAATTTAAATTTAAATTTAAAATTTAAAATTTAAAATTTAAATTTAAAATTTAAAATTTAAAATTTAAAATTTAAAATTTAAAATTTAAAATTTAAAATTTAAAATTTAAAATTTAAAATTTAAAATTTAAAATTTAAAATTTAAAATTTAAAATTTAAAATTTAAAATTTAAAATTTAAATTTAAAATTTAAATTTAAAATTTAAAATTTAAAATTTAAAATTTAAATTTAAATTTAAATTTAAAATTTAAAATTTAAAATTTAAAATTTAAATTTAAAATTTAAAATTTAAAATTTAAAATTTAAAATTTAAAATTTAAAATTTAAAATTTAAAATTTAAAATTTAAAATTTAAAATTTAAAATTTAAAATTTAAAATTTAAAATTTAAAATTTAAAATTTAAATTTAAAATTTAAAATTTAAAATTTAAAATTTAAAATTTAAATTTAAAATTTAAAATTTAAAATTTAAAATTTAAAATTTAAAATTTAAAATTTAAAATTTAAAATTTAAAATTTAAAATTTAAATTTAAAATTTAAAATTTAAAATTTAAAATTTAAAATTTAAAATTTAAAATTTAAATTTAAAATTAAAATTTAAAATTTAAAATTTAAATTTAAAATTTAAAATTTATTTAAATTTAAAATTTAAAATTTAAAATTTAAAATTTAAAATTTAAAATTTAAAATTTAAAATTTAAAATTTAAAATTTAAAATTTAAAATTTAAAATTTAAAATTTAAAATTTAAAATTTAAAATTTAAAATTTAAAATTTAAAATTAAAATTTAAAATTTAAAATTTAAAATTTAAAATTTAAAATTTAAATTTAAAATTTAAAATTTAAAATTTAAAATTTAAAATTTAAAATTTAAAATTTAAAATTTAAAATTTAAAATTTAAAATTTAAAATTTAAAATTTAAAATTTAAATTTAAAATTAATTTAAAATTTAAAATTTAAAATTTAAAATTTAAATTAAAATTTAAAATTTAAAATTTAAAATTTAAAATTTAAAATTTAAAATTTAAAATTTAAAATTTAAATTTAAAATTTAAAATTTAAAATTTAAATTTAAAATTAAATTAAAATTTAAAATTTAAATTTAAAATTTAAAATTTAAAATTTAAAATTTAAAATTTAAAATTTAAAATTTAAAATTTAAAATTTAAATTTAATTTAAAATTTAAAATTTAAAATTTAAATTTAAATTTAAAATTTAAAATTTAAAATTTAAAATTTAAAATTTAAAATTTAAATTTAAAATTTAAAATTTAAAATTTAAATTTAAAATTTAAAATTTAAAATTTAAAATTTAAAATTAAATTTAAAATTTAAATTTAAAATTTAAAATTTAAAATTTAAAATTTAAAATTTAAATTTAAATTTAAAATTTAAAATTTAAATTTAAAATTTAAATTTAATTTAAATTTAAAATTTAAAATTTAAAATTTAAATTTAAAATTTAAATTTAAAATTTAAATTTAAAATTTAAAATTTAAAATTTAAAATTTAAAATTTAAAATTTAAAATTTAAAATTTAAATTTAAATTTAAAATTTAAAATTTAAAATTTAAAATTTAAAATTTAAAATTTAAAATTTAAAATTTAAAATTTAAAATTTAAAATTTAAAATTTAAAATTTAAAATTTAAAATTTAAAATTTAAAATTTAAAATTTAAAATTTAATTTAAATTTAAAATTTAAAATTTAAAATTTAAATTTAAAATTTAAATTTAAAATTTAAAATTTAAAATTTAAATTTATTTAAATTTAAAATTTAAAATTTAAAATTTAAAATTTAAAATTTAAAATTTTAAATTTAAAATTTAAAATTTAAAATTTAAATTTAAAATTTAAAATTTAAAATTTAAAATTTAAAATTTAAAATTTAAAATTTAAATTTAAATTTAAAATTTAAAATTTAATTTAAAATTTAAAATTTAAAATTTAAAATTTAAATTTAAAATTTAAATTTAAAATTTAAAATTTAAAATTTAAAATTTAAAATTTAAAATTTAAAATTAAAATTTAAATTTAATTAAAATTTAAATTTAAAATTTAAATTTAAAATTAAATTTAAAATTTAAAATTTAAATTTAAAATTTAATTTAAAATTTAAAATTTAAAATTTAAATTTAAAATTTAAAATTTAAATTTAAATTTAAAATTTAAATTTAAAATTTAAAATTTAAAATTTAAATTTAAAATTAAAATTTAAATTTAAAATTTAAAATTTAAAATTTAAAATTTAAAATTTAAAATTTAAAATTTAAAATTAAAATTTAATTAAATTTAAAATTTAAAATTTAAAATTTAAAATTTAAAATTTAAAATTTAAAATTTAAAATTTAAAATTTAAAATTTAAAATTTAAAATTTAAAATTTAAAATTTAAAATTTAAATTTAAAATTTAAAATTTAAAATTTAAAATTTAAAATTTAAAATTTAAAATTTAAAATTTAAAATTTAAAATTTAAAATTTAAAATTTAAAATTTAAAATTTAAAATTTAAAATTTAAAATTTAAAATTTAAAATTTAAAATTTAAAATTTAAAATTTAAAATTTAAAATTTAAAATTTAAAATTTAAAATTTAAAATTTAAAATTTAAAATTTAAAATTTAAAATTTAAAATTTAAATTTAAAATTTAAAATTTAAAATTTAAAATTTAAAATTTAAAATTTAAAATTTAAAATTTAAAATTTAAAATTTAAAATTAAATTAAATTTAAAATTTAAAATTTAAAATTTAAAATTTAAAATTTAAAATTTAAAATTTAAAATTTAAAATTTAAAATTTAAAATTTAAAATTTAAATTTAAAATTTAAATTTAAAATTTAAAATTTAAAATTTAAAATTTAAAATTTAAAATTTAAAATTTAAAATTTAAAATTTAAAATTTAAAATTTAAAATTTAAATTTAAAATTTAAAATTTAAAATTTAAAATTTAAAATTTAAAATTTAAAATTTAAAATTAAAATTTAAAATTTAAAATTTAAAATTTAAAATTTAAAATTTAAAATTTAAATTTAAAATTTAAAATTTAAAATTTAAAATTTAAAATTTAAAATTTAAAATTTAAATTTAAAATTTAAAATTTAAAATTTAAAATTTAAAATTTAAAATTTAAATTTAAAATTTAAAATTTAAAATTTAAAATTTAAAATTTAAAATTTAAAATTTAAAATTTAAAATTTAAAATTTAAAATTTAAAATTTAAAATTTAAAATTTAAAATTTAAAATTTAAAATTTAAAATTTAAAATTTAAAATTTAAATTTAAAATTTAAAATTTAAAATTTAAAATTTAAAATTAAAATTTAAAATTTAAAATTTAAAATTTAAAATTTAAAATTTAAAATTTAAAATTTAAAATTTAAAATTTAAATTTAAAATTTAAAATTTAAAATTTAAAATTTAAAATTTAAAATTTAAAATTTAAAATTTAAAATTTAAAATTTAAAATTTAAATTTAAAATTTAAAATTTAAAATTTAAAATTTAAAATTTAAATTTAAAATTTAAAATTTAAAATTTAAAATTTAAAATTTAAAATTTAAATTAAAATTTAAAATTTAAAATTTAAAATTTAAAATTTAAAATTTAAAATTTAAAATTTAAAATTTAAATTAAAATTTAAAATTTAAAATTAAAATTTAAAATTTAAAATTTAAAATTTAAAATTTAAAATTTAAAATTTAAATTTAAAATTTAAAATTTAAAATTTAAAATTTAAAATTTAAAATTTTTAAATTTAAAATTTAAATTTAAAATTTAAATTTAAAATTTAAAATTTAAATTTAAATTAAAATTTAAAATTAAAATTTAAAATTTAAAATTTAAAATTTAAAATTTAAAATTTAAATTTAAAATTTAAAATTAAAATTTAAAATTAAAATTTAAAATTTAAAATTTAAAATTTAAAATTTAAAATTTAAATTTAAAATTTAAAATTTAAAATTTAAAATTTAAAATTTAAAATTTAAAATTTAAAATTTAAAATTTAAAATTTAAAATTTAAAATTTAAAATTTAAAATTTAAAATTTAAATTTAATTTAAATTTAAAATTTAAAATTTAAAATTTAAAATTTAAAATTTAAAATTTAAAATTTAAAATTTAAAATTTAAAATTTAAAATTTAAAATTTAAAATTTAAAATTTAAAATTTAAAATTTAAAATTTAAAATTTAAAATTTAAAATTTAAATTTAAAATTTAAAATTTAAAATTTAAAATTTAAAATTTAAAATTTAAAATTTAAAATTTAAAATTTAAAATTTAAAATTTAAAATTTAAAATTTAAAATTTAAAATTTAAATTTAAAATTTAAAATTTAAAATTTAAAATTTAAAATTTAAAATTTAAAATTTAAAATTTAAAATTTAAAATTTAAAATTTAAAATTTAAAATTTAAAATTTAAAATTTAAAATTTAAAATTTAAAATTTAAAATTTAAAATTTAAAATTTAAAATTTAAAATTTAAAATTTAAAATTTAAAATTTAAAATTTAAAATTTAAATTTAAATTTAAAATTTAAAATTTAAAATTTAAAATTTAAAATTTAAAATTTAAAATTTAAAATTTAAAATTTAAAATTTAAAATTTAAAATTTAAAATTTAAAATTTAAAATTTAAAATTTAAAATTTAAAATTTAAAATTTAAAATTTAAAATTTAAATTTAAAATTTAAAATTTAAAATTTAAAATTTAAAATTTAAATTTAAAATTTAAAATTTAAAATTTAAAATTTAAATTTAAAATTTAAAATTTAAAATTTAAAATTTAAAATTTAAAATTTAAAATTTAAAATTTAAAATTTAAAATTTAAAATTTAAAATTTAAAATTTAAAATTTAAAATTTAAAATTTAAAATTTAAAATTTAAAATTTAAAATTTAAAATTTAAAATTTAAAATTTAAAATTTAAAATTTAAAATTTAAAATTTAAAATTTAAAATTTAAATTTAAAATTTAAAATTTAAAATTTAAAATTTAAAATTTAAAATTTAAAATTTAAAATTTAAAATTTAAAATTTAAAATTTAAATTTAAAATTTAAAATTTAAAATTTAAAATTTAAAATTTAAAATTTAAAATTTAAAATTTAAAATTAAAATTTAAATTTAAAATTTAAAATTTAAATTTAAAATTTAAAATTTAAAATTTAAAATTTAAATTTAAAATTTAAAATTTAAAATTTAAAATTTAAATTTAAAATTTAAAATTTAAAATTTAAAATTTAAAATTTAAAATTTAAAATTTAAAATTTAAAATTTAAAATTTAAAATTTAAAATTTAAAATTTAAAATTTAAAATTTAAAATTTAAAATTTAAAATTTAAAATTTAAAATTTAAAATTTAAAATTTAAAATTTAAAATTTAAAATTTAAAATTTAAAATTTAAAATTTAAAATTTAAAATTTAAATTTAAAATTTAAAATTTAAAATTTAAAATTTAAAATTTAAATTTAAAATTTAAATTTAAAATTTAAAATTTAAAATTTAAAATTTAAAATTTAAAATTTAAAATTTAAAATTTAAAATTTAAAATTTAAAATTTAAAATTTAAAATTTAAAATTTAAATTTAAAATTTAAATTTAAAATTTAAAATTTAAAATTTAAAATTTAAAATTTAAATTTAAAATTTAAAATTTAAAATTTAAAATTTAAAATTTAAAATTTAAAATTTAAAATTTAAAATTTAAAATTTAAAATTTAAAATTTAAAATTTAAAATTTAAAATTTAAAATTTAAAATTTAAAATTTAAAATTTAAATTTAAAATTTAAATTTAAAATTTAAAATTTAAAATTTAAAATTTAAAATTTAAAATTTAAAATTTAAAATTTAAAATTTAAAATTTAAAATTAAAATTTAAAATTTAAAATTTAAAATTTAAAATTTAAAATTTAAAATTTAAATTTAAAATTTAAAATTTAAAATTTAAAATTTAAAATTTAAAATTTAAAATTTAAAATTTAAAATTTAAAATTTAAAATTTAAAATTTAAAATTTAAAATTTAAAATTTAAAATTTAAAATTTAAAATTTAAAATTTAAAATTTAAAATTAAAATTTAAAATTTAAAATTTAAAATTTAAAATTTAAAATTTAAAATTTAAATTTATTTAAAATTTAAAATTTAAAATTTAAATTTAAAATTTAAATTTAAAATTTAAAATTTAAAATTTAAAATTTAAAATTTAAAATTTAAAATTTAAAATTTAAATTTAAATTTAAAATTTAAAATTTAAAATTTAAAATTTAAAATTTAAAATTTAAATTTAAAATTTAAAATTTAAAATTTAAAATTTAAAATTTAAATTTAAATTAAAATTTAAATTTAAAATTTAAAATTTAAAATTTAAAATTTAAAATTTAAAATTTAAAATTTAAAATTTAAAATTTAAAATTTAAAATTTAAAATTTAAAATTTAAATTTAAAATTTAAAATTTAAAATTTAAAATTTAAATTTAAAATTTAAAATTTAAATTTAAAATTTAAAATTTAAAATTTAAAATTTAAAATTTAAAATTTAAAATTTAAAATTTAAATTTAAATTTAAAATTTAAATTTAAATTTAAAATTTAAAATTTAAAATTTAAAATTTAAAATTTAAAATTTAAAATTTAAAATTTAAAATTTAAAATTTAAAATTTAAAATTTAAAATTTAAAATTTAAAATTTAAAATTTAAAATTTAAAATTTAAAATTTAAAATTTAAAATTTAAAATTTAAAATTTAAAATTTAAAATTTAAAATTTAAAATTTAAATTTAAAATTTAAAATTTAAATTTAAAATTTAAAATTTAAAATTTAAAATTTAAAAATTTAAAATTTAAAATTTAAAATTTAAAATTTAAAATTAAAATTTAAAATTTAAAATTTAATTTAAAATTTAAATTTAAATTTAAAATTTAAAATTTAAAATTTAAAATTTAAAATTTAAAATTTAAAATTTAAAATTTAAAATTTAAATTTAAAATTTAAAATTTAAAATTTAAAATTTAAAATTTAAAATTTAAATTTAAATTTAAATTTAAAATTTAAAATTTAAAATTTAAATTTAAAATTTAAAATTTAAAATTTAAAATTTAAAATTTAAAATTTAAAATTTAAAATTTAAAATTTAAAATTTAAATTTAAAATTTAAAATTTAAAATTTAAAATTTAAATTTAAATTTAAAATTTAAAATTTAAAATTTAAAATTAAAATTTAAAATTTAAATTTAAATTTAAAATTTAAAATTTAAAATTTAAAATTTAAAATTTAAAATTTAATTTAAAATTTAATTTAATTTAAAATTTAAAATTTAAAATTTAAAATTTAAAATTTAAATTTAAATTAAAATTTAAATTTAAAATTTAAAATTTAATTTAAAATTTAAATTTAAAATTTAAAATTTAAATTTAAAATTTAAGGTTTAGGGTTTAAAATTTAGGGTTTAAATTTAGGGTTTAGGGTTTAGGGTTTAAATTTAGGGTTTAGGGTTTAGGGTTTAGGGTTTAAAATTTAAAGTTTAGGGTTTAGGGTTTAGGGTTTAAAATTTAAAATTTAAAATTTAAAATTTAGGGTTTAGGGTTTAGGGTTTAGGGTTTAAAATTTAAAATTTAGGGTTTAAAATTTAAAATTTAGGGTTTAAAATTTAAAATTTAAAATTTAAAATTTAGGGTTTAAAATTTAAGGTTTAAAATTTAAGGTTTAAAATTTAAGGTTTAAAATTTAAAATTTAGGGTTTAAATTTAGGGTTTAAAATTTAGGGTTTAAAATTTAGGGTTTAGGGTTTAAAATTTAAAATTTAGGGTTTAAAATTTAGGGTTTAAGGTTTAGGGTTTAAAATTTAGGGTTTAAAATTTAGGGTTTAAAATTTAGGGTTTAGGGTTTAAATTTAAAATTTAAAATTTAAAATTTAAAATTTAAATTTAAAATTTAAAATTTAAAATTTAAAATTTAAAATTTAAAATTTAAAATTTAAAATTTAAAATTTAAAATTTAAAATTTAAATTTAAATTTAAATTTAAAATTTAAAATTTAAAATTTAAAATTTAAAATTTAAAATTTAAAATTTAAAATTTAAAATTTAAAATTTAAAATTTAAAATTTAAAATTTAAAATTTAAAATTTAAAATTTAAAATTTAAAATTTAAAATTTAAAATTTAAAATTTAAAATTTAAAATTTAAAATTTAAAATTTAAAATTTAAAATTTAAAATTTAAAATTTAAAATTTAAAATTTAAAATTTAAAATTTAAAATTTAAAATTTAAAATTTAAAATTTAAAATTTAAAATTTAAAATTTAAAATTTAAATTTAAAATTTAAATTAAAATTTAAAATTTAATTTAAAATTTAAAATTTAAAATTTAAATTTAAAATTTAAAATTTAAAATTTAAAATTTAAAATTTAAATTTAAAATTTAAAATTTAAATTTAAAATTTAAATTTAAAATTTAAAATTTAAAATTTAAAATTTAAATTTAAATTTAAAATTTAAATTTAAAATTTAAAATTTAAAATTTAAATTTAAAATTTAAAATTTAAAATTTAAAATTTAAATTTAAAATTTAAAATTTAAAATTTAAAATTTAAATTTAAAATTTAAATTTAAAATTTAAAATTTAAATTTAAATTTAAAATTTAAATTTAAATTTAAAATTTAAATTTAAATTTAAAATTTAAAATTTAAATTTAAATTTAAAATTTAAATTTAAATTTAAATTTAAAATTTAAAATTTAAAATTTAAATTTAAATTTAAAATTTAAAATTTAAAATTTAAATTTAAAATTTAAAATTTAAAATTTAAAATTTAAAATTTAAAATTTAAAATTTAAAATTTAAAATTTAAAATTTAAATTTAAAATTTAAAATTTAAATTTAAAATTTAAAATTTAAAATTTAAAATTTAAAATTTAAAATTTAAAATTTAAAATTTAAAATTTAAAATTTAAAATTTAAATTTAAAATTTAAAATTTAAAATTTAAAATTTAAAATTTAAAATTTAAAATTTAAAATTTAAATTTAAAATTTAAAATTTAAAATTTAAAATTTAAAATTTAAAATTTAAAATTTATTTAAAATTTAAAATTTAAAATTTAAAATTTAAAATTTAAAATTTAAAATTTAAAATTTAAAATTTAAAATTTAAAATTTAAAATTTAAAATTTAAAATTTAAAATTTAAAATTTAAAATTTAAAATTTAAAATTTAAAATTTAAAATTTAAAATTTAAAATTTAAAATTTAAAATTTAAAATTTAAAATTTAAAATTTAAAATTTAAAATTTAAAATTTAAAATTTAAAATTTAAAATTTAAAATTTAAAATTTAAAATTTAAAATTTAAAATTTAAAATTTAAAATTTAAAATTTAAAATTTAAAATTTAAAATTTAAAATTTAAAAATTAAAATTTAAAATTTAAAATTTAAAATTTAAAATTTAAAATTTAAAATTTAAAATTTAAATTTAAAATTAAATTTAAATTTAAAATTTAAAATTTAAAATTTAAATTTAAAATTTAAAATTTAAAATTTAAAATTTAAAATTTAAATTTAAAATTTAAAATTTAAAATTTAAAATTTAAAATTTAAAATTTAAAATTTAAAATTTAAAATTTAAAATTTAAAATTTAAAATTTAAAATTTAAAATTTAAAATTTAAAATTTAAAATTTAAAATTTAAAATTTAAAATTTAAAATTTAAAATTTAAAATTTAAAATTTAAAATTTAAAATTTAAAATTTAAAATTTAAAATTTAAAATTTAAAATTTAAAATTTAAAATTTAAAATTTAAAATTTAAAATTTAAAATTTAAAATTTAAAATTTAAAATTTAAAATTTAAAATTTAAAATTTAAAATTTAAAATTTAAAATTTAAATTTAAAATTTAAAATTTAAAATTTAAAATTAAAATTTAAAATTTAAATTTAAAATTTAAATTTAAAATTTAAATTTAAAATTTAAAATTTAAAATTTAAAATTTAAAATTTAAAATTTAAAATTTAAATTTAAAATTTAAAATTTAAAATTTAAAATTTAAAATTTAAAATTTAAATTTAAAATTTAAAATTTAAAATTTAAAATTTAAAATTTAAATTTAAAATTTAAATTTAAAATTTAAAATTTAAATTTAAATTTAAAATTTAAAATTTAAAATTTAAAATTTAAAATTTAAAATTTAAAATTTAAAATTAAAATTTAAAATTTAAAATTTAAAATTTAAAATTTAAAATTTAAAATTTAAATTTAAAATTTAAGTTAAATTTAATTTAATTTAGGGATTTAAGGTTTAAAATTTAGGGTTAGTTTAAAATTTAAAATTTAAGTTTAGGGTTTAAAATTTAAAATTTAGGGTTTAGGGTTTAAAATTTAGGGTTTAAAATTTAGGGTTTAAAATTTAAAATTTAAGGTTTAAGGTTTAGGGTTTAGGGTTTAAAGGTTTAAAATTTGGGTTTAGGGTTTAGGGTTTAGGGTTTAAATTTAGGGTTTAGGGTTTAAATTTAGGGTTTAAGGTTTAAATTTAAAATTTAGGGTTTAGGGTTTAAAATTTAAAATTTAGGGTTTAGGGTTTAGGGTTTAAGGTTTAGGGTTTAGGGTTTAAGGTTTAGGGTTTGGGTTTAGGGTTTAAGTTTAAGGTTTAGGGTTTAGGGTTTAAAATTTAGGGTTTGGGTTTAGGGTTTAAGGTTTAGGTTTAGGGTTTAAAGTTTAAAGTTTAAATTTAAAATTTGGGTTTAAATTTAAAATTTAAAATTTAAAATTTAAAATTTAAATTTAGGGATTTAAAATTTAAGTTTAAATTTAAATTTAAAATTTAGGGATTTAAAATTTAAAATTTAGGGTTTAAAATTTAGGGTTTAAAATTTAAAATTTAAAATTTAAAATTTAAAATTTAAAATTTAAAATTTAAAATTTAAATTTAAAATTTAAAATTTAAATTTAAAATTTAAAATTTAAAATTTAAAATTTAAAATTTAAAATTTAAAATTTAAATTTAAAATTTAAAATTTAAAATTTAAAATTTAAAATTTAAAATTTAAAATTTAAAATTTAAAATTAAAATTTAAAATTTAAAATTTAAAATTTAAAATTTAAAATTTAAAATTTAAAATTTAAAATTTAAAATTTAAAATTTAAAATTTAAAATTTAAAATTTAAAATTTAAAATTTAAAATTTAAAATTTAAAATTTAAAATTTAAAATTTAAAATTTAAAATTTAAAATTTAAATTTAAAATTTAAAATTTAAAATTTAAAATTTAAAATTTAAAATTTAAAATTTAAAATTTAAAATTTAAAATTTAAAATTTAAAATTTAAAATTTAAAATTTAAAATTTAAAATTTAAAATTTAAAATTTAAAATTTAAAATTTAAAATTTAAAATTTAAATTTAAAATTTAAAATTTAAAATTTAAAATTTAAAATTTAAAATTTAAAATTTAAATTTAAAATTTAAAATTTAAAATTTAAAATTTAAATTTAAAATTTAAAATTTAAAATTTAAAATTTAAAATTTAAAATTTAAAATTTAAAATTTAAAATTTAAAATTTAAAATTTAAAATTTAAAATTTAAAATTTAAAATTTAAAATTTAAATTTAAATTTAAAATTTAAAATTTAAAATTTAAAATTTAAAATTTAAAATTTAAAATTTAAAATTTAAAATTTAAATTTAAATTTAAAATTTAAAATTTAAAATTTAAAATTTAAAATTTAAAATTTAAAATTTAAAATTAAAATTTAAATTTAAAATTTAAAATTTAAAATTTAAAATTTAAATTTAAAATTTAAATTTAAAATTTAAAATTTAAAATTTAAATTTAAAATTTAAAATTTAAAATTTATTTAAAATTTAAAATTTAAATTTAAAATTTAAAATTTAAAATTTAAATTTAAAATTTAAAATTTAAAATTTAAATTTAAATTAAAATTTAAAATTTAAAATTTAAAATTTAAAATTTAAAATTAAAATTTAAAATTTAAATTTAAATTTAAAATTTAAAATTAAAATTTAAAATTTAAAATTTAAAATTTAAATTTAAAATTTAAAATTTAAATTTAAAATTTAAATTTAAAATTTAATTTAAATTAAAATTTAAATTTTAAATTTAAAATTTAAAATTTAAAATTTAAAATTTAAAATTAAATTTAAAATTTAAAATTTAAAATTTAAAATTTAATTTAATTTAAAATTTAAAATTTAAAATTAAAATTTAAAATTTAAATTTAAAATTTAAAATTTAAAATTTAAATTTATTTAAAATTTAAAATTTAAAATTAAATTTAAAATTTAAAATTTAAAATTTAAAATTTAAAATTTAAAATTTAAAATTTAAAATTTAAAATTTAAAATTTAAAATTTAAAATTTAAAATTTAAAATTTAAATTTAAAATTTAAAATTTAAAATTTAAAATTTAAAATTTAAAATTTAAAATTTAAAATTTAAAATTTAAAATTTAAAATTTAAAATTTAAAATTTAAAATTTAAAATTTAAAATTTAAAATTTAAATTTAAAATTTAAAATTTAAAATTTAAAATTTAAAATTTAAAATTTAAATTTAAAATTTAAAATTTAAAATTTAAAATTTAAAATTTAAAATTTAAAATTTAAAATTTAAAATTTAAAATTTAAAATTTAAAATTTAAAATTTAAAATTTAAAATTTAAAATTTAAAATTTAAAATTTAAAATTTAAAATTTAAAATTTAAAATTTAAAATTTAAAATTTAAAATTTAAAATTTAAAATTTAAAATTTAAAATTTAAAATTTAAAATTTAAAATTTAAAATTTAAAATTTAAATTTAAAATTTAAAATTTAAAATTTAAAATTTAAAATTTAAAATTTAAAATTTAAAATTTAAAATTTAAAATTTAAAATTTAAAATTTAAAATTTAAAATTTAAAATTTAAAATTTAAAATTTAAAATTTAAAATTTAAAATTTAAAATTTAAAATTTAAAATTTAAAATTTAAAATTAAAATTTAAAATTTAAAATTTAAATTTAAAATTTAAAATTTAAAATTTAAAATTTAATTTAAAATTTAAAATTTAAAATTTAAAATTTAAAATTTAAAATTTAAAATTTAAAATTTAAAATTTAAAATTTAAAATTTAAAATTTAAAATTTAAAATTTAAAATTTAAAATTTAAAATTTAAAATTTAAAATTTAAAATTTAAAATTTAAAATTTAAAATTTAAAATTTAAAATTTAAAATTTAAAATTTAAAATTTAAAATTTAAAATTTAAAATTTAAAATTTAAAATTTAAAATTAAAATTTAAAATTTAAAATTTAAAATTTAAAATTTAAAATTTAAATTTAAAATTTAAAATTTAAAATTTAAAATTTAAAATTTAAAATTTAAAATTTAAAATTTAAAATTTAAAATTTAAAATTTAAAATTTAAAATTTAAATTTAAAATTTAAAATTTAAAATTTAAAATTTAAAATTTAAAATTTAAAATTTAAAATTTAAAATTTAAAATTTAAAATTTAAAATTTAAAATTTAAAATTTAAAATTTAAAATTTAAAATTTAAATTTAAAATTTAAAATTTAAAATTTAAAATTTAAATTTAAATTTAAAATTTAAAATTTAAAATTTAAAATTTAAAATTTAAATTTAAAATTTAAAATTTAAAATTTAAAATTTAAATTTAAAATTTAAAATTTAAAATTTAAAATTTAAAATTTAAAATTTAAAATTTAAAATTTAAAATTTAAATTTAAAATTTAAATTTAAAATTTAAAATTTAAAATTTAAAATTTAAAATTTAAAATTTAAAATTTAAAATTTAAAATTTAAAATTTAAAATTTAAAATTTAAAATTTAAAATTTAAAATTTAAAATTTAAAATTTAAAATTTAAAATTTAAAATTTAAAATTTAAAATTTAAAATTTAAAATTTAAAATTTAAAATTTAAAATTTAAAATTTAAATTTAAAATTTAAATTTAAAATTTAAAATTTAAAATTTAAAATTTAAAATTTAAAATTTAAAATTTAAAATTTAAAATTTAAAATTTAAAATTTAAAATTTAAAATTTAAAATTTAAAATTTAAATTTAAAATTAAAATTAAAATTAAATTAAAATTTAAAATTTAAAATTTAAAATTTAAAATTTAAAATTTAAAATTTAAAATTTAAAATTTAAAATTTAAATTTAAAATTTAAAATTTAAAATTTAAATTTAAATTTAAAATTTAAAATTTAAAATTTAAAATTTAAAATTTAAAATTTAAAATTTAAAATTTAAAATTTAAAATTTAAAATTTAAAATTTAAAATTTAAAATTTAAAATTTAAAATTTAAAATTTAAAATTTAAAATTTAAAATTTAAAATTTAAATTTAAAATTTAAAATTTAAAATTTAAAATTTAAAATTTAAAATTTAAAATTTAAAATTTAAAATTTAAAATTTAAAATTTAAAATTTAAAATTTAAAATTTAAAATTTAAAATTTAAAATTTAAAATTTAAATTTAAAATTTAAAATTTAAAATTTAAATTTAAAATTTAAAATTTAAAATTTAAAATTTAAAATTTAAAATTTAAAATTTAAAATTTAAAATTTAAAATTTAAAATTTAAAATTTAAATTTAAAATTTAAAATTTAAATTTAAATTTAAAATTTAAAATTTAATTTAAATTTAAATTTAAAATTTAAAATTTAAAATTTAAAATTTAAAATTTAAAATTTAAAATTTAAAATTTAAAATTTAAAATTTAAAATTTAAAATTTAAAATTTAAAATTTAAAATTTAAAATTTAAATTTAAAATTTATTTAAAATTTAAATTTAAAATTTAAAATTTAAAATTTAAAATTTAAAATTTAAAATTTAAAATTTAAAATTTAAAATTTAAAATTTAAAATTTAAAATTTAAAATTTAAAATTTAAAATTTAAAATTTAAAATTTAAAATTTAAAATTTAAAATTTAAAATTTAAAATTTAAAATTTAAAATTTAAAATTTAAAATTTAAAATTTAAATTTAAAATTTAAAATTTAAAATTTAAAATTTAAAATTTAAAATTTAAAATTTAAAATTTAAAATTTAAAATTTAAAATTTAAAATTTAAAATTTAAAATTTAAAATTTAAAATTTAAAATTTAAAATTTAAAATTTAAAATTAAAATTTAAAATTTAAAATTTAAAATTTAAAATTTAAAATTTAAAATTTAAAATTTAAAATTTAAAATTTAAATTTAAAATTTAAAATTTAAATTTAAAATTTAAAATTTAAAATTTAAAATTTAAATTTAAAATTAAAATTTAAAATTTAAATTTAAATTTAAAATTTAAAATTTAAAATTTAAAATTTAAAATTTAAAATTTAAAATTTAAAATTTAAAATTTAAAATTTAAAATTTAAAATTTAAAATTTAAAATTTAAATTTAAAATTTAAAATTTAAAATTTAAATTTAAAATTTAAAATTTAAAATTTAAAATTTAAAATTTAAAATTTAAAATTTAAATTTAAAATTTAAAATTTAAAATTTAAAATTTAAAATTTAAAATTTAAAATTTAAAATTTAAAATTTAAAATTTAAAATTTAAAATTAAAATTTAAAATTTAAAATTTAAATTTAAAATTTAAATTTAAAATTTAAAATTTAAAATTTAAAATTTAAAATTAAAATTTAAATTAAAATTTAAAATTTAAAATTTAAATTTAAAATTTAAAATTTAAAATTTAAAATTTAAAATTTAAAATTTAAAATTTAAAATTTAATTTAAAATTTAAAATTTAAAATTTAAAATTTAAATTTAAAATTAAAATTTAAAATTTAAAATTTAAAATTTAAAATTTAAAATTTAAATTTAAAATTTAAAATTTAAAATTTAAATTTAAATTTAAAATTTAAAATTTAAAATTTAAATTTAAAATTTAAAATTTAAATTTAAAATTTAAAATTTAAAATTTAAAATTTAAAATTTAAAATTTAAAATTTAAATTTAAAATTTTAAAATTTAAAATTTAAAATTTAAAATTTAAAATTTAAATTTAAATTTAAAATTTAAATTTAAAATTTAAAATTTAAAATTTAAAATTTAAATTTAAAATTTAAAATTTAAAATTTAAAATTTAAATTTAAAATTTAAAATTTAAAATTTAAAATTTAAATTTAAAATTTAAAATTTAAAATTTAAAATTTAAAATTTAAAATTTAAATTTAAAATTTAAAATTTAAAATTTAAAATTTAAAATTTAAAATTTAAAATTTAAAATTTAAAATTTAAATTTAAAATTTAAAATTTAAAATTTAAAATTTAAAATTTAAAATTTAAAATTTAAAATTTAAAATTTAAAATTTAAAATTTAAAATTTAAAATTTAAAATTTAAAATTTAAAATTTAAAATTTAAAATTTAAAATTTAAAATTTAAAATTTAAAATTTAAAATTTAAAATTTAAAATTTAAAATTTAATTTAAAATTTAAAATTTAAAATTTAAAATTTAAAATTTAAAATTTAAAATTTAAAATTTAAAATTTAAAATTTAAAATTTAAAATTTAAAATTTAAAATTTAAAATTTAAAATTTAAAATTTAAAATTTAAAATTTAAATTTAAAATTTAAAATTCAAAATTTAAAATTCCTAAATTCAAAAATTCAAATTCAGAAATTCAGAGATTCAAAAATTCAAATTCAAATTCAGAATTCAGAATTCAAAAATTCAAATTCAGAATTCAAAATTCAGAATTCAAAATTCAGAATTTAAAATTCAGAAATTCAAAATTCAAAATTTAAAATTCGGAATTAAAAATTTAAAATTCGGGAATTAAAATTTAAAATTCAAATTCGGGAATTCCGAAATTAAATTCAAAATTTAAAAATTCAAAATTCGAAATTTAAGAAGTTAAAATTTAAAATTCAAAATTTAAAATTCAAAATTAAAAATTAAAATTTAAAAATTAAAATTCCGAAATTCAAAATTAAAATTCAAAATTTAAAATTTAAAATTTTAAATTTAAATTTAAAATTAAAATTTAAAATTTAAAGTTCAAAATTTAAAATTTAAAATTCAAAATTTAAAATTTAAAATTAAAGTTAAAATTTAAAATTTAAAATTTAAAATTTAAAATTTAAAGTTAAAATTTAAAATTTAAAATTTAAAATTTAAAATTTAAAATTTAAAATTTAAAGTTTAAAATTTTAAATTCTAAAATTTAAAATTTAAAATTTAAAATTCAGAGATTAAGAATTCAAATTCAAATTCAAGTTAAATTCAGAAATTCAAATTCAAAATTCAAAAATTCAAATTCAGAATTCGAAATTCAAAAATTCAAATTCAAAATTCAAAATTCAGGGTCCAGAATTCAAAAATTCAGAAATTCAAAAATTCAAATTCAGAATTCAAATTCAGAATTCAAAAATTCAAATTCAAATTCAATTCAGAATTCAAAATTCAGAATTCAGAATTCAAATTCAAAAATTCAAATTCAAATTCAATTCAAATTCAAATTCAAAATTCAAAAAAAAATTCAGAATTCAAAATTCAGAAATTCAGAATTCAGAATTCAGAATTCAAAATTCAGAATTCCGTTAAAATTCAAAATTCAAATTCAGAATTCAAAATTCAGAATTCAAAAATTCAGAATTCCAGAATTCAAGTTTTAAAATTCGAAATTCAGGAATTCCAAAATTCGAAATTCAGAATTCAAAATTCAGAATTCAGAATTTAAAATTCAGAATTTAAAATTCAAAATTCGGAATTTAAAATTCTAAAAATTCGTTAAATTTAAAGTTAAATTCAAGTTAAAATTCTAAAATTCAGAGACTAAAATTCGGTCGAATTTAAAATTCCGGAGATTCCAGATTCAAATTCAAAATTCAAAAATTCAAATTCAAGTCAGAAGTTAAATTCAGAAATTCAGAATTCAAAAATTCAAATTCAAAAATTCAAATTCAGAATTCAGAAATTCAGAATTCAAAATTCAGGAATTCAGAAATTCAGAATTCAAAGTTAAAATTCAGAATTCAAAATTCCGTTAAAATTAAAAATTCAGGGTACTAAAATTCAATTTTAAATTCAAATTCAATTAAAAATTCAAAATTTAAATTCAAAATTCATAATTCAAAATTCAAAATTCAGAATTCGGGAATTAAAATTCAAAATTCAAAATTTAAAATTTAAAATTCGAAATTCAGAATTCAAAATTTAAAATTTAAAATTCCGGGAATTTAAAATTCGAAGTTTAAAATTCGGGAATTTAAAATTCGTTAAAATTCGTTAAAATTTAATTTATTAAAATTCAAAATTCAATTTAAATTATTTAAAATTTAAAATTTAAAATTTAAAATTCTGAAATTTAAGGATTAAAATTTAAAGTTCAAAATTTAAGATTTAAGGTTCAAAATTTAAGGTTAAAATTTAAGTTCAAAATTTAAGTTAAAATTTAAAGTTTAAAATTCAAAATTAAAATTTAATTGATTTAAGTTATTTAGAGTTCAAGTTTAAAATTAAAATTCCAAATTTAAAGTTGAAAGTTATTTAAGTATTTAAGTTTGAGGTTTAAGGTTTAAAATTTAAGGTTTAAAGTTTAAAGGTTAAAGTTTAAAGTATTTAAAATTTAAGATTTAAAATTTAAAATTTAAAATTAAAATTCAAAATTTAAAATTTAAAATTTAAAATTCAAATTTAAAATTTAAAATTTAAAATTTAAAATTTAAAATTCAAAATTTAAAATTTAAAATTTAAAATTTAAAATTTAAAATTTAAAATTTAAAATTTAAAATTTAAAATTTAAAATTTAAAATTTAAAATTTAAAATTCAAATTTAAAATTTAAAATTTAAATTTAAAATTTAAAATTTAAAATTTAAATTTAAATTCAAATTTAAGAGATAAAATTTAAAATTCGAAATTCAAATTTAAAATTTAGAATTTAAAATTTAAAATTTAAAATTTAAAATTTAGGAATTAAATTTAAAATTTAAAATTTAAAATTTAGAATTTAAGATTTAAATTATTTAAAATTCAAATTTAAAATTCTAAATTCCGAAATTTAATTAATTTAAAATTTAAGTAATTTAAAATTTAATAATTTAAAATTAAAATTTAAAATTTAAAATTTAAAATTGAAAATTTAAAATTTAAAATTTAAAATTTAAAGTCAAAATTAAAATTTAAAATTTAAAATTCAAAATTTAAAATTCAAAATTTTAAATTTAAAATTTAAAATTTAAAATTTAAAATTTAAAATTTAAAATTCAGGATTCAAAATTTAGATTTAAGATTTAAAATTTAAAATTAAAATTTAAGGTTTAGGGTTTAAGAGTTAAAGTTTAAGGTTTGAGTTTAGGGTTCAGGGTTTAAGGTTCAGGGTTCGGAGTTTCGAATTTAGAGTTTCAAGTTTAAGTTTCAAGATTTAAAATTGAGAATTTGGGAGGTTTTAGGGTTTAAGTTCAAAATTTAGGGATTTTAAGATTTAAGACTTAAAATTTAAAATTTAGGGAAATTTAAAATTCAGAGATAAAATTCTAAAATTCAAAATTTAAAATTTAAAATTTAGAAATTTAAAGTTTAAAATTTAGAATTTAAAATTTAAGAATTCTTAAATTTAAAATTCGGGTAAAATTTAATTCAAATTCCGGGAATTAAAATTTAAAATTGAATTAAATTTAAAATTTAAAATTTGAAATTAAAATTTAGAATTTAGGAATTTAGGAAGTTAAAATTTCAAATTTAAATTTAAATTTAAAATTTAAAATTTGGTGGAAATTTAAAATTTAAAATTTAAAATTTAAAATTTAAAATTAAAATTTAAGATTTAAGTTAATTTAAAATTTAAGAATTAAATTCAAATTCAATTATTAAAATTTAGGGTAATTTAAAATTCAAAATTTAAAATTTAAATTTAGAATTTAAATTTAAAATTAAATTTAAAATTTAAAATTTAAAATTTAGAATTTAAAAATTAAAATTTAAATTTAAAATTTAAAATTTAAAATTTAAAATTTAAAATTTAAAATTTAAAATTTAAATTTAAAATTAAAAATTTAAAATTCAGAATTTAAAATTTAAAATTTAAAATTTAAAATTTAAAATTTAAAATTTAAAATTCAAAATTTAAAATTAAAATTTAAAATTTAAAATTTAAAATTTAAAATTTAAAATTTAAAATTAAAAATTTAAAATTTAAAATTTAAAATTTAAAATTTAAAATTTAAAATTTAAAATTTAAAATTTAAAATTTAAATTTAAAATTTAAAATTTAAAATTTAAAATTTAAAATTTAAAATTTAAAATTTAAAATTTAAAATTTAAATTTAAAATTTAAAATTTAAAATTTAAAATTTAAAATTTAAATTTAAAATTTAAAATTTAAATTTAAAATTTAAAATTTGAAATTTAAAATTTAGAAAAATTTAAGTTAATTTAAAATTTCAAATTTAAGGTAAGGTTAAAATTTAAAATTTAAAATTTAAAATTTAAAATTTAAATTTGGGTTAAATTTAAAATTTAAAATTCAAAATTTAAATTTAAAATTTAAATTTAAAATTTAAAATTTAAAATTTAAAATTTAAATTTAAATTTAAAATTTAAAATTTAAAATTCAAAATTTAAAATTTAAAATTTAAAATTTAAAAATTTAAAATTTAAAATTTAAAATTTAAAGTTTAAAATTAAAATTTAAAATTTAAATTTTAGAATTTAAAATTTAAATTTAGGAATTAAAATTTAGAATTAGTTTAAAATTTAAAATTTAAAATTTAAAATTTAAAATTTAAAATTTAAATTTAAAATTTAAAATTTAAAATTTAAAATTTAAATTTAAAATTTAAAATTTAAAATTTAAAATTTAAAATTTAAAATTTAAATTTAAATTTAAAATTTAAAATTTAAAATTTAAAATTTAAAATTTAAAATTTAAAATTTAAAATTTAAAATTTAAAATTTAAATTTAAAATTTTAAGTTTAAAATTTAAAATTTAGAATTTAAAATTTAAAATTTAAATTTTAAAATTTAAAATTTAAAATTTAAAATTTAAAATTTAAAATTTAAAATTTAAAATTTAAAATTTAAATAAATTTAAAATTTAAAATTTAAAATTTAAAATTTAAAATTTAATTTAAAATTTAAAATTTAAAATTTAAAATTTAAAATTTAAAATTTAAAATTTAATTTAATTTAAAATTTAAAATTTAAAATTTAAGATTTAAATTTTAAAATTTAAAATTTAAATTTAAAATTTAAAATTTAAAATTTAAAATTTAAAATTTAAAATTTAAATTTAAATTTTAAAATTTAAAATTTAAAATTTAAAGTTTAAAATTTGAAATTTAAATTTAATTTTTAAAATTTAGGGAATTTATTAAATTTTAAATTTAAAATTTAAATTTAAAAATTTTAAATTTAAAATTTAAAATTTAAAATTTAAATTTAAAATTTAAAATTTAAAATTTAAAAATTTAAATTTTAAAATTTAAAATTTAAAATTTAAATTTGAAATTGAAAATTTAAAATTTAAAATTTAATTTTTAAGAATTTAATTATTTGAAATTTAAAATTTAAGAAATTTAAAATTTAAAATTTAAAATTTAAAATTTAAAATTTAAAATTTAAAATTTAAGTTTTAAAATTTAAAATTTAATTTTAAATTTGAAATTTGAGAAAAATTTAAAATTTAAAATTTAGAAAATTGAAAATTTTAAATTTAAATTTAAATTTAAATTTCAAATTTAAAATTTAAAATTTAAAATTTAAAATTTAAAATTTAATTTAATTTAAATTATTTAAAATTTAAAATTTTAATTTAAAATTTAAAATTTAAAATTTAAATTTAAATTTAAAAATTTAAAATTTAAAATTTAAAATTTTAAATTTAAAATTTAAAATTTAAATTTGAAAATTTAAAATTTAAAATTTAAAATTTCAAATTTAATTTAAAATTTAAAATTTAAAATTTAAAATTTAAAATTTAAATTTTAATTTATTATTTAAATTTAAAATTTAAAGTGTAAAATTTTTAATTTCAAATTTTAATTTAAATTTTAAAATTTAATTTAAATTTAATTTAAAATTTAAATTAATTAAATTTAAATTTAAATTTAAATTTAAAATTTAAAATTTAAATTTTAAAATTTAAAATTTAAATTTAAAATTTAATATTTAAAATTTAAAATTTAAAATTTAATTTAAATTTAAAATTTAAGATTTCAAGTTTAAATTTGAAATTTAAATTTAAAATTTAAAATTTAAAATTTAAAATTTAAAATTTAAATTTTAATTTAAATGTTGAATTTAAGATTTCAAATTTGGAATTTAAATTTAAAATTTAATTTAAATTTAAATTTAAAATTTAAAATTTAAATTTAAAATTTAAAATTTAAATTTAAATTTAAAATTTAAATTTAAATTTAAAATTTAAAATTTAAAGTTTAAAATTTAAAATTTAAAATTTGTAAAATTTAAATTTAAAATTTAAAATTTAAATTAAAAATTTAAAATTTAAAATTTAAATTTTAAAAATTAAAATTTAAAAATTTAAAATTGAAAATTTAAAATTTAAAATTTAAATTTAAAATTTAAAATTTAAAATTTAAATTATTTAGTTAATTTAAAATTTAAATTTCAAATTTAAAATTTAGAAGAAAAAAAAAAAATTTAAAATTTAAAATTTAAAATTTAAATTTAAAATTTAAAATTTAAAATTTAAAATTTAAAATTTAAAATTTAAAATTTAAAAATTCCAAAATTTAAAATTTAGGAATTTTAAAATTTAAAATTTAAAATTTAAAATTTAAAATTTAAAATTTAAGGCCCAACAAAAATTTAAAATTAGGGTAAAATTTAAAATTTAAAATTTCCAAAGTTAAAATTTAAAATTTAAAATTTAAAAAAAAAATTTAAAATTTAAAAAAAAAATTTAAAATTTAAATTTTAAATTTAAAATTTAAAATTTAAAATTTAGAATTTAAAATTTAAAATTTAAAATTTAAAATTTAAAATTTAAAATTTAAAATTTAAAATGTAAAGAAAAAAAAAAAAAAAAAAAAAAAAAAAAAACAAAGAAAAAAAAAAAAAGAAAAGAAAAAAAAAAAAAAAAAAAAAAAAAAAAAAAAGAAAAAAAAAAAAAAAAAAAAAAAAAAAAGAAAAAAANNNAAAAAAAAAAAAAAAAAAAAAAAAAAAAAAAAAAAAAAAGGGGGGGGGGGGGGGGGGGGGGGGGGGGGGGGGGGGGGGATTTAAAATTTTAAAATTTAGGAATTTAAAATTTAAAATTTAAAATTTAAAATTTAAAATTCAAACATTAAAATTTAAAATTTAAAATTTAAAATTTAAAATTTAAAATTTAAAATTTAAAATTTAAAATTCAAATTTAAAATTTAAAATTTAAAATTTAGAATTTAAAATTTAAAATTTAAAATTTAAAATTTAAAATTTAAAATTTAAAATTTAAAATTTAAAATTTAAAATTTAAAATTTAAAATTTAAAATTTAAAATTTAAAATTTAAAATTTAAAATTTAAAATTTAAAAATTTAAAATTTAAAATTTAAATTTAAAATTTAAAATTTAAAATTTAAAATTTAAAATTTAAAATTTAAAATTCAAAATTTAAAATTTAAAATTTAAAATTTAAAATTTAAAATTTAAAATTTAAAATTTCAAAATTTAAAATTTAAAATTTAAAATTTAAAATTTAAAATTCAAAATTTAAAATTCAAAATTTAAATTTAAAATTTAAAATTTAAAATTTAAAATTTAAAAATTTAAAATTTAAAATTTAAAAAAAAAATTTAAAATTTAAAATTTAAAATTTAAAATTTAAAATTTAAAATTTAAAATTTAAAATTTAAAATTTAAAATTTAAAATTTAAAGTTTAAAATTTAAAATTTCCAAAATTTAGGAGTTTAGGGTTTAGGGTTTAGGGTTAGGGATTTAGGGATTTAGGGTTAGGTTTAGGGTTTAGGTTTAGGGTTTAGGGTTTAGGGTTTAGGTTTAGGGTTTAGGGTTTAGGGTTTAGGGTTTGGGGTTTAGGGATTTAGGGTTTGGAGTTTAGGGTTTAGGGTTTAGGGTTTGAGGTTTTGGGGTTTGGGGTTTTGGGGTTTTAGGGTTTTGGGGTTTGAGGTTTGGGTTTAGGGTTTAGGGTTTAGGGTTTGGGGTTTGGGAGTTTAGGGTTTGAGTTTTAGGGTTTGGATTTGGGGATTTAGGAGTTTAGGGTTTGGGGTTTAGGGTTTAGGGTTAGGGTTTAGGGTTTAGGGTTGGGGTTTGGGGTTTAGGGTTTAGGGTTTAGGGTTTAGGGTTTGGGGTTTAGGGTTTGAGGTTTGGGGTTTGGGGTTTGGGGTTGGGGTTGAGGTTTTGGGTTTGGGGTTTTAGGGTTTAGGGTTTAGGGTTGAGGTTTAGGGTTTAGGGTTTGGGGTTTAGGGTTTAGGGTTTAGGGTTGAGGTTTAGGGTTTAGGGTTTAGGGTTTAGGGTTTGAGGTTTAGGGTTTAGGGTTTGGGGTTTGAGGTTTTGGGGTTTAGGGTTTTGGGGTTTAGGGTTTAGGAGTTTAGGGTTTGGAGTTTAGGTTTAGGGTTTGAGTTTAGGGATTTAGGAATTTAGGGTTAGGGTTTAGGGTTTAGGGTTTGAGGTTTAGGGTTGAGTTTAGGGTTTTGGGGATTTAGAGTTTAAGATTTAGAAATTTAAAATTTAAAATTTAAAATTTAAAATTTTAAAATTTAAAATTTACATAAAATTTAAAATTTAAAATTTAAAATTTAAAATTTAAAAATTTAAAATTTAAAATTTAAAAAATTTAAAATTTAAAATTTAAAATTTAAAATTTAAAATTTAAAATTTCAAAATTTAAAATTTTAAAATTTAAATTTAAAAAATTTAAAATTTAAAATTTAAAATTTAAAATTTAGAAATTTAAAATTTAAAATTTAAAATTTAAAATTTAAAATTTAAAATTTAAAATTTAAAATTTAAAATTTAAAATTTAAAATTTAAAATTTAAAATTTAAAATTTAAAATTTAAAATTTAAAATTCAAAATTTAAAATTTAAAATTTAAAATTTAAAATTTAAAATTTAAAATTTAGATGAATTTAAAATTTAAATTTTAAATTTAATTTAAAATTTCAAAATTTTAAAATTTAAAATTTAAAGTTCAAAATTTAAAATTCAAAATTTAAAATTTAAAATTTAAAATTTAAAATTTAAAATTTAAAATTTAAAATTTTAAATTTAAAATTTAAAATTTAAAAATTTAAAATTTAAAATTTAAAAATTTAAAATTTAAAATTTAAAATTTAAAATTTAAAATTTAAAATTTAAAATTTAAAATTTAAAATTTAAAATTTAAAATTTAAAATTTAAAATTTAAAAATTTAAAATTTAAAATTTAAAATTTAAAATTTAAAATTTAAAATTTAAATTTAAATTTAAGAATTTAAAATTTAGTTTTTAAAATTTAAAATTTAAAATTTAAAATTTAAAATTTAAAATTTAGAATTTAAAATTTAAAATTTAGAATTTTAAAATTTAAAATTTAAAATTTAGAAATTTAAGATTTAAAATTTAAAATTTAAATTTAAAATTTAAAATTTCAAAATTTAAAATTTAAAATTTAAATTTAAAATTTAAAATTTAAAATTCAAAATTTAAAATTTAAAATTTAAATTTAAAAATTTAAATTTAAAATTTAAAATTTAAAATTTAAAATTTAAAATTTAAAATTTAAAATTTAAAATTTAAAATTTAAAATTTAAAATTTAAAAATTTAAAATTTAAAATTTAAAATTTAAAATTTAAAATTTAAAATTTAAAATTTAAAATTTAAAATTTAAAATTTAAAATTTAAAATTTAAAATTTAAAATTAAAATTTAAAATTTAAAATTTAAAATTTAAAATTTAAAATTTAAAATTTAAAATTTAAAATTTAAAATTTAAAATTTAAAATTTAAAATTTAAAATTTAAAATTTAAAATTTAAAATTTAAAATTTAAAATTTAAAATTTAAAATTTAAAATTTAAAATTTAAAATTTAAAATTTAAATTTAAAATTTAAAATTTAAAATTTAAAATTTAAAATTTAAAATTTAAAATTTAAATTTAAAATTTAAAATTTAAAATTTAAAATTTAAAATTTAAAATTTAAAGTTTAAATTTAAAATTTAATTTAAAATTTAAAATTTAAAATTTAAAATTAAAATTTAAATTTAAAATTTAAAATTTAAAATTTAAAATTTAAATTTAAAATTTAAAATTAAAATTTAAATTTAAAATTTAAAATTTAAAATTTAAAATTTAAAATTTAAAATTTAAAATTTAAATTTAAAATTTAAATTTAAAATTTAAAATTTAAAATTTAAAATTAAAATTTAAAATTTAAATTTAAAATTTAAAATTTAAAATTTAAAATTTAAAATTTAAAATTTAAAATTTAAAATTTAAAATTTAAAATTTAAAATTTAAAATTTAAAATTTAAAATTTAAAATTTAAAATTTAAAATTTAAAATTTAAAATTTAAAATTAAAATTTAAAATTTAAAATTTAAAATTTAAAATTTAAAATTTAAAATTTAAAATTTAAAATTTAAAATTTAAAATTTAAAATTTAAATTTAAAATTTAAAATTTAAAATTTAAAATTTAAAATTTAAAATTTAAAATTTAAAATTTAAAATTAAAATTTAAAATTTAAAATTTAAAATTTAAAATTTAAAATTTAAAATTTAAAATTTAAAATTTAAAATTTAAAATTTAAAATTTAAAATTTAAAATTTAAAATTTAAAATTTAAAATTTAAAATTTAAATTTAAAATTTAAAATTTAAAATTTAAAATTTAAAATTTAAAATTAAAATTTAAAATTTAAAATTTAAAATTTAAAATTTAAAATTTAAAATTTAAAATTTAAAATTTAAAATTTAAAATTTAAAATTTAAAATTTAAAATTTAAAATTTAAAATTAAAATTTAAAATTTAAAATTTAAAATTTAAAATTTAAAATTTAAAATTTAAATTTAAAATTTAAATTTAAAATTTAAAATTTAAAATTTAAAATTTAAAATTTAAAATTTAAAATTTAAAATTTAAAATTTAAAATTTAAAATTTAAAATTTAAAATTTAAAATTTAAAATTTAAAATTAATTTAAATTTAAAATTTAAATTTAAAATTAGGTTTAAAATTTAAAATTTAAAATTTAAAATTTAAATTTAAAATTTAAAATTTAAAATTTAAAATTTAAAATTTAAAATTTAAAATTTAAATTTAAATTTAAAATTTAAAATTTAAAATTTAAAATTTAAAATTTAAAATTTAAAATTTAAAATTTAAAATTTAAATTTAAAATTTAAATTTAAAATTTAAATTTAAAATTTAAATTTAAAATTAAAATTTAAAATTTAAAATTTAAAATTTAAAATTTAAAATTTAAAATTTAAAATTTAAATTTAAAATTTAAAATTTAAAATTTAAAATTTAAAATTTAAAATTTAAAATTTAAAATTTAAAATTTAAAATTTAAAATTTAAAATTTAAAATTTAAAATTTAAAATTTAAAATTTAAAATTTAAAATTTAAAATTTAAAATTTAAATTTAAAATTTAAAATTTAAAATTTAAAATTTAAAATTTAAAATTTAAAATTTAAAATTTAAAATTTAAAATTTAAAATTTAAAATTTAAAATTTAAAATTTAAAATTTAAAATTTAAAATTTAAAATTTAAAATTTAAAATTTAAAATTTAAAATTTAAAATTTAAAATTTAAAATTTAAAATTTAAAATTTAAAATTTAAAATTTAAAATTTAAAATTTAAAATTTAAAATTTAAATTTAAAATTTAAAATTTAAAATTTAAAATTTAAAGTTTAATTTAAAATTTAAAATTTAAAATTTAAAATTTAAAATTTAAAATTTAAAATTTAAAATTTAAATTTAAAATTTAAAATTTAAAATTTAAAATTTAAAATTTAAAATTTAAAATTTAAAATTTAATTTAAATTTAAAATTTAAAATTTAAAATTTAAAATTTAAAATTTAAAATTTAAAATTTAAAATTTAAAATTTAAAATTTAAAATTTAAAATTTAAAATTTAAAATTTAAATTTAAAATTTAAAATTTAAAATTTAAAATTTAAAATTTAAAATTTAAAATTTAAATTTAAATTAAAATTTAAAATTAAAATTTAAAATTTAAAATTTAAAATTTAAAATTTAAATTTAAATTAAATTTAAAATTTAAAATTTAAAATTTAAAATTTAAAATTTAAAATTTAAATTTAAAATTTAAAATTTAAAATTTAAAATTAAAATTTAAAATTTAAAATTTAAAATTTAAAATTTAAATTTAAAATTTAAAATTTAAAATTTAAATTTAATTTAAAATTTAAAATTTAAAATTTAAATTTAAAATTTAAATTTAAAATTTAAAATTTAAAATTTAAAATTTAAAATTTAAATTTAAAATTTAAAATTTAAAATTTAAAATTTAAATTTAAATTTAAATTTAAAATTTAAAATTTAAAATTAAAATTTAAAATTTAAAATTTAAATTTAAATTTAAAATTTAAAATTTAAAATTAAATTAAATTTAATTTAAATTTAAAATTTAAAATTTAAAATTTAAAATTTAAAATTTAAATTTAAAATTTAAATTTTAAATTTAAAATTTAAAATTTAAATTTAAAATTTAAATTTAAAATTTAATTAAAATTTAAAATTTAAAATTTAAATTTAAAATTAAAATTTAAAATTTAAAATTTAAAATTTAAAATTTAAAATTTAAATTTTAAAATTTAAAATTTAAAATTTAAAATTTAAATTTAAAATTTAAAATTTAAAATTTAAAATTTAAATTTAAAATTTAAATTTAAATTTAAATTTAAAATTTAAATTTAAAATTTAAAATTTAAATTTAAAATTTAAATTAAAATTTAAAATTTAAAATTAAAATTTAAAATTTAAAATTAAAATTTAAAATTTAAAATTTAAAATTAAAATTTAAAATTTAAAATTTAAATTTAAAATTTAAATTTAAAATTAAAATTTAAAATTTAAATTAAAATTTAAAATTTAAAATTTAAATTTAAATTTAAATTTAAATTTAATTTAAATTTAAATTTAAAATTTAAAATTAAATTTAAAATTTAAAATTTAAAATTTAAATTTAAATTTAAAATTTAAAATTTAAATTTAAATTTAAATTTAAAATTTAAAATTTAAAATTTAAAATTTAAAATTTAAAATTTAAAATTTAAAATTTAAAATTTAAAATTTAAATTTAAAATTTAAAATTTAAAATTTAAAATTTAAAATTTAAATTTAAAATTTAAAATTTAAATTTAAAATTTAAAATTTAAAATTTAAAATTTAAAATTTAAAATTTAAAATTTAAAATTTAAATTTAAAATTTAAAATTTAAAATTTAAAATTTAAAATTTAAAATTTAAAATTTAAAATTTAAAATTTAAAATTTAAAATTTAAAATTTAAAATTTAAAATTTAAAATTTAAAATTTAAAATTTAAAATTTAAAATTTAAAATTTAAAATTTAAAATTTAAAATTTAAAATTTAAAATTTAAAATTTAAAATTTAAAATTTAAAATTTAAAATTTAAAATTTAAAATTTAAAATTTAAAATTTAAAATTTAAAATTTAAAATTTAAAATTTAAAATTTAAAATTTAAAATTTAAAATTTAAAATTTAAAATTTAAAATTTAAAATTTAAAATTTAAAATTTAAAATTTAAAATTTAAAATTTAAATTTAAAATTTAAAATTTAAAATTTAAAATTTAAAATTTAAAATTTAAAATTAAAATTTAAAATTTAAAATTTAAATTTAAAATTTAAAATTAAAATTTAAAATTTAAAATTTAAAATTAAATTTAAAATTTAAAATTTAAAATTTAAAATTTAAAATTTAAAATTTAAAATTTAAAATTTAAATTGATTTAAAATTAAATTTAAAATTTAAATTTAGGTTAAATTTAAATTAAAATTAAAATTTAAATTTAAAATTTAAAATTTAAAATTTAAGTTTAAGATTTAAAATTTAAAATTTAAAATTTAGGAATTTAAAATTTAAAATTTAAAATTTAAAATTTAAATTTAAAATTTAAAAATTTAAAATTTAAAATTTAAAATTTAAAATTTAAAATTTAAAATTTAAAATTTAAAATTTAAAATTTAAAATTTAAAATTTAAAATTTAAAATTTAAAATTTAAAATTTAAAATTTAAAATTTAAAATTTAAAATTTAAAATTTAAAATTTAAAATTTAAAATTTAAAATTTAAAATTTAAAATTTAAAATTTAAAATTTAAAATTTAAAATTTAAAATTTAAAATTTAAAATTTAAAATTTAAAATTTAAAATTTAAATTTAAAATTTAAATTTAAAATTTAAAATTTAAAATTTAAAATTTAAAATTTAAAATTTAAATTTAAAATTTAAAATTTAAATTTAAAATTTAAAATTTAAAATTTAAAATTTAAAATTTAAAATTTAAAATTTAAATTTAAAATTTAAAATTTAAAATTTAAAATTTAAAATTTAAAATTTAAAATTTAAAATTTAAAATTTAAAATTTAAATTTAAATTTAAATTTAAATTTAAAATTTAAAATTTAAAATTTAAATTTAAAATTTAAAATTTAAAATTAAAATTTAAAATTTAAAATTTTAAATTTAATTTAAAATTAAATTTAAAATTTAAATTTTAAAATTTAAAATTTAAAATAAAAATGTAAAATTTAAATTTTAAAATTTAAAATTTAAAATTAAAATTTAAATTTAAAGTTTAAATTTAAATTTAAAATTTAAAATTTAAAATTTAAAATTTAAAATTTAAAATTTAAATTTAAAATTTAAAATTTAAAATTTAAAATTTAAAATTTAAAATTTAAAATTTAAATTTTAAAATTTAAAATTTAAAATTTAAAATTTAAAATTTAAATTTAAAATTTAAAATTTAAAATTTAAAATTTAAAATTTAAAATTTAAAATTTAAAATTTAAAATTTAAAATTTAAAATTTAAAATTTAAAATTTAAAATTTAAAATTTAAAATTTAAAATTAAAATTTAAATTTAAATTTAAAATTTAAAATTTAAATTTAAAATTTAAAATTTAAATTTAAAATTTAAAATTTAAAATTTAATTTAAAATTTAAAATTAAATTTAAAATTTAAAATTTAAAATTTAAAATTTAAAATTTAAAATTAAAATTTAAAATTTAAATTTAAAATTTAAAATTTAAAATTTAAAAATTTAAATTTAAAATTTAAAATTTAAATTTAAAATTTAAAATTTAATTAAAAAAATTTAAAATTTAAGTTTAAATTTAAAATTTAAAATTTAAAATTTAAAATTTAAATTTAAAATTTAAATTTAAAATTTAAAATTTAAAATTTAAAATTTAAAATTTAAAATTTAAAATTTAAAATTTAAAATTTAAAATTTAAAATTTAAAATTTAAAATTTAAATTTAAAATTTAAAATTTAAATTTAAAATTTAAATTTAAGGTTTAAATTTAAAATTTAAAATTTAAAGTTTAAAATTTAAAGTTTAAAATTTAAAATTTAAAATTTAAAATTAAAATTAAAATTTAAAATTTAAAATTTAAAATTTAAAATTTAAAATTTAAAATTTAAAATTTAAAATTTAAAATTTAAAATTTAAATTTAAAATTTAAAATTTAAAATTTAAAATTTAAAATTTAAAATTTAAAATTTAAAATTTAAAATTTAAAATTTAAAATTAAAATTTAAAATTTAAAATTTAAAATTTAAAATTTAAAATTTAAAATTTAAAATTTAAAATTTAAATTTAAAATTTAAAATTTAAAATTTAAAATTTAAAAATTTAAAATTTAAAATTTAAAATTTAAAATTTAAAATTTAAAATTTAAAATTTAAAATTTAAAATTTAAAATTTAAAATTTAAAATTTAAAATTTAAAATTTAAAATTTAAAATTTAAAATTTAAAATTTAAAATTTAAAATTTAAAATTTAAAATTTAAATTTAAAATTTAAAATTTAAAATTTAAAATTTAAAATTTAAAATTTAAAATTTAAAATTTAAAATTTAAAATTTAAAATTTAAAATTTAAAATTTAAAATTTAAATTTAAAATTTAAAATTTAAAATTTAAAATTTAAAATTTAAAATTTAAAATTTAAAATTAAATTTAAATTTAAAGTTAAAATTTAAAATTAAAATTTAAAATTAAAATTTAAAATTTAAAATTTAAAATTTAAATTTAAAAATTTAAAATTTAAAATTTAAAATTTAAAATTTAAAATTTAAAATTAAAATTTAAAATTTAAAATTTAAAATTTAAAATTTAAAATTTAAATTTAAAATTTAAAATTTAAAATTTAAAATTAAAATTTAAAATTTAAAATTTAAAATTTAATTTAATTTAAATTTAAAATTTAAAATTTAAAATTTAAAATTTAAATTTAAAATTTAAAATTTAAAATTTAAAATTTAAAATTTAAAATTTAAATTTAAAATTTAAAATTTAAAATTTAAAAATTTAAAATTTAAAATTTAAAATTTAAAATTTAAAAATTTAAAATTTAAAATTTAAAATTTAAAATTTAAATTTAAAATTTAAAATTTAAAATTTAAAATTTAAATTTAAATTTAAAATTTAAATTTAAAATTTAAAATTTAAAATTAAAATTTAAAATTTAAAATTTAAATTTAAAATTTAAAATTTAAAATTTAAAATTTAAAATTTAAAATTTAAAATTTAAAATTTAAATTTAAAATTTAAAATTTAAAAATTTAAAATTTAAAATTTAAAATTTAAAATTAAAATTTAAAATTTAAAATTTAAAATTTAAAATTTAAAATTTAAAATTTAAAATTTAAAATTTAAAATTTAAAATTTAAATTTAAAATTTAAAGGTTAAAATTTAAAATTTAAAATTTAATTTAATTTAAAATTTAAAATTTAAATTTAAAATTTAAAATTTAAAATTTAAATTTAAAATTTAAAATTTAAAATTTAAATTTAAAATTTAAAATTTAAAATTTAAAATTTAAAATTTAAAATTTAAAATTTAAAATTTAAAATTTAAAATTTAAAATTTAAAATTTAAAATTTAAAATTTAAAATTTAAAATTTAAAATTTAAAATTTAAAATTTAAAATTTAAATTTAAAATTTAAATTTAAAATTTAAAATTTAAAATTTAAAATTTAAAATTTAAAATTTAAAATTTAAAATTTAAAATTTAAATTTAAAATTTAAAATTTAAAATTTAAAATTTAAAATTTAAATTTAAAATTTAAAATTTAAAATTTAAAATTTAAAATTTAAATTTAAAATTTAAAATTTAAAATTTAAAATTTAAAATTTAAAATTTAAAATTTAAAATTTAAAATTTAAAATTTAAAATTTAAATTTAAAATTTAAAATTTAAAATTTAAAATTTAAAATTTAAAATTTAAAATTTAAATTTAAAATTTAAATTTAAAATTTAAAATTTAAAATTTAAAATTTAAAATTTAAAATTTAAAATTTAAAATTTAAATTTAAAATTTAAAATTTA
>JBAMMX010000037.1:50000-52500 GCA_037126225.1 Dillenia turbinata | reverse complement strand
AATTTAAAATTTAAAATTTAAAATTTAAAATTTAAAATTAAAATTTAAAATTTAAAATTTAAATTTAAAATTTAAAATTTAAAATTTAGAATTTAAAATTTAAAATTTAAAATTTAGAATTTAAAATTTAAAATTTAAAATTTAAAGTTTAAAATTTAAAATTTAAAATTTAAAATTTAGATTTAAAATTTAAAATTTAAATTTAAAATTTAAAATTTAAAATTTAAAATTTAAAATTTAAAATTTAAAATTTAAAATTTAAAATTTAAATTTAAAATTTAAAATTTAAAATTTAAAATTTAAAATTTAAATTTAATTTAAAATTTAAAATTTAAAATTTAAATTTAAAATTTAGAATTTAAATTTAAATTTAAAATTTAAAATTTAAAATTTAAAATTTAAAATTTAAAATTTAAAATTTAAATTTATTAAAATTTAAAATTTAAATTTAAAATTTAAAATTTAAAATTTAAAATTTAAATTTAAATTTAAAATTTAAAATTTAAAATTTAAAATTTAAAATTTAAAATTTAAAATTTAAAATTTAAAATTTAAAATTTAAAATTTAAAATTTAAAATTTAAAATTTAAAATTTAAATTTAAAATTTAAAATTTAAAATTTAAAATTTAAAATTTAAAATTTAAAATTTAAAATTTAAAATTTAAAAATTTAAAATTTAAATTTAAAATTTAAAATTTAAAATTTAAAATTTAAAATTTAAAATTTAAAATTTAATTTAAAATTTAAAATTTAAAATTTAAAATTTAAAATTTAAAATTTAAATTTAAAATTTAAAATTTAAAAATTTAAAATTTAAATTTAAAATTTAAATTTAAAATTTAAAATTTAAAATTTAAAATTTAAAATTTAAAATTTAAAATTTAAAATTTAAAGTTTAAAATTTAAAATTTAAAATTTAAAATTTATTTAAAATTTAAAATTTAAATTTAAAATTTAAAATTTAAAATTTAAAATTTAAAATTTAAAATTTAAAATTTAAAATTTAAAATTTAAAATTTAAATTTAAAATTTAAAATTTAAAATTTAAAATTTAAATTTAAAATTTAAAATTTAAAATTTAAAATTTAAAATTAAATTTAAAATTTAAAATTTAAAATTTAAAATTTAAAATTTAAAATTTAAAATTTAAAATTTAAAATTTAAAATTTAAAATTTAAAATTTAAAATTTAAAATTTAAAAAATTTAAAATTTAAAATTTAAAATTTAAAATTTAAAGTTTAAATTTAGAATTTAAGATTTAAATTTAGGTAATTTAGAATTAAAATTTAAAATTTAAAGTTTAGAATTTAAAGTTTAAATTTAAGTTTAAGATTTAAAATTTAAAATTTAATTTAAATTTAAAATTTAAATTTAAAATTTAAAATTTAAAATTTAAAATTTAAGATTTAAAATTTAAAGTTTAAAATTTAAAATTTAAATTTAAAATTTAAAATTTAAAATTTAAAATTTAAAATTTAAAATTTAAAATTTAAATTTAAAATTTAAAATTTAAAATTTAAAATTTAAAATTTAAAATTTAAAATTTAAAATTTAAAATTTAAAATTTAAAATTTAAAATTTAAAATTTAAAATTTAAAATTAAAATTTAAAATTTAAAATTTAAAGTTAAAATTTAAAATTTAAAATTTAAAATTTAAAATTTAAAATTTAAAATTTAAAATTAAAATTTAAGATTTAAAATTTAAGATTTAAATTTAAAATTTAAAATTTAAATTTAAAATTTAAAATTTAAAATTTAAAATTTAAAATTTAAAATTTAAAATTTAAAATTTAAATTTAAATTTAAAGTTTAAAATTTAAATTTAAAATTTAAAATTTAAAATTTAAAATTTAAAATTTAAATTTAAAATTTAAAATTTAAAATTTAAAATTTAAAATTTAAAATTTAAAATTTAAAATTTAAATTTAAAATTTAAAATTTAAAATTTAAAATTTAAAATTTAAAATTTAAAATTTAAAATTTAAAATTTAAATTTAAAATTTAAATTTAAAATTTAAAATTTAAAATTTAAAATTTAAAATTTAAAATTTAAAATTTAAAATTTAAAATTTAAAATTTAAAATTTAAAATTTAAAATTTAAAATTTAAAATTTAAATTTAAAATTTAAATTAAAATTTAAAATTTAAAATTTAAAATTTAAATTTAAAATTAAAATTTAAAATTCAAATTTAAAATTTAAAATTTAAAATTTAAAATTTAAAATTTAAAATTTAAAATTTAAAATTTAAATTTAAAATTTAAAATTTAAATTTAAAATTTAAAATTTAAAATTTAAAATTTAAAATTTAAAATTTAAAATTTAAAATTTAAAATTAAAATTTAAAATTTAAAATTTAAAATTTAAAATTTAAAATTTAAATTTAAAATTTAAAATTTAAATTTAAATTTTAAAATTTAAAATTTAAAATTTAAAATTTAAAATTTAAAATTTAAAATTTAAAATTTAAAATTTAAAATTTAAAATTTAAAATTTAA
>JBAMMX010000037.1:5000-45000 GCA_037126225.1 Dillenia turbinata | reverse complement strand
AAAATTTAAAATTTAAAATTTAAAATTTAAAATTTAAAATTTAAAATTTAAATTTAAAATTTAAAATTTAAAATTTAAATTTAAAATTTAAAATTTAAAATTTAAATTTAAAATTTAAAATTTAAAATTTAAAATTTAAAATTTAAATTTAAAATTTAAAATTTAAATTTAATTTAAAATTTAAAATTTAAAATTTAAAATTTAAAGTTATTTAGTTAAATTAATTAAAATTTAGAATTTAAAATTTAAAATTTAAAATTTAAAATTTAAGATTTAAAATTTAAATTTAAAATTTAAAATTTAAAATTTAAATTTAAATTTAAATTTAAAATTTAAAATTTAAAATTTAAAATTTAAAATTTAAAATTTAAAATTTAAAATTTAAAATTTAAAATTTAAAATTTAAAATTTAAAATTTAAAATTTAAATTTAAAATTTAAAATTTAAAATTTAAAATTTAAAATTTAAAATTTAAAATTTAAAATTTAAAATTTAAAATTTAAAATTTAAAATTTAAAATTTAAATTTAAAATTTAAAATTTAAAATTTAAAATTTAAAATTTAAAATTTAAAATTTAAAATTTAAAATTTAAAATTTAAAATTTAAAATTTAAAATTTAAAATTTAAAATTTAAAATTTAAAATTTAAAATTTAAAATTTAAAATTTAAAGTTAAAATTTAAAATTTAAAATTTAAAATTTAAAATTTAAAGTTAAATTTAAAATTTAAAATTTAAAATTTAAAATTTAAAATTTAAAATTTAAAATTTAAATTTAAAATTTAAAATTTAAAATTTAAAATTTAAAATTTAAAATTTAAAATTTAATTTAAAATTTAAAATTTAAAATTTAAAATTTAAAATTTAAAATTTAAAATTTAAATTTAAAATTTAAAATTTAAAATTTAAAATTTAAAATTTAAAATTTAAAATTTAAAATTTAAAATTTAAAATTTAAAATTTAAAATTTAAAATTTAAAATTTAAAATTTAAAATTTAAAATTTAAAATTTAAAATTTAAAATTTAAAATTTAAAATTTAAAATTTAAAATTTAAAATTTAAAATTTAAAATTTAAGAATTTAAAATTTAAAATTTAAAATTTAAAATTTAAAATTTAAAATTTAAAATTAAAATTTAAAATTTAAAATTTAAAATTTAAAATTTAAAATTTAAAATTTAAATTTAAAATTTAAATTTAAAGTTTAAAGTTTAAAATTTAAGATTTAAAGTTTAGGATTTAAGATTTAAGTTTAGAATTTAGGATTTAGGATTTAGAATTTAGAATTTAGAATTTAAAATTTAGAATTTAGAATTTAGAATTTAGAATTTAGAATTAAAATTTAAAATTTAGAATTTAGAATTTAAAATTTAAAATTTAAAATTTAAAATTTAAAATTTAAAATTTAAAATTTAAAATTTAAAATTTAAAATTTAAATTTAAAATTTAAAATTTAAAATTTAAAATTTAAAATTTAAAATTTAAAATTTAAAATTTAGGAATTTAAAATTTAAGATTTAAGATTTAAAATTTAAAATTTAAAATTTAGAATTTAAAGTTTAAATTTAAAATTTAAAATTTAAAATTTAAAATTTAAAATTTAAAATTTAAAATTTAAAATTTAAAATTTAAAATTTAAAATTTAAAATTTAAAATTTAAAATTTAAAATTTAAAATTTAAAATTTAAAATTTAAAATTTAAAATTTAAAATTTAAAATTTAAAATTTAAAATTTAAAATTTAAAATTTAAAATTTAAATTTAAAATTTAAAATTTAAAATTTAAAATTTAAAATTTAAAATTTAAAATTTAAAATTTAAAATTTAAATTTAAAATTTAAAATTTAAAATTTAAAATTTAAAATTTAAAATTTAAAATTTAAAATTTAAAATTTAAAATTTAAAATTTAAATTTTAAAATTTAAAATTTAAAATTTAAAATTTAAATTTAAAATTTAAAATTTAAAATTTAAAATTTAAAATTTAAAATTTAAAATTTAAAATTTAAAATTTAAAATTTAAAATTTAAAATTTAAAATTTAAAATTTAAAATTTAAAATTTAAAATTTAAAATTTAAAATTTAAAATTTAAATTTAAAATTTAAAATTTAAAATTTAAAATTTAAAATTCAAAATTTAAAATTCAAAATTTAAAATTTAAAATTTAAAATTTAAAATTTAAAATTTAAAATTTAAAATTTCAAATTTAAAATTTTAAATTTAAAATTTAAAATTTAAATTTAAAATTTAAAATTAAAATTTAAAATTTAAAATTTAAAATTCTAAATTCTAAAATTTGGAATTTAAAATTTAAAATTTAAAATTTAAAATTTAAAATTTAAAATTTAAAGTTTAAAATTTAAAATTTAAAATTTAAAATTTAAATTTAAAATTCTAAAATTTAAAATTCAAATTTAAAATTTAAATTTAAAATTTAAAATTTAAAATTTAAAATTTAAATTTAAAATTTAAAATTTAAAATTTAAACTTCAAAATTAAAATTTGAAAATTTAAAATTTAAAATTTAAAATTTAAAATTATTAAATTTAAAATTTTAAAATTTAAAGTTTAAAATTTAAAATTTAAAATTTAAAATTTAAAATTTAAAATTTAAAATTTAAAATTTAAAATTTAAAATTTAAAATTTAAAATTTAGAAGTTAAAATTTAAAATTTAAAATTGGAAATTTAAAATTTAAAATTTAGAATTTAAAATTTAAAATTTAAAATTTAAAATTTAATTAATTTAAAATTTTAAAATTTAAAATTTAAAATTTAAAATTTAAAATTCAAAATTCAAGATTCAGAATTTAAAATTCTTTGAAATTTAAAATTCAAAATTTAAAATTCAAAAGTTAAAATTTAAAATTTCAAATTCAAAATTTAAGATTTAAAATTTAAGGTGATTCTAAGGTTCAAGTTTTTAAAATTTAAAATTCAAATTCAAAATTCAAAATTCAAAATTAAATTCACACATTAAAATTCAAAATTCTAAAATTTAAAATTCAAAAATTAAAATTTAAAATTCTAAAATTCCGTTAAATTAAAATTTAAAATTCGTTAAAATTCAAAAATTAAAATTAAAATTCAAAATTAAAATTAAAATTCAAAATTCATTAAATTCTAAAATTTTAAATTTAAAGTTAAAATTCAAAATTCAAAATTTAAAAATTAAAATTTAAAATTCGGGAACTAAAATTCAAAAATTAAAATTCAAAATTCAAAATTCAAAATTCAAATTCAAAAATTAAAATTTAAAATTCAGAATTCAGAATTCGGGGTCAGAATTCAGATTCAAATTCATTAAAATTCAAAAATTCAAATTCAAAATTCAGAATTCAGAATTCGAGACTAAAAATTAAAATTCAATTCTAAATTTAAATTCGGGGTCATTAAAATTCTAAAATTCAAAATTCGGGAATTTAAAATTTAAAATTTAAAATTCCACTTTTAAATTTAAAAATTAAATTCAAAAATTCGTTAAAATTCAGAAATTCAGAATTTAAAATTTCAAATTCAAAATTCAAAATTCAAAAATTAAATTCGATTCGAATTCAAAAATTAAAAATTAAAATTCAAAATTCAAAATTCAAAATTCAAAATTTAAAATTCAAAATTCCATTAAAATTAAAATTCATTTAAAATTCACTAAAATTCGGAATTCGATTCGATTAAAATTCAAAATTCAAAATTCTAAAATTTAAAATTCGAGCTAAAATTTCAAATTCAAAATTCAAAAATTAAAATTAAAATTCTAAAATTCCGGAACTAAAATTCGAGTTAAAATTCGATTCGAATTCCGAGTTAAAAATTAAAATTCAAATTTAAAATTCAAAATTAAAATTCGTTAAAATTCCGGAATTAAAATTCAGGGTCAAAATTTTAAATTAAAAATTCTAAAATTCAAAATTCCGGGTAAATTTAAAATTCGGAATTCAAAATTCAAAATTCGGGAATTAAATTAAAAATTCAATTAAAATTTAAAATTCTGGAATTCTAAAATTCAAGAAATTTAAAATTTAAAGTTCAAAATTTAAAATTTAAAATTCAAAAATTAAAATTTAAAATTTAAAAATTTAAAATTCTAAAATTTAAAATTTAAAATTTAAAATTTAAAATTCAAAATTTAAAATTTAAAATTTAAAATTCTAAAATTTAAAATTCTAAAATTAAATTTAAAATTCTAAATTTAAAATTTAAAATTCGATTCAGAATTAAAATTCAAATTCCGGAATTGCAAATTAAAATTCAAATTCATTTAAATTCTAAATTCCGAATTAAAAATTAAAATTCGAATTCGGTCATTAAAATTCCGGAATTCAAATTCAAAATTCAAAATTCAAAATTCAGAATTGATAAATTCAAAATTCAAATTTAAAAATTAAAATTCAAAATTCAAAATTCAGAATTCAAAATTCAGAATTCAAAATTTTAAATTCAAAAATTAAAATTCGTTAAATTTAAAATTCAAAATTCCGTTAAATTCAAAATTCAAAATTTAAAATTCAAATTTAAAATTCAAAATTTAAAATTCAAAATTCAAAATTCTAAAATTCAGAATTCAAAATTCAAAATTAAAATTCGAAAATTAAAATTTAAAATTCAAAATTCAAAATTTAAAATTCGAGATTCAAAATTCTAAATTCGTTAAATTCAGGAATTCAAATTCAGAATTCAGAATTAAAATTCAAAATTTAAAATTCGAAATTTAAATTCAAAATTCTAAATTCCGGGAATTCAAAATTAAAATTTTAAATTTAAAATTCTAAAATTCAAAATTCAAAATTCTAAAAATTTAAAATTCGGTCCGAAATTCAAAATTCAAAATTTAAAATTTAAAATTCAAAATTCCATTAAAATTAAAATTTAAAATTTAAAAATTAAAATTCAAAAATTAAAATTCGAAAATTAAAATTTTAAGTTCAAAATTCCGAAATTAAGGTTTCAAGGTTAAGATTCAAAATTCAAAATTCAAAATTCAAATTCGATTCGATTCGATTCGTTAAAATTCGATTTAAATTTAAAATTTAAAATTCTGATTTCGTTAAAATTCAAAATTCCGAGTTTAAAATTTAAGATTCAAAATTCGTTAAAATTCAAAATTCAAATTCAAAATTTAAAATTCAAAATTCGTTAATTCCAAAATTCACATTAAAATTTAAAATTCGTTAAAATTCAAAATTTAAAGTTTAAAATTTAAAATTCGGAATTTAAAATTCAAAATTCCAAAATTCAAAATTCGATTCAAATTTAAGTTAAATTTAAATTCGATTTACAAAATTTAAAATTCAAAATTTAAAATTTAAAATTCAAAATTTAAAATTTAAAATTTAAAATTTAAAATTTAAAATTTAAAATTTAAAATTAAAATTTAAAATTTAAATTTAAAATTTAAAATTTAAAATTTAAATTTAAAATTTAAAATTTAAATTTAATTTAAAATTTAAAAATTTAAAATTTAAATTTAAAATTTAAAATTTAAATTTAAAATTAAAATTTAAAATTTAAAATTTAAAATTTAAAATTTAAAATTTAAAATTTAAAATTTAAAATTTAAAATTTAAAATTTAAAATTTAAAATTTAAAATTTAAAATTTAAAATTTAAAATTTAAAATTTAAAATTTAAAATTTAAATTTAAAATTTAAATTTAAAATTTAAAATTTAAAATTTAAATTTAAAATTTAAAATTTAAAATTTAAAATTTAAAATTTAAAATTTAAAATTTAAAATTTAAAATTTAAAATTTAAAATTTAAAATTTAAAATTTAAAATTTAAAATTTAAAATTTAAAATTTAAATTTAAATTTAAAATTTAAAATTTAAAATTAAAATTTAAATTTAAAATTTAAAATTTAAAATTTAAAATTTAAAATTTAAAATTTAAAATTTAAAATTTAAAATTTAAAATTTAAAATTTAAAATTTAAAATTTAAAATTTAAAATTTAAAATTTAAAATTTAAAATTTAAAATTTAAAATTTAAAATTTAAAATTTAAAATTTAAATTTAAAATTTAAAATTTAAAATTTAAAATTTAAAATTTAAAATTTAAAATTTAAAATTTAAAATTTAAAATTTAAAATTTAAAATTTAAAATTTAAAATTTAAAATTTAAAATTTAAAATTTAAAATTTAAATTTAAAATTTAAAATTTAAAATTTAAAATTTAAAATTTAAAATTTAAAATTTAAAATTTAAAATTTAAAATTTAAAATTTAAAATTTAAAATTTAAAATTTAAAATTTAAAATTTAAAATTTAAAATTTAAAATTTAAAATTTAAAATTTAAAATTTAAAATTTAAAATTTAAAATTTAAAATTTAAAATTTAAAATTTAAATTTAAAATTTAAAATTTAAAATTTAAATTTAAAATTTAAAATTTAAAATTTAAAATTAAAATTTAAAATTTAAAATTTAAAATTTAAAATTTAAAATTTAAAATTTAAAATTTAAAATTTAAAATTTAAATTTAAAATTTAAAATTTAAAATTTAAAATTTAAAATTTAAAATTTAAAATTTAAAATTTAAAATTTAAAATTTAAAATTTAAAATTTAAATTTAAAATTTAAAATTTAAAATTTAAAATTTAAAATTTAAAATTTAAAATTTAAAATTTAAAATTTAAAATTTAAAATTTAAAATTTAAAATTTAAAATTTAAAATTTAAAATTTAAAATTTAAAATTTAAAATTTAAAATTTAAAATTTAAAATTTAAAATTTAAAATTTAAAATTTAAATTTAAAATTTAAAATTTAAAATTTAAAATTTAAAATTTAAAATTTAAAATTTAAAATTTAAAATTTAAAATTTAAAATTTAAAATTTAAAATTTAAAATTTAAAATTTAAAATTTAAAATTTAAATTTAAAATTTAAAATTTAAAATTTAAAATTTAAAATTTAAAATTTAAAATTTAAAATTTAAAATTTAAAATTTAAAATTTAAAATTTAAAATTTAAAATTTAAAATTTAAAATTTAAATTTAAAATTTAAAATTTAAAATTTAAAATTTAAAATTTAAAATTTAAAATTTAAAATTTAAAATTTAAAATTTAAAATTTAAAATTTAAAATTTAAAATTTAAAATTTAAAATTTAAAATTTTTAAAATTTAAAATTTAAAATTTAAAATTTAAAATTTAAAATTTAAAATTTAAAATTTAAAATTTAAAATTTAAAATTTAAAATTTAAATTTAAAATTTAAATTTAAAATTTAAAATTTAAAATTTAAAATTTAAAATTTAAAATTTAAAATTTAAAATTTAAAATTTAAAATTTAAAATTTAAAATTTAAAATTTAAAATTTAAAATTAAAATTTAAAATTTAAAATTTAAAATTTAAAATTTAAAATTTAAAATTTAAAATTAAAATTTAAAATTTAAAATTTAAAATTTAAAATTTAAAATTTAAAATTTAAAATTTAAAATTTAAAATTTAAAATTTAAAATTTAAAATTTAAAATTTAAAATTTAAAATTTAAAATTTAAAATTTAAAATTTAAAATTTAAAATTTAAAATTTAAAATTTAAAATTTAAAATTTAAAATTTAAAATTTAAATTTAAAATTTAAAATTTAAAATTTAAAATTTAAAATTTAAAATTTAAAATTTAAATTTAAAATTTAAAATTTAAAATTTAAAATTTAAAATTTAAAATTTAAAATTTAAAATTTAAAATTTAAAATTTAAAATTTAAAATTTAAAATTTAAAATTTAAAATTTAAAATTTAAAATTTAAAATTTAAAATTTAAAATTTAAAATTTAAAATTTAAAATTTAAAATTTAAAATTTAAAATTTAAAATTTAAAATTTAAAATTTAAAATTTAAAATTTAAAATTTAAAATTTAAAATTTAAAATTTAAAATTTAAAATTTAAAATTTAAAATTTAAAATTTAAAATTTAAAATTTAAAATTTAAAATTTAAAATTTAAAATTTAAAATTTAAAATTTAAAATTTAAAATTTAAAATTTAAAATTTAAAATTTAAAAAATTTAAAATTTAAAATTTAAAATTTAAAATTTAAAATTTAAAATTTAAAATTTAAAATTTAAAATTTAAAATTTAAAATTTAAAATTTAAAATTTAAAATTTAAATTTAAAATTTAAAATTTAAAATTTAAAATTTAAATTTAAAATTTAAAATTTAAAATTTAAAATTTAAAATTTAAAATTTAAATTTAAAATTTAAAATTTAAAATTTAAAATTTAAATTTAAAATTTAAAATTTAAAATTTAAAATTTAAAATTTAAAATTTAAAATTTAAAATTTAAAATTTAAAATTTAAAATTTAAATTTAAAATTTAAAATTTAAAATTTAAAATTTAAAATTTAAAATTTAAATTTAAAATTTAAAATTTAAATTTAAAATTTAAATTTAAAATTTAAAATTTAAAATTTAAAATTTAAAATTTAAAATTTAAAATTTAAAATTTAAAATTTAAAATTTAAATTTAAAATTTAAAATTTAAATTTAAAATTTAAATTTAAAATTTAAAATTTAAAATTTAAAATTTAAAATTTAAAATTTAAAATTTAAAATTTAAAATTTAAAATTTAAATTTAAAATTTAAATTTAAAATTTAAAATTTAAAATTTAAAATTTAAAATTTAAAATTTAAAATTTAAAATTTAAAATTTAATTTAAATTTAAAATTTAAAATTTAAAATTTAAAATTTAAAATTTAAAATTTAAAATTTAAAATTTAAAATTTAAAATTTAAAATTTAAAATTTAAAATTTAAAATTTAAAATTTAAAATTTAAAATTTAAAATTTAAAATTTAAAATTTAAAATTTAAAATTTAAAATTTAAAATTTAAAATTTAAAATTTAAAATTTAAAATTTAAAATTTAAAATTTAAAATTTAAATTTAAAATTTAAAATTTAAAATTTAAATTTAAATTTAAAATTTAAAATTTAAAATTTAAAATTTAAAATTTAAAATTTAAAATTTAAAATTTAAAATTTAAAATTTAAAATTTAAAATTTAAAATTTAAAATTTAAAATTTAAAATTTAAAATTTAAAATTTAAAATTTAAAATTTAAAATTTAAAATTTAAAATTTAAAATTTAAAATTTAAATTTAAAATTTAAAATTTAAAATTTAAAATTTAAAATTTAAAATTTAAAATTTAAAATTTAAAATTTAAAATTTAAAATTTAAAATTTAAAATTTAAAATTTAAAATTTAAAATTTAAAATTTAAAATTTAAAATTTAAAATTTAAAATTTAAAATTTAAAATTTAAAATTTAAAATTTAAAATTTAAAATTTAAAATTTAAAATTTAAAATTTAAAATTTAAAATTTAAAATTTAAAATTTAAAATTTAAAATTTAAAATTTAAAATTTAAAATTTAAAATTTAAAATTTAAATTTAAAATTTAAAATTTAAAATTTAAAATTTAAAATTTAAAATTTAAAATTTAAAATTTAAAATTTAAAATTTAAAATTTAAAATTTAAAATTTAAAATTTAAAATTTAAAATTTAAAATTTAAAATTTAAAATTTAAAATTTAAAATTTAAAATTTAAAATTTAAAATTTAAAATTTAAAATTTAAAATTTAAATTTAAAATTTAAAATTTAAAATTTAAAATTTAAAATTTAAAATTTAAAATTTAAAATTTAAAATTTAAAATTTAAAATTTAAAATTTAAAATTTAAAATTTAAAATTTAAAATTTAAAATTTAAAATTTAAAATTTAAAATTTAAAATTTAAAATTTAAAATTTAAAATTTAAAATTTAAAATTTAAAATTTAAAATTTAAAATTTAAAATTTAAAATTTAAATTTAAAATTTAAAATTTAAAATTTAAAATTTAAATTTAAAATTTAAAATTTAAAATTTAAAATTTAAAATTTAAAATTTAAAATTTAAAATTTAAAATTTAAAATTTAAAATTTAAATTTAAAATTTAAAATTTAAAATTTAAAATTTAAAATTTAAAATTTAAATTTAAAATTTAAAATTTAAAATTTAAAATTTAAAATTTAAAATTTAAAATTTAAAATTTAAAATTTAAAATTTAAAATTTAAAATTTAAAATTTAAAATTTAAAATTTAAAATTTAAAATTTAAAATTTAAAATTTAAAATTTAAAATTTAAAATTTAAAATTTAAAATTTAAAATTTAAAATTTAAAATTTAAAATTTAAAATTTAAAATTTAAAATTTAAAATTTAAATTTTTAAAATTTAAAATTTAAAATTTAAAATTTAAAATTTAAAATTTAAAATTTAAAATTTAAAATTTAAAATTTAAAATTTAAAATTTAAAATTTAAAATTTAAAATTTAAAATTTAAAATTTAAAATTTAAAATTTAAAATTTAAAATTTAAAATTTAAATTTAAAATTTAAAATTTAAAATTTAAAATTTAAAATTTAAAATTTAAAATTTAAAATTTAAAATTTAAAATTTAAAATTTAAAATTTAAAATTTAAAATTTAAAATTTAAAATTTAAAATTTAAAATTTAAAATTTAAAATTTAAAATTTAAAATTTAAAATTTAAAATTTAAAATTTAAAATTTAAAATTTAAAATTTAAAATTTAAAATTTAAAATTTAAAATTTAAAATTTAAAATTTAAAATTTAAAATTTAAAATTTAAAATTTAAAATTTAAAATTTAAAATTTAAAATTTAAAATTTAAAATTTAAAATTTAAAATTTAAAATTTAAAATTTAAAATTTAAAATTTAAAATTTAAAATTTAAAATTTAAAATTTAAAATTTAAAATTTAAAATTTAAAATTTAAAATTTAAAATTTAAAATTTAAAATTTAAAATTTAAAATTTAAAATTTAAAATTTAAATTTAAAATTTAAAATTTAAAATTTAAAATTTAAAATTTAAATTTAAAATTTAAAATTTAAAATTTAAAATTTAAAATTTAAAATTTAAAATTTAAAATTTAAAATTTAAAATTTAAAATTTAAAATTTAAAATTTAAAATTTAAAATTTAAAATTTAAAATTTAAAATTTAAAATTTAAAATTTAAAATTTAAAATTTAAATTTAAAATTTAAAATTTAAAATTTAAAATTTAAAATTTAAAATTTAAAATTTAAATTTAAAATTTAAAATTTAAAATTTAAAATTTAAAATTTAAAATTTAAAATTTAAAATTTAAAATTTAAAATTTAAAATTTAAAATTTAAAATTTAAAATTTAAAATTTAAAATTTAAAATTTAAAATTTAAAATTTAAAATTTAAAATTTAAAATTTAAAATTTAAAATTTAAAATTTAAAATTTAAAATTTAAAATTTAAAATTTAAAATTTAAATTTAAAATTTAAAATTTAAAATTTAAAATTTAAAATTTAAAATTTAAAATTTAAAATTTAAAATTTAAAATTTAAAATTTAAAATTTAAAATTTAAAATTTAAAATTTAAAATTTAAAATTTAAAATTTAAAATTTAAAATTTAAAATTTAAAATTTAAAATTTAAAATTTAAAATTTAAAATTTAAAATTTAAAATTTAAAATTTAAAATTTAAAATTTAAAATTTAAAATTTAAAATTTAAAATTTAAAATTTAAAATTTAAAATTTAAAATTTAAAATTTAAAATTTAAAATTTAAAATTTAAAATTTAAAATTTAAAATTTAAAATTTAAAATTTAAAATTTAAAATTTAAAATTTAAAATTTAAAATTTAAAATTTAAAATTTAAAATTTAAAATTTAAAATTTAAAATTTAAAATTTAAAATTTAAAATTTAAAATTTAAAATTTAAAATTTAAAATTTAAAATTTAAAATTTAAAATTTAAAATTTAAAATTTAAAATTTAAAATTTAAAATTTAAAATTTAAAATTTAAAATTTAAAATTTAAAATTTAAAATTTAAAATTTAAAATTTAAAATTTAAAATTTAAAATTTAAAATTTAAAATTTAAAATTTAAAATTTAAAATTTAAAATTTAAAATTTAAAATTTAAAATTTAAAATTTAAAATTTAAAATTTAAAATTTAAAATTTAAAATTTAAAATTTAAAATTTAAAATTTAAAATTTAAAATTTAAAATTTAAAATTTAAAATTTAAAATTTAAAATTTAAAATTTAAAATTTAAAATTTAAAATTTAAAATTTAAAATTTAAAATTTAAAATTTAAAATTTAAAATTTAAAATTTAAAATTTAAAATTTAAAATTTAAAATTTAAAATTTAAAATTTAAAATTTAAAATTAAAATTTAAAATTTAAAATTTAAAATTTAAATTTAAATTTAAAATTTAAAATTTAAAATTTAAATTTAAAATTTAAAATTTAAATTTAAAATTTAAAATTTAAAATTTAAAATTTAAAATTTAAATTTAAAATTTAAAATTTAAAATTTAAAATTTAAAATTTAAAATTTAAAATTTAAATTTAAAATTTAAAATTTAAAATTTAAAATTTAAATTTAAAATTTAAAATTTAAAATTTAAAATTTAAAATTTAAAATTTAAAATTTAAAATTTAAAATTTAAAATTTAAAATTTAAAATTTAAAATTTAAAATTTAAAATTTAAAATTTAAAATTTAAAATTTAAAATTTAAAATTTAAAATTTAAAATTTAAAATTTAAAATTTAAAATTTAAAATTTAAAATTTAAATTTAAAATTTAAAATTTAAAATTTAAAATTTAAAATTTAAATTTAAAATTTAAAATTTAAAATTTAAAATTTAAAAAATTTAAAATTTAAAATTTAAAATTTAAAATTTAAAATTTAAAATTTAAAATTTAAAATTTAAAATTTAAAATTTAAAATTTAAAATTTAAAATTTAAAATTTAAATTTAAAATTTAAAATTTAAATTTAAAATTTAAAATTTAAAATTTAAAATTTAAAATTTAAAATTTAAAATTTAAAATTTAAAATTTAAAATTTAAAATTTAAAATTTAAAATTTAAAATTTAAAATTTAAAATTTAAAATTTAAAATTTAAAATTTAAAATTTAAAATTTAAAATTTAAAATTTAAAATTTAAAATTTAAAATTTAAAATTTAAAATTTAAAATTTAAAATTTAAAATTTAAAATTTAAAATTTAAAATTTAAAATTTAAAATTTAAAATTTAAAATTTAAAATTTAAAATTTAAAATTTAAAATTTAAAATTTAAAATTTAAAATTTAAAATTTAAAATTTAAAATTTAAAATTTAAAATTTAAAATTTAAAATTTAAAATTTAAAATTTAAAATTTAAAATTTAAAATTTAAAATTTAAAATTTAAAATTTAAAATTTAAAATTTAAAATTTAAAATTTAAAATTTAAAATTTAAAATTTAAAATTTAAAATTTAAAATTTAAAATTTAAAATTTAAATTTAAAATTTAAAATTTAAAATTTAAAATTTAAAATTTAAAATTTAAAATTTAAAATTTAAAATTTAAAATTTAAAATTTAAAATTTAAAATTTAAAATTTAAAATTTAAAATTTAAAATTTAAAATTTAAAATTTAAAATTTAAAATTTAAAATTTAAAATTTAAAATTTAAAATTTAAAATTTAAAATTTAAAATTTAAAATTTAAAATTTAAAATTTAAAATTTAAAATTTAAAATTTAAAATTTAAAATTTAAAATTTAAAATTTAAAATTTAAAATTTAAAATTTAAAATTTAAAATTTAAAATTTAAAATTTAAAATTTAAAATTTAAAATTTAAAATTTAAAATTTAAAATTTAAAATTTAAAATTTAAAATTTAAAATTTAAAATTTAAAATTTAAAATTTAAAATTTAAAATTTAAAATTTAAAATTTAAAATTTAAAATTTAAAATTTAAAATTTAAAATTTAAAATTTAAAATTTAAAATTTAAAATTTAAAATTTAAAATTTAAAATTTAAAATTTAAAATTTAAAATTTAAAATTTAAAATTTAAAATTTAAAATTTAAATTTAAAATTTAAAATTTAAAATTTAAAATTTAAAATTTAAAATTTAAAATTTAAAATTTAAAATTTAAATTTAAAATTTAAAATTTAAAATTTAAAATTTAAAATTTAAAATTTAAAATTTAAAATTTAAAATTTAAAATTTAAAATTTAAAATTTAAATTTAAAATTTAAAATTTAAAATTTAAAATTTAAAATTTAAAATTTAAAATTTAAAATTTAAAATTTAAAATTTAAAATTTAAAATTTAAAATTTAAAATTTAAAATTTAAAATTTAAAATTTAAAATTTAAAATTTAAAATTTAAAATTTAAAATTTAAAATTTAAAATTTAAAATTTAAAATTTAAAATTTAAAATTTAAAATTTAAAATTTAAAATTTAAAATTTAAAATTTAAAATTTAAAATTTAAAATTTAAAATTTAAAATTTAAAATTTAAAATTTAAAATTTAAAATTTAAAATTTAAAATTTAAAATTTAAAATTTAAAATTTAAAATTTAAAATTTAAAATTTAAAATTTAAAATTTAAAATTTAAAATTTAAAATTTAAAATTTAAAATTTAAAATTTAAAATTTAAAATTTAAAATTTAAAATTTAAAATTTAAAATTTAAAATTTAAAATTTAAAATTTAAAATTTAAAATTTAAAATTTAAAATTTAAAATTTAAAATTTAAAATTTAAAATTTAAAATTTAAAATTTAAAATTTAAAATTTAAAATTTAAAATTTAAAATTTAAATTTAAAATTTAAAATTTAAAATTTAAAATTTAAAATTTAAAATTTAAAATTTAAATTTAAAATTTAAAATTTAAAATTTAAAATTTAAAATTTAAAATTTAAAATTTAAAATTTAAAATTTAAAATTTAAAATTTAAAATTTAAAATTTAAAATTTAAAATTTAAAATTTAAAATTTAAAATTTAAAATTTAAAATTTAAATTTAAAATTTAAAATTTAAAATTTAAAATTTAAAATTTAAATTTAAAATTTAAAATTTAAAATTTAAAATTTAAAATTTAAAATTTAAAATTTAAAATTTAAAATTTAAAATTTAAAATTTAAAATTTAAAATTTAAAATTTAAAATTTAAAATTTAAAATTTAAAATTTAAAATTTAAAATTTAAAATTTAAAATTTAAAATTTAAAATTTAAAATTTAAAATTTAAAATTTAAAATTTAAAATTTAAAATTTAAAATTTAAAATTTAAAATTTAAAATTTAAAATTTAAAATTTAAAATTTAAAATTTAAAATTTAAAATTTAAAATTTAAAATTTAAAATTTAAAATTTAAAATTTAAAATTTAAAATTTAAAATTTAAAATTTAAAATTTAAAATTTAAAATTTAAAATTTAAAATTTAAAATTTAAAATTTAAAATTTAAAATTTAAAATTTAAAATTTAAAATTTAAAATTTAAAATTTAAAATTTAAAATTTAAAATTTAAAATTTAAAATTTAAATTTAAAATTTAAAATTTAAAATTTAAAATTTAAAATTTAAAATTTAAAATTTAAAATTTAAAATTTAAAATTTAAAATTTAAAATTTAAAATTTAAATTTAAAATTTAAAATTTAAAATTTAAAATTTAAAATTTAAAATTTAAAATTTAAATTTAAAATTTAAAATTTAAAATTTAAAATTTAAAATTTAAAATTTAAAATTTAAAATTTAAAATTTAAAATTTAAAATTTAAAATTTAAAATTTAAAATTTAAAATTTAAAATTTAAAATTTAAAATTTAAAATTTAAAATTTAAAATTTAAAATTTAAAATTTAAAATTTAAAATTTAAAATTTAAAATTTAAAATTTAAAATTTAAAATTTAAAATTTAAAATTTAAAATTTAAAATTTAAAATTTAAAATTTAAAATTTAAAATTTAAAATTTAAAATTTAAAATTTAAAATTTAAAATTTAAAATTTAAAATTTAAAATTTAAAATTTAAAATTTAAAATTTAAAATTTAAAATTTAAAATTTAAAATTTAAAATTTAAAATTTAAAATTTAAAATTTAAAATTTAAAATTTAAATTTAAAATTTAAAATTTAAATTTAAAATTTAAAATTTAAAATTTAAAATTTAAAATTTAAAATTTAAAATTTAAAATTTAAAATTTAAAATTTAAAATTTAAATTTAAAATTTAAAATTTAAAATTTAAAATTTAAAATTTAAAATTTAAAATTTAAAATTTAAATTTAAAATTTAAAATTTAAAATTTAAAATTTAAAATTTAAAATTTAAAATTTAAAATTTAAAATTTAAAATTTAAAATTTAAAATTTAAAATTTAAAATTTAAAATTTAAAATTTAAAATTTAAAATTTAAAATTTAAAATTTAAAATTTAAAATTTAAAATTTAAAATTTAAAATTTAAAATTTAAAATTTAAAATTTAAAATTTAAAATTTAAAATTTAAATTTTTAAAATTTAAAATTTAAAATTTAAAATTTAAAATTTAAAATTTAAAATTTAAAATTTAAAATTTAAAATTTAAAATTTAAAATTTAAATTTAAAATTTAAAATTTAAAATTTAAAATTTAAAATTTAAAATTTAAAATTTAAAATTTAAAATTTAAAATTTAAAATTTAAAATTTAAAATTTAAAATTTAAAATTTAAAATTTAAAATTTAAAATTTAAAATTTAAATTTAAAATTTAAAATTTAAAATTTAAAATTTAAAATTTAAAATTTAAAATTTAAAATTTAAAATTTAAAATTTAAAATTTAAAATTTAAAATTTAAAATTTAAAATTTAAAATTTAAAATTTAAAATTTAAAATTTAAAATTTAAAATTTAAAATTTAAAATTTAAAATTTAAAATTTAAAATTTAAAATTTAAAATTTAAAATTTAAAATTTAAAATTTAAAATTTAAAATTTAAAATTTAAAATTTAAAATTTAAAATTTAAAATTTAAAATTTAAAATTTAAAATTTAAAATTTAAAATTTAAAATTTAAAATTTAAAATTTAAAATTTAAAATTTAAAATTTAAAATTTAAAATTTAAAATTTAAAATTTAAAATTTAAAATTTAAAATTTAAAATTTAAAATTTAAATTTAAAATTTAAAATTTAAAATTTAAAATTTAAAATTTAAAATTTAAAATTTAAAATTTAAAATTTAAAATTTAAAATTTAAAATTTAAAATTTAAAATTTAAAATTTAAAATTTAAAATTTAAAATTTAAAATTTAAAATTTAAAATTTAAAATTTAAAATTTAAAATTTAAAATTTAAAATTTAAAATTTAAAATTTAAAATTTAAAATTTAAAATTTAAAATTTAAAATTTAAAATTTAAATTTAAAATTTAAAATTTAAAATTTAAAATTTAAAATTTAAAATTTAAAATTTAAAATTTAAATTTAAAATTTAAAATTTAAAATTTAAAATTTAAAATTTAAAATTTAAAATTTAAAATTTAAAATTTAAAATTTAAAATTTAAAATTTAAAATTTAAAATTTAAAATTTAAAATTTAAAATTTAAAATTTAAAATTTAAATTTAAAATTTAAAATTTAAAATTTAAAATTTAAAATTTAAAATTTAAAATTTAAAATTTAAAATTTAAAATTTAAAATTTAAAATTTAAAATTTAAAATTTAAAATTTAAAATTTAAAATTTAAAATTTAAAATTTAAAATTTAAAATTTAAAATTTAAAATTTAAAATTTAAAATTTAAATTTAAAATTTAAAATTTAAAATTTAAAATTTAAAATTTAAAATTTAAAATTTAAAATTTAAAATTTAAAATTTAAATTTAAAATTTAAAATTTAAAATTTAAAATTTAAAATTTAAAATTTAAAATTTAAAATTTAAAATTTAAAATTTAAATTTAAAATTTAAAATTTAAAATTTAAAATTTAAAATTTAAAATTTAAAATTTAAAATTTAAAATTTAAAATTTAAAATTTAAAATTTAAAATTTAAAATTTAAAATTTAAAATTTAAAATTTAAAATTTAAAATTTAAAATTTAAAATTTAAAATTTAAAATTTAAAATTTAAAATTTAAAATTTAAATTTAAAATTTAAAATTTAAAATTTAAAATTTAAAATTTAAAATTTAAAATTTAAAATTTAAAATTTAAAATTTAAAATTTAAAATTTAAAATTTAAAATTTAAAATTTAAAATTTAAAATTTAAAATTTAAAATTTAAAATTTAAAATTTAAAATTTAAAATTTAAAATTTAAAATTTAAAATTTAAAATTTAAAATTTAAAATTTAAAATTTAAAATTTAAAATTTAAAATTTAAAATTTAAAATTTAAAATTTAAAATTTAAAATTTAAAATTTAAAATTTAAAATTTAAAATTTAAAATTTAAAATTTAAAATTTAAAATTTAAAATTTAAAATTTAAAATTTAAAATTTAAAATTTAAAATTTAAAATTTAAAATTTAAAATTTAAAATTTAAAATTTAAAATTTAAAATTTAAAATTTAAAATTTAAAATTTAAATTTTTAAAATTTAAAATTTAAAATTTAAAATTTAAAATTTAAAATTTAAAATTTAAATTTAAAATTTAAAATTTAAAATTTAAAATTTAAAATTTAAAATTTAAAATTTAAAATTTAAAATTTAAAATTTAATTTAAAATTTAAAATTTAAAATTTAAAATTTAAAATTTAAAATTTAAAATTTAAAATTTAAAATTTAAAATTTAAAATTTAAAATTTAAAATTTAAAATTTAAAATTTAAAATTTAAAATTTAAAATTTAAAATTTAAAATTTAAAATTTAAAATTTAAAATTTAAAATTTAAAATTTAAAATTTAAAATTTAAAATTTAAAATTTAAAATTTAAAATTTAAAATTTAAATTTAAAATTTAAAATTTAAAATTTAAAATTTAAATTTAAAATTTAAAATTTAAAATTTAAAATTTAAAATTTAAAATTTAAAATTTAAAATTTAAAATTTAAAATTTAAAATTTAAAATTTAAAATTTAAATTTAAAATTTAAAATTTAAAATTTAAAATTTAAAATTTAAAATTTAAAATTTAAAATTTAAAATTTAAAATTTAAAATTTAAAATTTAAAATTTAAAATTTAAAATTTAAAATTTAAAATTTAAAATTTAAATTTAAAATTTAAAATTTAAAATTTAAAATTTAAAATTTAAAATTTAAAATTTAAAATTTAAAATTTAAAATTTAAAATTTAAAATTTAAAATTTAAAATTTAAAATTTAAAATTTAAAATTTAAAATTTAAAATTTAAAATTTAAAATTTAAATTTAAAATTTAAAATTTAAAATTTAAAATTTAAAATTTAAAATTTAAAATTTAAAATTTAAAATTTAAAATTTAAAATTTAAAATTTAAAATTTAAAATTTAAAATTTAAAATTTAAAATTTAAAATTTAAAATTTAAAATTTAAAATTTAAAATTTAAAATTTAAAATTTAAAATTTAAAATTTAAAATTTAAAATTTAAAATTTAAAATTTAAAATTTAAAATTTAAAATTTAAAATTTAAATTTAAAATTTAAAATTTAAAATTTAAAATTTAAAATTTAAAATTTAAAATTTAAAATTTAAAATTTAAAATTTAAAATTTAAAATTTAAAATTTAAAATTTAAAATTTAAAATTTAAAATTTAAAATTTAAAATTTAAAATTTAAAATTTAAAATTTAAAATTTAAAATTTAAAATTTAAATTTAAAATTTAAAATTTAAATTTAAAATTTAAAATTTAAAATTTAAAATTTAAAATTTAAAATTTAAAATTTAAAATTTAAAATTTAAAATTTAAAATTTAAAATTTAAAATTTAAAATTTAAAATTTAAAATTTAAAATTTAAAATTTAAAATTTAAAATTTAAAATTTAAAATTTAAAATTTAAAATTTAAAATTTAAAATTTAAAATTTAAAATTTAAAATTTAAATTTAAAATTTAAAATTTAAAATTTAAAATTTAAAATTTAAAATTTAAATTTAAAATTTAAAATTTAAAATTTAAAATTTAAAATTTAAAATTTAAAATTTAAAATTTAAAATTTAAAATTTAAAATTTAAAATTTAAAATTTAAAATTTAAAATTTAAAATTTAAAATTTAAAATTTAAAATTTAAAATTTAAAATTTAAAATTTAAAATTTAAAATTTAAAATTTAAAATTTAAAATTTAAAATTTAAAATTTAAAATTTAAAATTTAAAATTTAAAATTTAAAATTTAAAATTTAAAATTTAAAATTTAAAATTTAAAATTTAAAATTTAAAATTTAAATTTAAAATTTAAAATTTAAATTTAAAATTTAAAATTTAAAATTTAAAATTTAAAATTTAAAATTTAAAATTTAAAATTTAAAATTTAAAATTTAAAATTTAAAATTTAAAATTTAAAATTTAAAATTTAAAATTTAAATTTAAAATTTAAAATTTAAAATTTAAAATTTAAAATTTAAAATTTAAAATTAAAATTTAAAATTTAAATTTAAAATTTAAAATTTAAAATTTAAAATTTAAAATTTAAAATTTAAAATTTAAAATTTAAAATTTAAAATTTAAAATTTAAAATTTAAAATTTAAAATTTAAAATTTAAAATTTAAAATTTAAAATTTAAAATTTAAAATTTAAAATTTAAAATTTAAAATTTAAAATTTAAATTTAAAATTTAAAATTTAAAATTTAAAATTTAAAATTTAAAATTTAAAATTTAAATTTAAAATTTAAAATTTAAAATTTAAAATTTAAAATTTAAAATTTAAAATTTAAAATTTAAAATTTAAAATTTAAAATTTAAAATTTAAAATTTAAAATTTAAAATTTAAAATTTAAAATTTAAAATTTAAAATTTAAAATTTTAAAATTTAAAATTTAAAATTTAAAATTTAAAATTTAAAATTTAAAATTTAAAATTTAAAATTTAAAATTTAAAATTTAAAATTTAAAATTTAAAATTTAAAATTTAAAATTTAAATTTAAAATTTAAAATTTAAAATTTAAAATTTAAAATTTAAAATTTAAAATTTAAAATTTAAAATTTAAAATTTAAAATTTAAAATTTAAAATTTAAAATTTAAAATTTAAAATTTAAAATTTAAAATTTAAAATTTAAAATTTAAAATTTAAAATTTAAAATTTAAAATTTAAAATTTAAAATTTAAAATTTAAAATTTAAAATTTAAAATTTAAAATTTAAAATTTAAAATTTAAAATTTAAAATTTAAAATTTAAATTTAAAATTTAAAATTTAAAATTTAAAATTTAAAATTTAAAATTTAAAATTTAAAATTTAAAATTTAAAATTTAAAATTTAAAATTTAAAATTTAAAATTTAAAATTTAAAATTTAAAATTTAAAATTTAAAATTTAAAATTTAAAATTTAAAATTTAAAATTTAAAATTTAAAATTTAAAATTTAAAATTTAAAATTTAAAATTTAAAATTTAAAATTTAAAATTTAAAATTTAAAATTTAAAATTTAAAATTTAAAATTTAAAATTTAAAATTTAAAATTTAAAATTTAAAATTTAAAATTTAAAATTTAAAATTTAAAATTTAAAATTTAAAATTTAAAATTTAAAATTTAAAATTTAAAATTTAAAATTTAAAATTTAAAATTTAAAATTTAAAATTTAAAATTTAAAATTTAAAATTTAAAATTTAAAATTTAAAATTTAAAATTTAAAATTTAAAATTTAAAATTTAAAATTTAAAATTTAAAATTTAAATTTAAAATTTAAATTTAAAATTTAAAATTTAAAATTTAAAATTTAAAATTTAAAATTTAAAATTTAAAATTTAAAATTTAAAATTTAAAATTTAAAATTTAAAATTTAAAATTTAAAATTTAAAATTTAAAATTTAAAATTTAAATTTAAAATTTAAAATTTAAAATTTAAAATTTAAAATTTAAAATTTAAAATTTAAAATTTAAAATTTAAAATTTAAAATTTAAAATTTAAAATTTAAAATTTAAAATTTAAAATTTAAAATTTAAAATTTAAAATTTAAAATTTAAAATTTAAAATTTAAAATTTAAAATTTAAAATTTAAAATTTAAAATTTAAAATTTAAAATTTAAAATTTAAAATTTAAAATTTAAAATTTAAAATTTAAAATTTAAAATTTAAAATTTAAAATTTAAAATTTAAAATTTAAAATTTAAAATTTAAAATTTAAAATTTAAAATTTAAAATTTAAAATTTAAAATTTAAAATTTAAAATTTAAAATTTAAAATTTAAAATTTAAAATTTAAAATTTAAAATTTAAAATTTAAAATTTAAAATTTAAAATTTAAAATTTAAAATTTAAAATTTAAAATTTAAAATTTAAAATTTAAAATTTAAAATTTAAAATTTAAAATTTAAAATTTAAAATTTAAATTTAAAATTTAAAATTTAAAATTTAAAATTTAAAATTTAAAATTTAAATTTAAAATTTAAAATTTAAAATTTAAAATTTAAAATTTAAAATTTAAAATTTAAAATTTAAAATTTAAAATTTAAAATTTAAAATTTAAAATTTAAAATTTAAAATTTAAAATTTAAAATTTAAAATTTAAAATTTAAAATTTAAAATTTAAAATTTAAAATTTAAATTTAAAATTTAAAATTTAAAATTTAAAATTTAAAATTTAAAATTTAAAATTTAAAATTTAAAATTTAAAATTTAAAATTTAAAATTTAAAATTTAAAATTTAAAATTTAAAATTTAAAATTTAAAATTTAAAATTTAAAATTTAAAATTTAAAATTTAAAATTTAAAATTTAAAATTTAAAATTTAAAATTTAAAATTTAAAATTTAAAATTTAAAATTTAAAATTTAAAATTTAAAATTTAAAATTTAAAATTTAAAATTTAAAATTTAAAATTTAAAATTTAAAATTTAAAATTTAAAATTTAAAATTTAAAATTTAAAATTTAAAATTTAAAATTTAAAATTTAAAATTTAAAATTTAAATTTAAAATTTAAAATTTAAAATTTAAAATTTAAAATTTAAAATTTAAAATTTAAAATTTAAAATTTAAAATTTAAAATTTAAAATTTAAAATTTAAAATTTAAAATTTAAAATTTAAAATTTAAAATTTAAAATTTAAAATTTAAAATTTAAAATTTAAAATTTAAAATTTAAAATTTAAAATTTAAAATTTAAAATTTAAATTTAAAATTTAAAATTTAAAATTTAAAATTTAAAATTTAAAATTTAAAATTTAAAATTTAAAATTTAAAATTTAAAATTTAAAATTTAAAATTTAAAATTTAAAATTTAAAATTTAAAATTTAAAATTTAAAATTTAAAATTTAAAATTTAAAATTTAAAATTTAAAATTTAAAATTTAAAATTTAAAATTTAAAATTTAAAATTTAAAATTTAAAATTTAAAATTTAAAATTTAAAATTTAAAATTTAAAATTTAAAATTTAAAATTTAAAATTTAAAATTTAAAATTTAAAATTTAAAATTTAAAATTTAAAATTTAAAATTTAAAATTTAAAATTTAAAATTTAAAATTTAAAATTTAAAATTTAAAATTTAAAATTTAAATTTAAAATTTAAAATTTAAAATTTAAAATTTAAAATTTAAAATTTAAAATTTAAAATTTAAAATTTAAAATTTAAAATTTAAAATTTAAAATTTAAAATTTAAAATTTAAAATTTAAAATTTAAAATTTAAAATTTAAAATTTAAAATTTAAAATTTAAAATTTAAAATTTAAAATTTAAAATTTAAAATTTAAAATTTAAAAAATTTAAAATTTAAAATTTAAAATTTAAAATTTAAAATTTAAAATTTAAAATTTAAAATTTAAAATTTAAAATTTAAAATTTAAAATTTAAAATTTAAAATTTAAAATTTAAAATTTAAAATTTAAAATTTAAAATTTAAATTTATTTAAATTTAAAATTTAAAATTTAAAATTTAAAATTTAAAATTTAAAATTTAAAATTTAAAATTTAAAATTTAAAATTTAAAATTTAAAATTTAAAATTTAAAATTTAAAATTTAAAATTTAAAATTTAAAATTTAAAATTTAAAATTTAAAATTTAAAATTTAAAATTTAAAATTTAAAATTTAAAATTTAAAATTTAAAATTTAAAATTTAAAATTTAAAATTTAAAATTTAAAATTTAAAATTTAAAATTTAAAATTTAAAATTTAAAATTTAAAATTTAAAATTTAAAATTTAAAATTTAAAATTTAAATTTAAATTTAAAATTTAAAATTTAAAATTTAAAATTTAAAATTTAAAATTTAAAATTTAAAATTTAAATTTAAATTTAAAATTTAAAATTTAAAATTTAAAATTTAAAATTTAAAATTTAAAATTTAAAATTTAAAATTTAAAATTTAAAATTTAAAATTTAATTTAAAATTTAAAATTTAAAATTTAAAATTTAAAATTTAAAATTTAAAATTTAAAATTTAAAATTTAAAATTTAAAATTTAAAATTTAAAATTTAAATTTAAAATTTAAAATTTAAAATTTAAATTTAAAATTTAAAATTTAAAATTTAAAATTTAAAATTTAAAATTTAAATTTAAAATTTAAAATTTAAAATTTAAAATTTAAAATTTAAAATTTAAAATTTAAAATTTAAAATTTAAAATTTAAAATTTAAAATTTAAAATTTAAAATTTAAAATTTAAAATTTAAAATTTAAATTTAAAATTTAAAATTTAAAATTTAAAATTTAAAATTTTTAAATTTAAAATTTAAATTTAAAATTTAAAATTTAAAATTTAAATTTAAAATTTAAAATTTAAAATTTAAAATTTAAAATTTAAAATTTAAAATTTAAAATTTAAAATTTAAAATTTAAAATTTAAAATTTAAAATTTAAAATTTAAAATTTAAAATTTAAAATTTAAAATTTAAAATTTAAAATTTAAAATTTAAAATTTAAAATTTAAAATTTAAAATTTAAAATTTAAAATTTAAAATTTAAAATTTAAAATTTAAAATTTAAAATTTAAAATTTAAAATTTAAAATTTAAAATTTAAAATTTAAAATTTAAAATTTAAAATTTAAAATTTAAAATTTAAAATTTAAAATTTAAAATTTAAAATTTAAAATTTAAAATTTAAAATTTAAAATTTAAAATTTAAAATTTAAAATTTAAAATTTAAAATTTAAAATTTAAAATTTAAAATTTAAAATTTAAAATTTAAAATTTAAAATTTAAAATTTAAAATTTAAAATTTAAAATTTAAAATTTAAAATTTAAAATTTAAAATTTAAAATTTAAAATTTAAAATTTAAAATTTAAAATTTAAAATTTAAAATTTAAAATTTAAAATTTAAAATTTAAATTTAAAATTTAAAATTTAAAATTTAAAATTTAAAATTTAAAATTTAAAATTTAAAATTTAAAATTTAAAATTTAAAATTTAAAATTTAAAATTTAAAATTTAAAATTTAAAATTTAAAATTTAAAATTTAAAATTTAAAATTTAAAATTTAAAATTTAAAATTTAAAATTTAAAATTTAAAATTTAAAATTTAAAATTTAAAATTTAAAATTTAAAATTTAAAATTTAAAATTTAAAATTTAAAATTTAAAATTTAAAATTTAAAATTTAAAATTTAAAATTTAAATTTAAAATTTAAAATTTAAAATTTAAAATTTAAAATTTAAAATTTAAAATTTAAAATTTAAAATTTAAAATTTAAAATTTAAAATTTAAAATTTAAAATTTAAAATTTAAAATTTAAAATTTAAAATTTAAAATTTAAAATTTAAAATTTAAAATTTAAAATTTAAAATTTAAAATTTAAAATTTAAATTTAAAATTTAAAATTTAAAATTTAAAATTTAAAATTTAAAATTTAAAATTTAAAATTTAAAATTTAAAATTTAAATTTAAAATTTAAAATTTAAAATTTAAAATTTAAAATTTAAAATTTAAAATTTAAAATTTAAAATTTAAAATTTAAAATTTAAAATTTAAAATTTAAAATTTAAAATTTAAAATTTAAAATTTAAAATTTAAAATTTAAAATTTAAAATTTAAAATTTAAAATTTAAAATTTAAAATTTAAAATTTAAAATTTAAAATTTAAAATTTAAAATTTAAAATTTAAAATTTAAAATTTAAAATTTAAAATTTAAAATTTAAAATTTAAAATTTAAAATTTAAAATTTAAAATTTAAAATTTAAAATTTAAAATTTAAAATTTAAAATTTAAAATTTAAAATTTAAAATTTAAAATTTAAAATTTAAAATTTAAAATTTAAAATTTAAAATTTAAAATTTAAAATTTAAAATTTAAAATTTAAAATTTAAAATTTAAAATTTAAAATTTAAAATTTAAAATTTAAAATTTAAAATTTAAAATTTAAAATTTAAAATTTAAAATTTAAAATTTAAAATTTAAAATTTAAAATTTAAAATTTAAAATTTAAAATTTAAAATTTAAAATTTAAAATTTAAAATTTAAAATTTAAAATTTAAAATTTAAAATTTAAAATTTAAAATTTAAAATTTAAAATTTAAAATTTAAAATTTAAAATTTAAAATTTAAAATTTAAAATTAAAATTTAAAATTTAAAATTTAAAATTTAAAATTTAAAATTTAAATTTAAAATTTAAAATTTAAAATTTAAAATTTAAAATTTAAAATTTAAAATTTAAAATTTAAAATTTAAAATTTAAAATTTAAAATTTAAAATTTAAAATTTAAAATTTAAAATTTAAAATTTAAAATTTAAAATTTAAAATTTAAATTTAAAATTTAAAATTTAAAATTTAAAATTTAAAATTTAAAATTTAAAATTTAAAATTTAAATTTAAAATTTAAAATTTAAAATTTAAAATTTAAAATTTAAATTTAAAATTTAAAATTTAAAATTTAAAATTTAAAATTTAAAATTTAAAATTTAAAATTTAAAATTTAAAATTTAAAATTTAAAATTTAAAATTTAAAATTTAAAATTTAAAATTTAAAATTTAAAATTTAAAATTTAAAATTTAAAATTTAAAATTTAAAATTTAAAATTTAAAATTTAAAATTTAAAATTTAAAATTTAAAATTTAAAATTTAAAATTTAAATTTAAAATTTAAAATTTAAAATTTAAAATTTAAAATTTAAAATTTAAAATTTAAAATTTAAAATTTAAATTTAAAATTTAAAATTTAAAATTTAAAATTTAAAATTTAAAATTTAAAATTTAAAATTTAAAATTTAAAATTTAAAATTTAAAATTTAAAATTTAAAATTTAAAATTTAAAATTTAAAATTTAAAATTTAAAATTTAAAATTTAAAATTTAAAATTTAAAATTTAAAATTTAAAATTTAAAATTTAAAATTTAAAATTTAAAATTTAAATTTAAAATTTAAAATTTAAAATTTAAAATTTAAAATTTAAAATTTAAAATTTAAAATTTAAAATTTAAAATTTAAAATTTAAAATTTAAAATTTAAAATTTAAAATTTAAAATTTAAAATTTAAAATTTAAAATTTAAAATTTAAAATTTAAAATTTAAAATTTAAATTTAAAATTTAAAATTTAAAATTTAAAATTTAAAATTTAAAATTTAAAATTTAAATTTAAAATTTAAAATTTAAAATTTAAAATTTAAAATTTAAAATTTAAAATTTAAAATTTAAAATTTAAAATTTAAAATTTAAAATTTAAAATTTAAAATTTAAAATTTAAAATTTAAAATTTAAAATTTAAAATTTAAAATTTAAAATTTAAAATTTAAAATTTAAAATTTAAAATTTAAAATTTAAAATTTAAAATTTAAAATTTAAAATTTAAATTTAAAATTTAAAATTTAAAATTTAAAATTTAAAATTTAAAATTTAAAATTTAAAATTTAAAATTTAAAATTTAAAATTTAAAATTTAAAATTTAAAATTTAAAATTTAAAATTTAAAATTTAAAATTTAAAATTTAAAATTTAAAATTTAAATTTAAAATTTAAAATTTAAAATTTAAAATTTAAAATTTAAAATTTAAAATTTAAAATTTAAAATTTAAAATTTAAAATTTAAAATTTAAAATTTAAAATTTAAAATTTAAAATTTAAAATTTAAAATTTAAAATTTAAAATTTAAAATTTAAAATTTAAAATTTAAAATTTAAAATTTAAAATTTAAAATTTAAAATTTAAAATTTAAAATTTAAAATTTAAAATTTAAAATTTAAAATTTAAAATTTAAAATTTAAAATTTAAAATTTAAAATTTAAAATTTAAAATTTAAAATTTAAAATTTAAAATTTAAAATTTAAAATTTAAAATTTAAAATTTAAAATTTAAATTTAAAATTTAAAATTTAAAATTTAAAATTTAAAATTTAAATTTAAAATTTAAAATTTAAAATTTAAAATTTAAAATTTAAAATTTAAAATTTAAAATTTAAAATTTAAAATTTAAAATTTAAAATTTAAAATTTAAAATTTAAAATTTAAAATTAAAATTTAAAATTTAAAATTTAAAATTTAAAATTTAAAATTTAAAATTTAAAATTTAAAATTTAAAATTTAAAATTTAAAATTTAAAATTTAAAATTTAAAATTTAAAATTTAAAATTTAAAATTTAAAATTTAAAATTTAAAATTTAAAATTTAAAATTTAAATTTAAAATTTAAAATTTAAAATTTAAAATTTAAAATTTAAAATTTAAAATTTAAAATTTAAAATTTAAAATTTAAAATTTAAATTTAAAATTTAAAATTTAAAATTTAAAATTTAAAATTTAAAATTTAAAATTTAAAATTTAAAATTTAAAATTTAAAATTTAAAATTTAAAATTTAAAATTTAAAATTTAAAATTTAAAATTTAAAATTTAAAATTTAAAATTTAAAATTTAAAATTTAAAATTTAAAATTTAAAATTTAAAATTTAAAATTTAAAATTTAAAATTTAAAATTTAAAATTTAAAATTTAAAATTTAAAATTTAAAATTTAAATTTAAAATTTAAAATTTAAAATTTAAAATTTAAAATTTAAAATTTAAATTTAAAATTTAAAATTTAAAATTTAAAATTTAAAATTTAAAATTTAAAATTTAAAATTTAAATTTAAAATTTAAAATTTAAAATTTAAAATTTAAAATTTAAAATTTAAAATTTAAAATTTAAAATTTAAAATTTAAAATTTAAAATTTAAAATTTAAAATTTAAAATTTAAAATTTAAAATTTAAAATTTAAAATTTAAAATTTAAAATTTAAAATTTAAAATTTAAAATTTAAAATTTAAAATTTAAAATTTAAAATTTAAAATTTAAAATTTAAAATTTAAAATTTAAAATTTAAAATTTAAAATTTAAAATTTAAAATTTAAAATTTAAAATTTAAAATTTAAAATTTAAAATTTAAAATTTAAAATTTAAAATTTAAAATTTAAAATTTAAAATTTAAAATTTAAAATTTAAAATTTAAAATTAAAATTTAAAATTTAAAATTTAAAATTTAAAATTTAAAATTTAAAATTTAAAATTTAAAATTTAAAATTTAAAATTTAAAATTTAAAATTTAAAATTTAAAATTTAAAATTTAAAATTTAAAATTTAAAATTTAAAATTTAAAATTTAAAATTTAAAATTTAAAATTTAAAATTTAAAATTTAAAATTTAAAATTTAAAATTTAAAATTTAAAATTTAAAATTTAAAATTTAAAATTTAAAATTTAAAATTTAAAATTTAAAATTTAAAATTTAAAATTTAAAATTTAAAATTTAAAATTTAAAATTTAAAATTTAAAATTTAAAATTTAAATTTAAAATTTAAAATTTAAAATTTAAAATTTAAAATTTAAAATTTAAAATTTAAAATTTAAATTTAAAATTTAAAATTTAAAATTTAAAATTTAAAATTTAAAATTTAAAATTTAAAATTTAAAATTTAAAATTTAAAATTTAAAATTTAAAATTTAAAATTTAAAATTTAAAATTTAAAATTTAAAATTTAAAATTTAAAATTTAAAATTTAAAATTTAAAATTTAAAATTTAAAATTTAAAATTTAAAATTTAAAATTTAAAATTTAAAATTTAAAATTTAAAATTTAAAATTTAAAATTTAAAATTTAAATTTAAAATTTAAAATTTAAAATTTAAAATTTAAAATTTAAATTTAAAATTTAAAATTTAAATTTAAAATTTAAAATTTAAATTTTAAAATTTAAAATTTAAAATTTAAAATTTAAAATTTAAAATTTAAAATTTAAAATTTAAAATTTAAAATTTAAAATTTAAAATTTAAAATTTAAAATTTAAAATTTAAAATTTAAAATTTAAAATTTAAAATTTAAAATTTAAAATTTAAAATTTAAAATTTAAAATTTAAAATTTAAAATTTAAAATTTAAAATTTAAATTTAAAATTTAAATTTAAAATTTAAATTTAAAATTTAAAATTTAAAATTTAAAATTTAAAATTTAAAATTTAAAATTTAAAATTTAAAATTTAAAATTTAAAATTTAAAATTTAAAATTTAAAATTTAAAATTTAAAATTTAAAATTTAAAATTTAAAATTTAAAATTTAAAATTTAAAATTTAAAATTTAAAATTTAAAATTTAAAATTTAAAATTTAAAATTTAAAATTTAAAATTTAAAATTTAAAATTTAAAATTTAAAATTTAAAATTTAAAATTTAAAATTTAAAATTTAAAATTTAAAATTTAAAATTTAAAATTTAAAATTTAAAATTTAAAATTTAAAATTTAAAATTTAAAATTTAAAATTTAAAATTTAAAATTTAAAATTTAAAATTTAAAATTTAAAATTTAAAATTTAAAATTTAAAATTTAAAATTTAAAATTTAAAATTTAAAATTTAAAATTTAAAATTTAAAATTTAAAATTTAAAATTTAAAATTTAAAATTTAAAATTTAAAATTTAAAATTTAAAATTTAAAATTTAAATTTAAAATTTAAAATTTAAAATTTAAAATTTAAAATTTAAAATTTAAAATTTAAAATTTAAAATTTAAAATTTAAAATTTAAAATTTAAATTTAAAATTTAAAATTTAAAATTTAAATTTAAAATTTAAAATTTAAAATTTAAAATTTAAAATTTAAAATTTAAAATTTAAAATTTAAAATTTAAAATTTAAAATTTAAAATTTAAAATTTAAAATTTAAAATTTAAAATTTAAAATTTAAAATTTAAAATTTAAAATTTAAAATTTAAAATTTAAAATTTAAAATTTAAAATTTAAAATTTAAAATTTAAAATTTAAAATTTAAAATTTAAAATTTAAAATTTAAAATTTAAAATTTAAAATTTAAAATTTAAAATTTAAAATTTAAAATTTAAAATTTAAAATTTAAAATTTAAAATTTAAAATTTAAAATTTAAATTTAAAATTTAAAATTTAAAATTTAAAATTTAAAATTTAAAATTTAAAATTTAAAATTTAAAATTTAAAATTTAAAATTTAAAATTTAAAATTTAAAATTTAAAATTTAAAATTTAAAATTTAAAATTTAAAATTTAAAATTTAAAATTTAAAATTTAAAATTTAAAATTTAAAATTTAAAATTTAAAATTTAAAATTTAAAATTTAAAATTTAAAATTTAAAATTTAAAATTTAAAATTTAAAATTTAAAATTTAAAATTTAAAATTTAAAATTTAAAATTTAAAATTTAAAATTTAAATTTAAAATTTAAAATTTAAAATTTAAAATTTAAAATTTAAAATTTAAAATTTAAAATTTAAAATTTAAAATTTAAAATTTAAAATTTAAAATTTAAAATTTAAAATTTAAAATTTAAAATTTAAAATTTAAAATTTAAAATTTAAAATTTAAAATTTAAAATTTAAAATTTAAAATTTAAAATTTAAAATTTAAAATTTAAAATTTAAAATTTAAAATTTAAAATTTAAAATTTAAAATTTAAAATTTAAAATTTAAAATTTAAAATTTAAAATTTAAAATTTAAAATTTAAAATTTAAAATTTAAAATTTAAATTTAAAATTTAAAATTTAAAATTTAAAATTTAAAATTTAAAATTTAAAATTTAAAATTTAAAATTTAAAATTTAAATTTAAAATTTAAAATTTAAAATTTAAAATTTAAAATTTAAAATTTAAAATTTAAAATTTAAAATTTAAAATTTAAAATTTAAAATTTAAAATTTAAAATTTAAAATTTAAAATTTAAAATTTAAAATTTAAAATTTAAAATTTAAAATTTAAAATTTAAAATTTAAAATTTAAAATTTAAAATTTAAAATTTAAAATTTAAAATTTAAAATTTAAAATTTAAAATTTAAAATTTAAAATTTAAAATTTAAAATTTAAAATTTAAAATTTAAAATTTAAAATTTAAAATTTAAAATTTAAAATTTAAAATTTAAAATTTAAAATTTAAATTTAAAATTTAAAATTTAAAATTTAAAATTTAAAATTTAAAATTTAAAATTTAAAATTTAAAATTTAAAATTTAAAATTTAAAATTTAAAATTTAAAATTTAAAATTTAAATTTAAAATTTAAAATTTAAAATTTAAAATTTAAAATTTAAAATTTAAAATTTAAAATTTAAAATTTAAAATTTAAATTTAAAATTTAAAATTTAAAATTTAAAATTTAAAATTTAAAATTTAAAATTTAAAATTTAAAATTTAAAATTTAAAATTTAAAATTTAAAATTTAAAATTTAAAATTTAAAATTTAAAATTTAAAATTTAAAATTTAAAATTTAAAATTTAAAATTTAAAATTTAAAATTTAAAATTTAAAATTTAAAATTTAAAATTTAAAATTTAAAATTTAAAATTTAAAATTTAAAATTTAAAATTTAAAATTTAAAATTTAAATTTAAAATTTAAAATTTAAATTTAAAATTTAAAATTTAAAATTTAAAATTTAAATTTAAATTTAAAATTTAAAATTTAAAATTTAAAATTTAAAATTTAAAATTTAAAATTTAAAATTTAAAATTTAAAATTTAAAATTTAAAATTTAAAATTTAAAATTTAAATTTAAAATTTAAATTTAAAATTTAAAATTTAAAATTTAAAATTTAAAATTTAAAATTTAAAATTTAAAATTTAAAATTTAAAATTTAAATTTAAAATTTAAAATTTAAAATTTAAAATTTAAAATTTAAAATTTAAATTTAAAATTTAAAATTTAAAATTTAAAATTTAAAATTTAAAATTTAAAATTTAAAATTTAAAATTTAAAATTTAAAATTTAAAATTTAAAATTTAAAATTTAAAATTTAAATTTAAAATTTAAAATTTAAAATTTAAAATTTAAAATTTAAAATTTAAAATTTAAAATTTAAAATTTAAAATTTAAAATTTAAAATTTAAAATTTAAAATTTAAAATTTAAAATTTAAAATTTAAAATTTAAAATTTAAAATTTAAAATTTAAAATTTAAAATTTAAAATTTAAAATTTAAAATTTAAAATTTAAAATTTAAAATTTAAAATTTAAAATTTAAAATTTAAAATTTAAAATTTAAATTTAAAATTTAAAATTTAAAATTTAAAATTTAAAATTTAAAATTTAAAATTTAAAATTTAAAATTTAAATTTAAATTTAAAATTTAAAATTTAAAATTTAAAATTTAAAATTTAAAATTTAAAATTTAAAATTTAAAATTTAAAATTTAAAATTTAAAATTTAAAATTTAAAATTTAAAATTTAAAATTTAAAATTTAAAATTTAAAATTTAAAATTTAAATTTAAAATTTAAAATTTAAAATTTAAAATTTAAAATTTAAAATTTAAAATTTAAAATTTAAAATTTAAAATTTAAAATTTAAAATTTAAAATTTAAAATTTAAAATTTAAAATTTAAAATTTAAAATTTAAATTTAAAATTTAAAATTTAAAATTTAAAATTTAAAATTTAAAATTTAAAATTTAAAATTTAAAATTTAAAATTTAAAATTTAAAATTTAAAATTTAAAATTTAAAATTTAAAATTTAAATTTAAAATTTAAAATTTAAAATTTAAAATTTAAAATTTAAAATTTAAAATTTAAAATTTAAATTTAAAATTTAAAATTTAAAATTTAAAATTTAAAATTTAAAATTTAAAATTTAAAATTTAAAATTTAAAATTTAAAATTTAAAATTTAAAATTTAAAATTTAAAATTTAAAATTTAAAATTTAAAATTTAAAATTTAAAATTTAAAATTTAAAATTTAAAATTTAAAATTTAAAATTTAAAATTTAAAATTTAAAATTTAAAATTTAAAATTTAAAATTTAAAATTTAAAATTTAAAATTTAAATTTAAAATTTAAAATTTAAAATTTAAAATTTAAAATTTAAAATTTAAAATTTAAAATTTAAAATTTAAAATTTAAATTTAAAATTTAAAATTTAAAATTTAAAATTTAAAATTTAAAATTTAAAATTTAAAATTTAAAATTTAAAATTTAAAATTTAAAATTTAAAATTTAAAATTTAAAATTTAAAATTTAAAATTTAAAATTTAAAATTTAAAATTTAAAATTTAAAATTTAAAATTTAAAATTTAAAATTTAAAATTTAAAATTTAAAATTTAAAATTTAAAATTTAAAATTTAAAATTTAAAATTTAAAATTTAAAATTTAAAATTTAAAATTTAAAATTTAAAATTTAAAATTTAAAATTTAAAATTTAAAATTTAAAATTTAAAATTTAAAATTTAAAATTTAAAATTTAAAATTTAAAATTTAAAATTTAAAATTTAAAATTTAAAATTTAAAATTTAAAATTTAAAATTTAAAATTTAAAATTTAAAATTTAAAATTTAAAATTTAAAATTTAAAATTTAAAATTTAAAATTTAAAATTTAAAATTTAAAATTTAAAATTTAAAATTTAAAATTTAAAATTTAAAATTTAAAATTTAAAATTTAAAATTTAAAATTTAAAATTTAAAATTTAAAATTTAAAATTTAAAATTTAAAATTTAAAATTTAAAATTTAAAATTTAAAATTTAAAATTTAAAATTTAAAATTTAAAATTTAAAATTTAAAATTTAAAATTTAAAATTTAAATTTAAAATTTAAAATTTAAAATTTAAAATTTAAAATTTAAAATTTAAAATTTAAAATTTAAAATTTAAAATTTAAAATTTAAAATTTAAAATTTAAAATTTAAAATTTAAAATTTAAAATTTAAAATTTAAAATTTAAAATTTAAAATTTAAAATTTAAAATTTAAAATTTAAAATTTAAAATTTAAAATTAAAATTTAAAATTTAAAATTTAAAATTTAAAATTTAAAATTTAAAATTTAAAATTTAAAATTTAAAATTTAAAATTTAAAATTTAAAATTTAAAATTTAAAATTTAAAATTTAAAATTTAAAATTTAAAATTTAAAATTTAAAATTTAAAATTTAAAATTTAAAATTTAAAATTTAAAATTTAAAATTTAAAATTTAAAATTTAAAATTTAAAATTTAAAATTTAAATTTAAAATTTAAAATTTAAAATTTAAAATTTAAAATTTAAAATTTAAAATTTAAATTTAAAATTTAAAATTTAAAATTTAAAATTTAAAATTTAAAATTTAAAATTTAAAATTTAAAATTTAAAATTTAAAATTTAAAATTTAAAATTTAAAATTTAAAATTTAAAATTTAAAATTTAAAATTTAAAATTTAAAATTTAAAATTTAAAATTTAAAATTTAAAATTTAAAATTTAAAATTTAAAATTTAAAATTTAAAATTTAAAATTTAAAATTTAAAATTTAAAATTTAAAATTTAAAATTTAAAATTTAAAATTTAAAATTTAAAATTTAAAATTTAAAATTTAAAATTTAAAATTTAAAATTTAAAATTTAAAATTTAAAATTTAAAATTTAAATTTAAAATTTAAAATTTAAAATTTAAAATTTAAAATTTAAAATTTAAAATTTAAAATTTAAAATTTAAAATTTAAAATTTAAAATTTAAAATTTAAAATTTAAAATTTAAAATTAAAATTTAAAATTTAAAATTTAAAATTTAAAATTTAAAATTTAAAATTTAAAATTTAAAATTTAAAATTTAAAATTTAAAATTTAAAATTTAAAATTTAAAATTTAAAATTTAAAATTTAAAATTTAAAATTTAAAATTTAAAATTTAAAATTTAAAATTTAAAATTTAAAATTTAAAATTTAAAATTTAAAATTTAAAATTTAAAATTTAAAATTTAAAATTTAAAATTTAAAATTTAAAATTTAAAATTTAAAATTTAAAATTTAAAATTTAAAATTTAAAATTTAAAATTTAAAATTTAAAATTTAAAATTTAAAATTTAAAATTTAAATTTAAAATTTAAAATTTAAAATTTAAAATTTAAAATTTAAAATTTAAAATTTAAAATTTAAAATTTAAAATTTAAAATTTAAAATTTAAAATTTAAAATTTAAAATTTAAAATTTAAAATTTAAAATTTAAAATTTAAAATTTAAAATTTAAATTTAAAATTTAAAATTTAAAATTTAAAATTTAAAATTTAAAATTTAAAATTTAAAATTTAAAATTTAAAATTTAAAATTTAAAATTTAAAATTTAAAATTTAAAATTTAAAATTTAAAATTTAAAATTTAAAATTTAAAATTTAAAATTTAAAATTTAAAATTTAAAATTTAAAATTTAAAATTTAAAATTTAAAATTTAAAATTTAAAATTTAAAATTTAAAATTTAAAATTTAAAATTTAAAATTTAAAATTTAAAATTTAAAATTTAAAATTTAAAATTTAAAATTTAAAATTTAAATTTAAAATTTAAAATTTAAAATTTAAAATTTAAATTTAAAATTTAAAATTTAAAATTTAAAATTTAAAATTTAAAATTTAAAATTTAAAATTTAAAATTTAAAATTTAAAATTTAAAATTTATTTAAATTTAAAATTTAAAATTTAAAATTTAAAATTTAAAATTTAAAATTTAAAATTTAAAATTTAAAATTTAAAATTTAAAATTTAAAATTTAAAATTTAAAATTTAAAATTTAAAATTTAAAATTTAAAATTTAAAATTTAAAATTTAAAATTTAAAATTTAAAATTTAAAATTTAAAATTTAAAATTTAAAATTTAAAATTTAAAATTTAAAATTTAAAATTTAAATTTAAAATTTAAAATTTAAAATTTAAAATTTAAAATTTAAAATTTAAAATTTAAAATTTAAAATTTAAAATTTAAAATTTAAAATTTAAAATTTAAAATTTAAAATTTAAAATTTAAAATTTAAAATTTAAAATTTAAAATTTAAAATTTAAAATTTAAAATTTAAAATTTAAAATTTAAAATTTAAAATTTAAAATTTAAAATTTAAAATTTAAAATTTAAAATTTAAAATTTAAAATTTAAAATTTAAAATTTAAAATTTAAAATTTAAAATTTAAAATTTAAAATTTAAAATTTAAAATTTAAAATTTAAAATTTAAATTTAAAATTTAAAATTTAAAATTTAAAATTTAAAATTTAAAATTTAAAATTTAAAATTTAAAATTTAAAATTTAAAATTTAAAATTTAAAATTTAAAATTTAAAATTTAAAATTTAAATTTAAAATTTAAAATTTAAAATTTAAAATTTAAAATTTAAAATTTAAAATTTAAAATTTAAAATTTAAAATTTAAAATTTAAAATTTAAAATTTAAAATTTAAAATTTAAAATTTAAAATTTAAAATTTAAAATTTAAAATTTAAATTTAAAATTTAAAATTTAAAATTTAAAATTTAAATTTAAAATTTAAAATTTAAAATTTAAAATTTAAAATTTAAAATTTAAAATTTAAAATTTAAAATTTAAAATTTAAAATTTAAAATTTAAAATTTAAAATTTAAAATTTAAAATTTAAAATTTAAAATTTAAAATTTAAAATTTAAAATTTAAAATTTAAAATTTAAAATTTAAAATTTAAAATTTAAAATTTAAAATTTAAAATTTAAAATTTAAAATTTAAAATTTAAAATTTAAAATTTAAAATTTAAAATTTAAAATTTAAAATTTAAAATTTAAAATTTAAAATTTAAATTTAAAATTTAAAATTTAAAATTTAAAATTTAAAATTTAAAATTTAAATTTAAATTTAAAATTTAAAATTTAAAATTTAAAATTTAAAATTTAAAATTTAAATTTAAAATTTAAAATTTAAAATTTAAAATTTAAATTTAAAATTTAAAATTTAAAATTAAAATTTAAAATTTAAAATTTAAAATTTAAAATTTAAAATTTAAAATTTAAAATTTAATTTAAAATTTAAATTTAAAATTTAAAATTTAAATTTAAAATTTAAAATTTTTAAAATTTAAAATTTAAAATTTAAATTTAAAATTTAAAATTTAAAATTTAAAATTTAAAATTTAAAATTTAAATTTAAAATTTAAAATTTAAAATTTAAAATTTAAAATTTAAAATTTAAAATTTAAAATTTAAAATTTAAAATTTAAAATTTAAAATTTAAAATTTAAAATTTAAAATTTAAAATTTAAAATTTAAAATTTAAAATTTAAAATTTAAAATTTAAAATTTAAAATTTAAAATTTAAAATTTAAAATTTAAAATTTAAATTTAAAATTTAAAATTTAAAATTTAAAATTTAAAATTTAAATTTAAAATTTAAAATTTAAAATTTAAAATTTAAAATTTAAAATTTAAAATTTAAAATTTAAAATTTAAAATTTAAAATTTAAAATTTAAAATTTAAAATTTAAAATTTAAAATTTAAAATTTAAAATTTAAAATTTAAAATTTAAAATTTAAAATTTAAAATTTAAAATTTAAAATTTAAAATTTAAAATTTAAAATTTAAAATTTAAAATTTAAAATTTAAAATTTAAAATTTAAAATTTAAATTTAAAATTTAAAATTTAAAATTTAAAATTTAAAATTTAAAATTTAAATTTAAAATTTAAAATTTAAAATTTAAAATTTAAATTTAAAATTTAAAATTTAAAATTTAAAATTTAAAATTTAAAATTTAAAATTTAAAATTTAAAATTTAAATTTAAAATTTAAAATTTAAAATTTAAAATTTAAAATTTAAAATTTAAAATTTAAAATTTAAAATTTAAAATTTAAAATTTAAAATTTAAAATTTAAATTTAAATTTAAAATTTAAAATTTAAAATTTAAAATTTAAAATTTAAAATTAAAATTTAAAATTTAAAATTTAAAATTTAAAATTTAAAATTTAAAATTTAAAATTTAAAATTTAAAATTTAAATTTAAAATTTAAAATTTAAAATTTAAAATTTAAATTTTAAATTTAAAATTTAAAATTTAAAATTTAAAATTTAAAATTTAAAATTTAAAATTTAAAATTTAAAATTTAAAATTTAAAATTTAAAATTTAAAATTTAAAATTTAAAATTTAAAATTTAAAATTTAAAATTTAAAATTTAAAATTTAAAATTTAAAATTTAAAATTTAAAATTTAAAATTTAAAATTTAAAATTTAAAATTTAAAATTTAAAATTTAAAATTTAAAATTTAAAATTTAAAATTTAAATTTAAAATTTAAAATTTAAAATTTAAAATTTAAAATTTAAAATTTAAAATTTAAAATTTAAAATTTAAAATTTAAAATTTAAAATTTAAAATTTAAAATTTAAAATTTAAAATTTAAAATTTAAAATTTAAAATTTAAAATTTAAAATTTAAAATTAAAATTTAAAATTTAAAATTTAAAATTTAAAATTTAAAATTTAAAATTTAAAATTTAAAATTTAAATTTAAAATTTAAAATTTAAAATTTAAAATTTAAAATTTAAAATTTAAAATTTAAAATTTAAAATTTAAAATTTAAAATTTAAAATTTAAAATTTAAAATTTAAAATTTAAAATTTAAAATTTAAAATTTAAAATTTAAAATTTAAAATTTAAAATTTAAAATTTAAAATTTAAAATTTAAAATTTAAAATTTAAAATTTAAAATTTAAAATTTAAAATTTAAAATTTAAATTTAAAATTTAAAATTTAAAATTTAAAATTTAAAATTTAAAATTTAAAATTTAAAATTTAAAATTTAAAATTTAAAATTTAAAATTTAAAATTTAAAATTTAAAATTTAAAATTTAAAATTTAAAATTTAAAATTTAAAATTTAAAATTTAAAATTTAAAATTTAAAATTTAAAATTTAAAATTTAAAATTTAAAATTTAAAATTTAAAATTTAAAATTTAAAATTTAAAATTTAAAATTTAAAATTAAAATTTAAAATTTAAA
>JBAMMX010000036.1:35000-40479 GCA_037126225.1 Dillenia turbinata | reverse complement strand
GGGTTTGGGGATTAGGGTTTGGGGTTTGGGGTTGGGGTTTAGGAGTTTGGGGTTTTAGGGTTTGGGGTTTGGGGTTTAGGGTTTGGAGGTTTGGGGTTTGGGGTTCAGGGTTTAGGGTTTGGGGTTTGAGGTTTGGGGTTTGAGATTTGGGTTTGAGGTTTGGGGTTTAGAGTTGGGAGTTGAGGTTTGGGGTTTGGGTTAGGGTTTAGGGTTTGGTTTAGGGTTTAGGGTTTGAGTTTAGGGTTTAGGGTTTGGGTTTGGGGTTTAGGGTTTGAGGTTTAGGGTTTGGGGTTTTTGAGGTTTTAGGGTTTAGGGTTTGGGTTTAGGGTTGAGGTTTAGGAATTGGGAATGAGTTTAGGAGTTTAGGGTTTAGGGTTTAGGGTTTAGGGTTTGGGGTTTGAGGTTTAGGGTTTGGGGTTTAGGGTTTGGGGTTTAGGGTTTGGGTTTAGGGTTTGGGTTTAGGGTTTAGGGATTTAAGGTTTGAGGTTTAGGGTTAGGGTTTGAGGTTTAGGGTTTAGGGTTGGGGTTTGGGGTTTAGGGTTTAAATTTAAATTTAAAATTTAAAATTTAAATTTAAAATTTAAAATTTAAAATTAAAATTTAAAATTTAAATTTAAAATTTAAAATTTAAATTTAAAATTTAAAATTTAAAATTTAAAATTTAAAATTTAAAATTTAAAATTTAAAATTTAAAATTTAAAATTTAAAATTTAAAATTTAAAATTTAAAATTTAAAATTTAAAAATTTAAAATTTAAAATTTAAATTTAAATTTAATTTAAAATTTAAAATTTAAAATTTAAATTTAAAATTTAAAATTTAAAATTTAAAATTTAAAATTTAAAATTTAAAATTTAAAATTTAAAATTTAAAATTTAAATTTAAAATTTAAAATTTAAAATTTAAAATTTAAAATTTAAAATTTAAAATTTAAAATTTAAATTTAAAATTTAAAATTTAAAATTTAAATTTAAAATTTAAAATTTAAAATTTAAAATTTAAAATTTAAAATTTAAAATTTCAAAATTTAAAATTTAAAATTTAAAATTTAAAATTTAAAATTTAAAATTTAAAATTTAAAATTTAAAATTTAAATTTAAAATTTAAAATTTAAATTTAAAATTTAAAATTTAAAATTTAAAATTTAAAATTTAAAATTTAAAATTTAAAATTTAAAATTTAAAATTTAAAATTTAAAATTTAAAATTTAAAATTTAAAATTTTAAAATTTAAAATTTAAAATTTAAAATTTAAAATTTAAATTTAAATTTAAATTTTAAAATTTAAAATTTAAAATTTAAAATTTAAAATTTCATTAATTAAATTTAAAATTTAAATTTAAATTTAAATTTAAAATTTAAAATTTAAAATTTAAAATTTAAAATTAAAATTTAAAATTTAAAATTTAAAATTTAAAATTTAAATTTAAATTTAAAATTTAAAATTTAAAATTTAAAATTTAAAATTTAAAATTTAAAATTTAAAGTTAAAATTTAAAAATTTAAAATTTAAATTTTAAAATTTAAAATTTAAAATTTAAATTTAAAATTTAAAATTTAAAATTTAAATTTAATTTAAAATTTAAAATTTAGGAGTCAATTTAAAATTTAAAATTTAAATTTAAAATTTAAAATTTAAATTTAAATTTTAAATTTAAAATTTAAAATTTTAAAATTTAAAATTTAAATTTAAAATTTAAAATTTAAAATTTAAAATTTAAAATTTAAAATTTAAAATTTAAATTTAAAATTTAAATTTAGAATTTAAAATTTAAAATTTAAAATTTAAAATTTAAAATTTAAATTTAAAAATTTAAAATTTAAAATTTAAAATTTAAAATTTAAAATTTAGGTTAAATTTAAAATTTAAATTTAAATTTAAAATTTAAAATTTAAAATTGATTTAAAATTTAAAATTTAAAATTTAAAATTAAAATTTAAAATTAAATTTAAGGTTAAAATTTAAAATTAAATTTTAAAATTTAAAATTTAAAATTTAGTTAAAATTTAAAATTTAAAATTTAAAATTTAAAATTTAAAATTTAAAATTTAAATTTAAAATTTAGGAATTTAAAATTAAAATTTAAATTTAAAATTTAAAATTTAAAATTTAAAATTTAAAATTTAAAATTTAAAATTTAAAATTTAAAATTTAAATTTAAATTTAAAATTTAAAATTTAAAATTTAAATTTAAAATTTAAAATTTAAAATTTAAAATTTAAAATTTAAAATTTAAAAATTTAAAATTTAAAATTTAAAATTTAAAATTTAGAAATTAAATTTAAATTTAAAATTTAAAATTTAAATTTAAAATTTAAAATTTAAAATTTAAAATTTAAATTTAAAATTTAAAATTTAAATTTAAATTTAAAATTTAAAATTTAAAATTTAAAATTTAAAATTTAAAATTTAAAATTTAAAATTTAAAATTTAAAATTTAAAATTTAAAATTTAAAATTTAAAATTTAAAATTTAAAATTTAAATTTAAATTTAAAATTTAAAATTTAAAATTTAAAATTTAAAATTTAAAATTTAATTTAAAATTTAAAATTTAAAATTTAAATTTAAATTAAAATTTAAAATTTAAAATTTAAAATTTAAAATTTAAAATTTAAAATTTAAAATTTAAAATTTAAAATTTAAAATTTAAATTTAAAATTTAAAATTTAAAATTTAAAATTTAAAATTTAAAATTTAAAATTTAAAATTTAAAATTTAAAATTTAAAATTTAAATTTAAAATTTAAAGAAATTTAAAATTTAAAATTTAAAATTTAAAATTTAAAATTTAAAATTTAAAATTTAAAATTTAAAATTTAAAATTTAAAATTTAAAATTTAAATTTAAATTTAATTTAAAATTTAAAATTTAAAATTTAAAATTTAAAATTTAAAATTTAAAGTTAAAATTTAAATTTAAAATTTAAAATTTAAAATTTAAATTTAAATTTAAAATTTAAAATTTAAAATTTAAAATTTAAAATTTAAAATTTAAAATTTAAAATTTAAAATTTAAAATTTAAATTTAAAATTTAAAATTTAATTTAAAATTTAAAATTTAAAATTTAAAATTTAAAATTTAAAATTTAAAATTTAAAATTTAAAATTTAAAATTTAAAATTTAAAATTTAAAATTTAAAATTTAAAATTTAAAATTTAATTTAAAATTTAAAATTTAAAATTTAAAATTTAAAATTTAAATTTAAAATTTAAAATTTAAAATTTAAAATTTAAAATTTAAAATTTAAAATTTAAAATTTAAAATTTAAAATTTAAAATTTAAAATTTAAAATTTAAAATTTAAAATTTAAAATTTAAAATTAAATTTAAATTTAAAATTTAAAATTTAAATTTAAATTTAAAATTTAAAATTTAAAATTTAAAATTTAAAATTAAAATTTAAAATTTAAAATTTAAATTTAAATTTAAAATTTAAAATTTAAAATTTAAATTTTAAAATTTAAAATTTAAAATTTAAAATTTAAAATTTAAAATTTAAAATTTAAAATTTAAAATTTAAATTTAAAATTTAAAATTTAAAATTTAAAATTTAAAATTTAAAATTTAAAATTTAAAATTTAAATTAAAATTTAAAATTTAAATTTAAAATTTTAAAATTTAAAATTTAAAATTTAAAATTTAAATTTAAAATTTAGAATTTAAGATTTAAATTTTAAATTTAAAATTTAAAATTTAAAATTTAAATTTAAAATTTAAAATTTAAAATTTAAATTTAAATTTAAAATTTAGGATTTAAATTTAAATTTTAAGAATTTAAAATTTAAAATTTAAGTTTAAAATTTAAAATTTAAATTTAAATTTAAAATTTAAAATTTAAAATTTAAAATTAAAATTTAAAATTTAAAATTTAAAATTTAAAATTTAAAATTTAAAATTTAAAATTTAAAATTTAATTAAAATTTAAAATTTAGATTTAAAATTTAAAATTTAAAATTTAAAATTTAAAATTTAAAATTTAAAATTTAAAATTTAAAATTTAAAATTTAAAATTTAAAATTTAAAATTTAAAATTTAAAATTTAAATTTAAAATTTAAAATTTAAAATTTAAAATTTAAATTTAAAATTTAAAATTTAAAAATTTAAAATTTAAAATTTAAATTTAAAATTTAAAATTTAAATTTAAATTTAAAATTTAAAATTTAAAATTTAAAATTTAAAATTTAAAATTTAAAATTTAAAATTAAAATTTAAAATTTAAAATTTAAAATTTAAAATTTAAAAATTTAAAATTTAAATTTAAATTTAAAAATTTAAATTTTAAAATTTAAAATTTAAAATTTAAAATTTAAAATTTAAAATTTAAAATTTAAAATTTAAAATTTAAAATTTAAAGTTTAAAATTTAAAATTTAAATTTAAAATTTAAAATTTAAAATTTAAAATTTAAATTTAAGTTTAAAATTTAAAATTTAAAATTTAAAATTTAAAATTTAAATTTAAAATTTAAAATTTAAAATTTAAATTTAAAATTTAAAATTTAAAATTTAAAATTTAAAATTTAAAATTTAAAATTAAAATTTAAAATTTAAAATTTAAAATTTAAATTTTAAAATTTAAAATTTAATTTAAAATTTAAAATTTAAAATTAAAAGTTAATTTAAAATTAAAATTTGAATTTAAAATTTAAAATTTGGATTTAAAGTTAATTTAAAATTTAAAATTTAAATTTAAAATTTGGAATTAAAATTGGAATTTAAAATTTAAAATTTAAAATTTAAAATTTAAAATTTAAAATTTAAAATTTAAAATTTAAAGTTAAATTTAAATTAAAATTAAAATTTAAAATTTAAAATTTAAAATTTAAAATTTAAAATTTAAATTCAATTTAAAATTGATTTAAATTTAAAATTCTTAAATTTAAATTTAAAATTTAAAATTTAAAATTTAAATTTGGGAATTAAATTTAAATTTAAAATTTAAAATTTAAAATTTAAGAATTAAAATTTAAAATTTAAAATTTAAAATTTAAATTCGGAATTTAAATTCGAAATTAAAGTTAAAGTTAAAATTTGATTCAGGTTCAATTCGATTCCAATTCGATTCGGGGTTTAAGTTAGGTTTAGAATTTAGGAATTTAAATTTTTAAATTTAAATTTAAAATTTAGGAATTGGGTTAAAATTTAAATTTAAGGTTTAAAGTTTAAAATTTAAAATTTAAAATTTAAAATTTAAAATTTAAAATTAAAATTTAAAATTTAAATTTAAAATTTAAAATTTAAAATTTAAGGTTTAGGGTTTAAATTTAAGATTTAATTTTAGGATTTAAAGTTTAGAGTTTAAGGTTTAAAGTTGAGTTTAAAGTTTAAGATTTAAAATTTAAAATTTAAGAATTTAAATTTAAAATTCCAAAATTTAAAATTTAAAATTTAAAATTTAAAATTTAAAATTTAAAATTTAAAATTTAAATTTTAAAATTTAAAATTTAAAATTTAAAATTTAAAATTTAAAATTTAAAATTTA
>JBAMMX010000036.1:5000-32500 GCA_037126225.1 Dillenia turbinata | reverse complement strand
ATTTAAAATTTAAAATTTAAATTTAATTTAAAATTTAAAATTTAAAAATTTAAAATTTAAAATTTAAAATTTAAAATTTAAAATTTCAAAATTTAAAATTTAAGATTTAGGATTTAAGTTTAGGATTTGAGATTTAAGATTTAGGGTTTAGGGTTTAGGGTTTAGGGTTTTAGAGTTTTAGGGTTAGGGTTGAGGGTTTAAGATTTAAAAATTTAAGATTTAAGATTTAAATTTTAAATTTAGGGAAAATTTAAAGTTTAGGATTTAAAGGGTTGAAGGTTTAGGGTTTAGGGTTTAAGATTGAAGATTTAAGGTTTAAGATTTAGAGATTTAAGGTTTAAAAGTTTAAGTTTAGGTTTGAAAGTTTAGGGTTTAAAATTTAGGGATGTAAGATTTAGGATTTAAAATTTAAGAGTTTGAGTTTAAAATTTAAAATTTAAAATTTAAAATTTAAAATTTGAGATTTAAAATTTAAAATTTAAAATTTAAAATTTAAAATTTAAAATTTAAAATTTAAAATTTAAAATTTAAAATTTAAAATTTAAAATTTAAAATTTAAAATTTAAAATTTAAAATTTCCAAAATTTAAAAATTTAAAATTTAAATTTAAAATTTAAAATTTAAAATTTAAAATTAAGGATTTAAAACCAAATTTAAAATTTAAAATTTAAAATTTAAAATTTAAAATTTAAAATTTAAAATTTAAAATTTGAAATTTAAAATTTAAAATTTAAAATTTAAAATTTAAAATTTAAAATTTAAAATTTAAAATTTAAAATTTAAAATTTAAAATTTAAAATTTAAAATTTAAAATTTAAAATTTAAAATTTAAAATTTAAAATTCAAAATTTAAATTTAAAATTAAAATTTAGGGATTTAGGAGTTTAGGGTTTAGGGTTTAGGTTTAGGTTTAGGAGTTTAGGGTTTGGGGTTTAGGGTTTAGGGTTTAGGGTTGGGGGTTGGGGTTTAGGGTTTGGGGTTAGGGTTTAGGGTTTAGGGTTTGGGTTAAGGGTTTAGGAGTTTAGGGTTTGGGGTTTGAGGTTTGGGGTTTGGGGTTTTTGGGGTTTGAGTTTAGGGTTTGAGGTTTGGAGTTTGGGGTTTGAGGTTTGGGGTTTGAGGTTTGAGGTTGGGGTTAGGTTTGGGGTTGAGGTTTTGAGGTTTAGGGTTTTAGGGTTTAGGAGTTTAGGGTTAGGTTTGAGGTTTAGGGTTGGGGTTTTTTGGGGTTTAGGGTTTGAGGATTTAGGTTGGGTTTAGGGTTTAGGGTTTGAGGTTTTAGGGGTTTAGAGTTTGAAGGTTTAGGACTGAGTTTAGGGTTTAGGGTTTGGGGTTTAGGGTTTGGGGTTTGAGGTTTTTTTTTTTTTTTTAGGGGTTTAGGGTTTGGGAGTTTAGGGTTTGAGGTTTGGGGTTGGGGTTGAGGTTTAGGGTTTAGGGTTTAGGGTTTGAGGTTTAGGGTTTAGGGTTTAGGGTTGGAGTTTGAGTTTAGGGTTTTGAGAGTTTAGGGATTTAGTTTGGGGTTTGAGGTTTGAGTTTAGGGTTTGAGTTTGGAGTTTAGGGTTTAAGTTTAGGGTTTAGGTTGAGTTTAGGGTTGAGTTTAGGTTTAGGGTTTAGGGTTTAGGTTTAGGGTTTTGAGTTTGGAATTTAGGGTTTAGTGTTTAGGGTTTAGGGTTTAGGGTTGAGGTTTTAGGGATTTAGGGATTTAGGGTTTAGGGTTTAGAGTTGAGTTTAGAGTTTTAAAGTTTTAAAATTTAAAATTTAAAATTTAGAATTTAAAATTTAAAATTTAGAAATTTAAAGTTAAAATTTAAAAATTTAAAATTTAAAATTTAAAATTTAAAATTTAAAATTTAAAAATTTAAATTTAAAATTTAAGAATTTAAGAATTAAAATTTAAAATTTAAAAATTTAAAATTTAAAATTTCAAAATTTAAAATTTAGAATTTAAATTTAAAAATTTAAAATTTAAAAATTTAAAATTTAAAATTTAAAATTTAAAATTTAAAGAATTTAAAATTTAAATTTAAAATTTAAAATTTAAAATTTAAAATTAAAAATTTAAAATTTAAAATTTAAAATTTAAAATTTAAAATTTAAAATTTAAAATTTAAAATTTAAATTTAAAATTTAAAATTTAAATTTAAAATTTAAAATTTAGAATTTAAAATTTAAAATTTAAAATTTAAAATTTAAAATTTAAAATTTAAAATTTAAAATTTAAAATTTAAAATTTAAAATTTAAAATTTAAAAATTTAAAATTTAAAATTTAAAATTTAAAATTTAAAATTTAAAATTAAAATTGGAATTTAAAATTTAAAATTTAAATTCCAAATTTAAATTTAAAATTTAAAATTTAAAATTTAAAATTTAAAATTTAAAATTTAAATTTAAAATTTAAGATTTAAAATTTAAATTTCAAATTTAGAATTTAAAATTTAAAATTTCCAAAATTTAAAATTTAAATTTAAAATTTAAAATTCAAAATTTAAATTTAAAATTTAAAGTTAAAATTTAAATTTAAAATTTAAGGTTAAAATTTAAAATTTAAGATTTAGGTTTAGGATTTAAAGTTAAAATTTAAAGGTTAAGGTTAAAATTTAAATTTAGGTTGGAATTTAAAGTTTAAAGTTTAAAATTTAGGTTGATTTAAATTTAAAATTTAGGAATTAAAGTTAAAATTTAAAGTTAAAATTTAAAATTTAAAATTTAAAATTTAAAGTTAAAGTTTAAAATTCGTTCAAATTTAAAATTTTAAAGTTAAAATTCCGGGAATTCTAAAATTCAAAAATTAAATTCGGGGGTCGGAATTTAAAATTCAGGGTTAAAATTCCGGGTTAAATTTAAAATTCTAAAATTCGAGTTAAAATTCAGATTAAAATTCGGGAATTTAAAATTCAAAGTTAAAGTTAAAGTTAAAATTTAAAATTCCGGAATTCAAATTCAAATTCAGAGATTCAAATTCAAGTTCAGAATTCAAAATTCAAATTCAATTCAGAATTCAAATTCAGAATTCAAAAATTCAAATTCAGAGTTTAGAGTTTAGGGTTTAGGGTTTAGGTTTAGAGTTTAGGGTTTGAGGTTTAGGGTTTGGGGTTTAGGGTTTAGGGTTTTAGGGATTTAGGTTTAGGGTTGAGTTTTAGGTTTAGGTTGGAGTTTAGGGATTTAGGGTTTAGAGTTTTAGGAATTTAGGTTGAGTTTAGGGTTTAAGGTTTAGGGTTTAAAGTTTAAGATTTAAATTTAGGAATTTAAAGTTTAGGAATTTAAAATTCAAAATTTAAAATTTAAAATTTAAAATTTAAAATTTAAAATTTAAAATTTAAAATTTCTAATTTAAAATTTAAATTTAAAATTTAAAATTTAAATTTAAAATTTAAAATTTAAAATTTAAAATTTAAAATTTAAAATTTAAAATTTAAAATTTAAAATTTAAAATTTAAAATTTAAAATTTAAAATTTAAAATTTCAAAATTTAAAATTTAAAATTTAAAATTTAAATTTAAAATTTAAAATTTAAAATTTAAAATTTAAAATTTAAAATTTAAAATTTAAAATTTAAAATTTAAAATTTAAAATTTAAATTTAGAATTTAAAATTTAAAGTTCAAAATTTAAAATTTAAAATTTAAAATTTAAATTTAAAATTTAAAATTTAAATTTAAGAATTTAAAATTTAAAATTTAAAGTTAAAATTTAAAGATTTAAAATTTAAATTTAAAATTTAAAATTTAAAATTTAAAATTTAAAATTTAAAATTTAAAATTTAAAATTTAAAATTTAAAATTTAAAATTTAAAATTTAAAATTTAAGATTTAAAATTTAAAGTTGAAAATTTAAAATTTAAATTTAAAATTTAAAATTTAAATTTTAAATTTAAATTTAAATTTAAATTTAAATTTAAGGATTTAATTTAATTTAATTTAAAATTTAAAATTTAATTTAAATTTAAGTACAATTTCAACATTAAATTTAAAATTTAAAATTTAAAATTTAGTTTAAAATTTAAAGTTTAAAATTTAAAATTTAAAATTTAAAATTTAAAATTTAAATTTAAATTTAAAATTTAAAATTTAAAATTTAAAATTTAAAATTTAAAATTTGTTAAAATTTAAAATTTAAAATTTAAAATTTAGAATTTAAAATTTAAAATTTAAAATTTAAATTTAAAATTTAAAATTTAAAATTTAAAATTTAAAATTTAAAATTTAAAATTTAAATTTAAATTTAAGATTTAAATTTAAAATTTAAAATTTAAAATTTCAAAAATTAAAAATTAAAATTTAAAATTTAAAATTTAAAATTTAAATTTAAAATTTAAAATTTAAAATTTAAAATTTAAAATTTTAAAATTTAAATTTAAAATTTAAAATTTAAAATTTAAATTTAAAATTTTAAAATTTCCAAATTTAAAATTTAAAATTTAAAATTTAAAATTTAAAATTTAAAATTTAAAATTTAAAATTTAAAATTTAAATTTAAAATTTAAAATTCAAAATTTAAATTTAAGTTCAAAATTTAAAATTTAAAATTTAGGAATTTAGGAGATTTAAAATTTAGAGTTTAGAGTTTAAGTTTAAGGTTCAAAATTTTAGATTCAAAATTTAAATTTTAAAGTTCAAAATTTAAAATTTTAAAATTTAAAATTTAAAATTTAAAATTTTAAATTTAAAATTTAAAATTTAAAATTTAAAATTTAGAACTTAAAATTTAAAATTTAAGATTTAAATTTAAAATTTAAAATTTTAAAATTTAAAATTTAAAATTTAAAATTTAAAATTTAAAATTTAAAGTTAAATTCCATTTAAAATTTGAATTTAAAATTTAAAATTTAAAATTTAAAATTTAAAATTTAAATTTCCATTTTAAAATTTAAATTTCGTTGGAATTTAAAATTTTAAATTTAAAATTTAAAATTTAAAATTTAAAATTTAAAATTTAAAATTTAAATTTAAAATTTAAAATTTAAAATTTAAGAATTTTGAAATTTAAAATTTAAATTTAAAATTTAAAATTTAAAATTTAAAATTTAAAATTTAAAATTTAGGTAGAATTTAAATTTAAAATTTAAAATTTAAAATTTAAAATTTAGAATTTAAAATTTAAATTTAAAATTTAGAATTTAAATTTAAAATTTAAAATTTAAAATTTAAATTTAAAATTTAAATTGGTGGTTAAAATTTAAAATTTAAAATTTAAATTTAGAATTTAAGATTTAAAATTTAAAATTTAAATTTAAAATTTAAAATTTAAAATTTAAAATTTAAAATTTAAAATTTAAATTTAAAATTTAAGATTTAGGATTTAAATTTAAAATTTAAATTTAAATTTAAAATTCAGAAATTCCATTTGATTAAAATTCAAATTTAAAATTTAAAATTTAAATTTAAAATTTAAAATTGAGTTGATTCCGTTAAAATTTCAAAGTTAAATTCTGAAATTTAATTAAAGTTGAAAATTTAAAATTTAAAATTTAAAATTTAAAATTTTAAAATTTAAAATTTAAAATTTAAAATTTTGAAATTTAAAATTTAATTTGAAAATTGAAATTTAAAATTTAAAATTTAAAATTTAAAAATTAAAATTGAAAATTAAAATTAAATTAAATTGAAATTTAAATTTAATTAAATTTAAAAATTAAATTTAAATTTAAATTCAAAGTTTAAAATTTAAAATTTAAAATTTAAAATTTAAAATTTAAATTTAAAATTTAAAATTTAAAATTTAAAATTTAAATTTAAAATTTAAAATTTAAATTTAAAATTTAAAATTTAAAATTTAAAATTTAAAATTTAAAATTTAAATTTAAAATTTAAAAATTTAAAATTTAAAATTTAAAATTTAAAATTTTAAAATTTAAAATTTAAAATTTAAAATTTAAAAATTTAAAATTTAAAATTTAAAATTTAAAATTTAAAAATTTAAAATTTAAAATTTAAAATTTAAATTTAAAATTTAAAATTTAAAATTTAAAATTTAAAATTTAAAATTTTAAAATTTAAAATTTAAAAATTTAAAATTTAAAATTTAAAATTTAAAATTTAAAATTTAAAATTTAAAATTTAAAATTTAAAATTTAAAATTTAGAATTTAAAATTTAAAATTAAAATTTAAAATTTAAAATTTAAAATTTAAAATTTAAAATTTGAATTTAAAATTTAAAATTTAAAATTTAAAATTTAAAGTTACAAATTTAAAATTTAAAATTTGAATTTAAATTTAAGATTAGGAATTAAATTTAGAGTTTAAGATTTAAAAATTTAAAATTTAAAGTTTCTAATTTAAAATTTCAAATTTAAATTTAAAATTTAAATTTAAAATTTAAAATTCAAAATTTAAAATTTAAAATTTAAAATTAAAATTTAAAATTTAAAATTTAAGGTAAATTTAAAATTTAAAATTTAAAATTTCCAAAATTTAAAATTTAAAATTTAAAATTTTAAAATTTAAATTTAAAATTTAAAATTTAAAATTTAAAGGAAATTTAAAATTTGAAATTTACAATTGAATACCAAAATTTAAATTTTAAAATTTAAATTTAAAATTTAGAGATTTAAAATTTAAAATTTAAAATTTGAAATTTAACATTTAAAATTTAAATTTAAAATTCGTTAAAATTTAAAATTTAAAATTTAAAATTTAAAATTTAAAATTTAAAGTTAAAATTTAAAATTTAGGAAATTTAAAATTTAAAATTGAAAATTTAAAATTTAAAATTTAAAATTTAAAATTTAAAATTTAAAATTTAAAATTTAAAATTTAAAATTTTTAAAATTTAAAATTTAAAATTTAAAATTAAAATTTAAAATTTAAAATTTAAAATTTAAAATTTAAAATTTAAAATTTAAAATTTAAAATTTAAAATTTAAAATTTAAAATTTAAAATTTAAATTTAAAATTTAAATTAAAATTTAAAATTTAAAATTTAAAATTAAAATTTAAATTTAAAATTTAAAATTTAAAATTTAAAATTTAAAATTTAAAATTTAAAATTTAAAATTTAAAATTTAAAATTTAAAATTTAAAATTTAAATTTAAAATTTAAAATTTAAAATTTAAAATTTAAATTTAAATTTAAAATTTAAATTTAAAATTTAAAATTTAAAATTTAAAATTTAAAATTTAAATTTAAAATTTAAAATTTAAAATTTAAAATTTAAAATTTAAAATTTAAAATTTAAAATTTAAAATTTAAAATTTAAAATTTAAAATTTAAAATTTAAAATTAAAATTTAAAATTTAAAATTTAAAATTTAAATTTAAAATTTAAAATTTAAAATTAAAATTTAAAATTTAAAATTTAAAATTTAAAATTTAAAATTTAAAATTTAAAATTTAAAATTTAAAATTTAAAATTTAAAATTTAAAATTTAAATTTAAAATTTAAAATTTAAAATTTAAATTTAAAATTTAAAATTTAAAATTTAAATTTAAAATTTAAATTTAAAATTTAAAATTTAAAATTTAAAATTTAAAATTTAAAATTTAAAATTTAAAATTTAAATTTAAATTTAAAATTTAAAATTTAAATTTAAAATTTAAAATTTAAAATTTAAAATTTAAAATTTAAAATTTAAAATTTAAATTTAAAATTTAAAATTTAAAATTTAAAATTTAAAATTTAAAATTTAAAATTTAAAATTTAAAATTTAAAATTTAAAATTTAAATTTAAAATTTAAAATTTAAAAATTTAAATTTAAAATTTAAATTTAAAATTTAAAATTTAAAATTTAAAATTTAAATTTAAAATTTAAAATTTAAAATTTAAAATTTAAAATTTAAAATTTAAAATTTAAAATTTAAAATTTAAAATTTAAAATTAAAATTTAAATTTAAAATTTAAAATTAAAATTTAAAATTTAAAATTTAAAATTTAAATTTAAATTTAAAATTTAAAATTTAAAATTTAAAATTTAAAATTTAAAATTTAAAATTTAAAATTTAAAATTTAAATTTAAATTTAAAATTTAAAATTTAAAATTTAAAATTAAAATTTAAATTTAAAATTAAAATTTAAAATTTAAAATTTAAAATTTAAAATTTAAAATTTAAAATTTAAAATTTAAAATTTAAAATTTAAAATTTAAAATTTAAAATTTAAAATTTAAAATTTAAATTTAAAATTTAAATTTAAAATTTAAAATTTAAAATTTAAAATTTAAAATTTAAAATTTAAAATTTAAAATTAAAATTTAAAATTTAAATTTAAAATTTAAATTTAAATTTAAAATTTAAAATTTAAATTTATTTAAAATTTAAATTAAAATTTAAAATTTAAAATTTAAAATTTAAAATTTAAATTTAAAATTTAAATTTAAAATTTAAAATTTAAAATTTAAAATTTAAAATTTAAATTTAAAATTTAAATTTAAATTTAAAATTTAAAATTTAAAATTAAAATTAAAATTTAAAATTTAAATTTAAAATTTAAAATTTAAAATTTAAAATTTAAAATTTAAAATTTAATTTAAAATTTAAAATTTAAAATTTAAAATTTAAAATTTAAAATTTAAATTTAAAATTTAAAATTAAAATTTAAAAATTTAAAATTTAAAATTTAAATTTAAAATTTAAAATTTAAAATTTAAAATTTAAATTTAAAATTTAAAATTTAAAATTTAAAATTTAAAATTTAAATTTAAAATTTAAAATTTAAAATTTAAAATTTAAAATTTAAAATTTAAAATTTAAAATTTAAAATTTAAAATTTAAAATTTAAAATTTAAAATTTAAAATTTAAAATTTAAAATTTAAAATTTAAAATTAAAATTTAAAATTTAAAATTTAAAATTTAAAATTTAAATTTAAAATTTAAAATTTAAAATTTAAAATTTAAAATTTAAAATTTAAAATTTAAAATTTAAAATTTAAAATTTAAAATTTAAAATTTAAAATTTAAAATTTAAAATTTAAATTTAAATTTAAAATTTAAAATTTAAAATTTAAAATTTAAAATTTAAAATTTAAAATTTAAAATTTAAAATTTAAATTTAAAATTTAAAATTTAAAATTTAAAATTTAAAATTTAAAATTTAAAATTTAAAATTTAAAATTTAAAATTTAAAATTTAAAATTTAAAATTTAAAATTTAAAATTTAAAATTTAAAATTTAAAATTTAAAATTTAAAATTTAAAATTTAAAATTTAAAATTTAAAATTTAAAATTTAAAATTTAAAATTTAAAATTTAAAATTTAAAATTTAAAATTTAAAATTTAAAATTTAAAATTTAAAATTTAAAATTTAAAATTTAAAATTTAAAATTTAAAATTTAAAATTTAAAATTTAAAATTTAAAATTTAAAATTTAAAATTTAAAATTTAAAATTTAAATTTAAAATTTAAAATTTAAAATTTAAAATTTAAAATTTAAAATTTAAAATTTAAAATTTAAAATTTAAAATTTAAAATTTAAAATTTAAAATTTAAAATTTAAAATTTAAAATTTAAAATTTAAAATTTAAAATTTAAAATTTAAAATTTAAAATTTAAAATTTAAAATTTAAAATTTAAAATTTAAAATTTAAAATTTAAATTTAAAATTTAAAATTTAAATTTAAAATTTAAAATTTAAAATTTAAAATTTAAAATTTAAAATTTAAAATTTAAAATTTAAAATTTAAAATTTAAAATTTAAAATTTAAATTTAAAATTTAAAATTTAAAATTTAAAATTTAAAATTTAAAATTTAAAATTTAAAATTTAAAATTTAAATTTAAAATTTAAAATTTAAAATTTAAAATTTAAAATTTAAAATTTAAAATTTAAAATTTAAATTTAAATTTAAAATTTAAAATTTAAAATTTAAAATTTAAAATTTAAATTTAAAATTTAAAATTAAAATTTAATTTAAATTTAAATTTAAAATTTAAAATTTAAAATTTAAAATTTAAAATTTAAAATTTAAAATTTAAAATTAAAATTTAAAATTTAAAATTAAAATTTAATTTAAATTTAAAATTTAAATTTAAAATTTAAAATTTAAAATTTAAAATTTAAAATTTAAATTTAAAATTTAAAATTTAAAATTTAAAATTTAAAATTTAAAATTTAAAATTTAAAATTTAAATTTAAAATTTAAAATTTAAATTTAAAATTTAAAATTTAAAATTTAAATTTAAATTTAAAATTTAAAATTTAAAATTTAAAATTTAAATTTAAAATTTAAAATTTAAAATTTAAAATTTAAAATTTAAAATTTAAAATTTAAAATTTAAAATTTAAAATTTAAAATTTAAAATTTAAATTTAAAATTTAAAATTTAAAATTTAAAATTTAAAATTTAAAATTTAAAATTTAAAATTTAAAATTTAAAATTTAAAATTTAAAATTTAAAATTAAAATTTAAAATTTAAAATTTAAAATTTAAAATTTAAAATTTAAAATTTAAAATTTAAAATTTAAAATTTAAAATTTAAAATTTAAAATTTAAAATTTAAAATTTAAAATTTAAAATTTAAATTTAAAATTTAAAATTTAAAATTTAAAATTTAAAATTTAAAATTTAAAATTTAAAATTTAAAATTTAAAATTTAAAATTTAAAATTTAAAATTTAAAATTTAAAATTTAAAATTTAAATTTAAAATTTAAAATTTAAAATTTAAAATTTAAAATTTAAAATTTAAAATTTAAATTTAAAATTTAAAATTTAAATTTAAAATTTAAATTTAAATTTAAAATTTAAAATTTAAAATTTAAAATTTAAAATTTAAAATTTAAAATTTAAATTTAAAATTTAAAATTTAAAATTTAAAATTTAAAATTTAAAATTTAAAATTTAAAATTTAAAATTTAAAATTTAAAATTTAAAATTTAAAATTTAAAATTTAAAATTTAAATTTAAAATTTAAAATTTAAATTTAAAATTTAAAATTTAAAATTTAAAATTTAAAATTTAAAATTTAAAATTTAAAATTTAAAATTTAAAATTTAAAATTTAAAATTTAAAATTTAAAATTTAAAATTTAAATTTAAAATTTAAAATTTAAAATTTAAAATTTAAAATTTAAAATTTAAAATTTAAAATTTAAAATTTAAAATTTAAAATTTAAAATTTAAAATTTAAAATTTAAATTTAAAATTTAAAATTTAAAATTTAAAATTTAAAATTTAAAATTTAAAATTTAAAATTTAAATTTAAAATTTAAAATTTAAAATTTAAAATTTAAAATTTAAATTTAAAATTTAAATTTAAAATTTAAAATTTAAAATTTAAAATTTAAAATTTAAAATTTAAAATTTAAATTAAATTTAAATTTAAAATTTAAAATTTAAAATTTAAAATTTAAAATTTAAATTTAAAATTTAAAATTTAAAATTTAAAATTTAAAATTTAAAATTTAAAATTTAAAATTTAAAATTTAAAATTTAAAATTTAAAATTTAAAATTTAAAATTTAAAATTTAAAATTTAAAATTTAAAATTTAAAATTTAAAATTTAAAATTTAAAATTTAAAATTTAAAATTTAAAATTTAAAATTTAAAATTTAAAATTTAAAATTTAAAATTTAAAATTTAAAATTTAAAATTTAAATTTAAAATTTAAAATTAAAATTTAAATTTAAAATTTAAAATTTAAAATTTAAATTTAAAATTTAAAATTTAAAATTTAAAATTTAAAATTTAAAATTTAAATTTAAAATTTAAAATTTAAAATTTAAAATTTAAATTTAAAATTTAAAATTTAAAATTTAAAATTTAAATTTAAAATTTAAAATTTAAAATTTAAAATTTAAAATTTAAAATTTAAAATTTAAAATTTAAAATTTAAAATTTAAAATTTAAAATTTAAAATTTAAAATTTAAAATTTAAAATTTAAAATTTAAAATTTAAAATTTAAAATTTAAAATTTAAAATTTAAAATTTAAAATTTAAAATTTAAAATTTAAAATTTAAAATTTAAAATTTAAAATTTAAAATTTAAAATTTAAAATTTAAAATTTAAAATTTAAATTTAAAATTTAAAATTTAAATTTAAAATTTAAATTTAAAATTTAAAATTTAAAATTTAAAATTTAAAATTTAAAATTTAAAATTTAAAATTTAAATTTAAAATTTAAATTTAAAATTTAAATTTAAAATTTAAAATTTAAAATTTAAAATTTAAATTTAAAATTTAAAATTTAAATTTAAAATTTAAAATTTAAAATTTAAATTTAAATTTAAAATTTAAAATTTAAATTTAAAATTTAAAATTTAAATTTAAAATTTAAAATTTAAAATTTAAAATTTAAAATTTAAAATTTAAAATTTAAATTTAAAATTTAAAATTTAAATTTAAAATTTAAAATTTAAAATTTAAAATTTAAAATTTAAAATTTAAATTTAAAATTTAAAATTTAAAATTTAAAATTTAAAATTTAAAATTTAAAATTTAAAATTTAAAATTTAAAATTTAAAATTTAAAATTTAAAATTTAAAATTTAAAATTTAAAATTTAAAATTTAAATTTAAAATTTAAAATTTAAAATTTAAAATTTAAAATTTAAAATTTAAAATTTAAAATTTAAAATTTAAAATTTAAAATTTAAAATTTAAAATTTAAAATTTAAAATTTAAAATTTAAAATTTAAAATTTAAAATTTAAAATTTAAAATTTAAAATTTAAATTTAAAATTTAAATTTAAAATTTAAAATTTAAAATTTAAAATTTAAAATTTAAAATTTAAAATTTAAAATTTAAAATTTAAAATTTAAAATTAAAATTTAAAATTTAAATTTAAAATTTAAAATTTAAAATTTAAAATTTAAAATTTAAAATTTAAAATTTAAAATTTAAAATTTAAAATTTAAAATTTAAAATTTAAATTTAAAATTTAAAATTTAAAATTTAAAATTTAAATTTAAAATTTAAAATTTAAAATTTAAAATTTAAAATTTAAAATTTAAAATTTAAAATTTAAAATTTAAAATTTAAAATTTAAAATTTAAAATTTAAAATTTAAAATTTAAAATTTAAAATTTAAATTTAAAATTTAAAATTTAAAATTTAAATTTAAAATTTAAAATTTAAAATTTAAAATTTAAAATTTAAAATTTAAAATTTAAATTTAAAATTTAAAATTTAAAATTTAAAATTTAAAATTTAAAATTTAAAATTTAAAATTTAAAATTTAAAATTTAAAATTTAAAATTTAAAATTTAAAATTTAAAATTTAAAATTTAAATTTAAAATTTAAAATTTAAAATTTAAAATTTAAAATTTAAAATTTAAAATTTAAAATTTAAAATTTAAAATTTAAAATTTAAAATTTAAAATTTAAAATTTAAAATTTAAAATTTAAAATTTAAATTTAAAATTTAAAATTTAAAATTTAAAATTTAAATTTAAAATTTAAAATTTAAAATTTAAAATTTAAAATTTAAAATTTAAAATTTAAAATTTAAAATTTAAAATTTAAAATTTAAAATTTAAAATTTAAAATTTAAAATTTAAAATTTAAAATTTAAAATTTAAAATTTAAAATTTAAAATTTAAAATTTAAAATTTAAAATTTAAAATTTAAAATTTAAAATTTAAAATTTAAAATTTAAAATTTAAAATTTAAAATTTAAAATTTAAAATTTAAAATTTAAAATTTAAAATTTAAAATTTAAAATTTAAAATTTAAAATTTAAATTTAAAATTTAAAATTTAAAATTTAAAATTTAAAATTTAAAATTTAAAATTTAAAATTTAAAATTTAAAATTTAAAATTTAAAATTTAAAATTTAAATTTAAAATTTAAAATTTAAAATTTAAAATTTAAAATTTAAAATTTAAATTTAAATTTAAAATTTAAAATTTAAAATTTAAAATTTAAAATTTAAAATTTAAAATTTAAAATTTAAAATTTAAAATTTAAAATTTAAAATTTAAAATTTAAATTTAAAATTTAAAATTTAAAATTTAAATTTAAAATTTAAAATTTAAAATTTAAATTTAAAATTTAAATTTAAAATTTAAAATTTAAAATTTAAAATTTAAAATTTAAAATTTAAAATTTAAAATTTAAATTTAAATTTAAAATTTAAAATTTAAAATTTAAAATTTAAAATTTAAAATTTAAAATTTAAAATTTAAAATTTAAAATTTAAAATTTAAAATTTAAAATTTAAAATTTAAAATTTAAAATTTAAATTTAAAATTTAAAATTTAAAATTTAAATTTAAAATTTAAAATTTAAAATTTAAAATTTAAATTTAAAATTTAAAATTTAAATTTAAAATTTAAAATTTAAAATTTAAAATTTAAAATTTAAAATTTAAAATTTAAAATTTAAAATTTAAAATTTAAAATTTAAATTTAAAATTTAAAATTTAAAATTTAAATTTAAAATTTAAAATTTAAAATTTAAAATTTAAAATTTAAAATTTAAAATTTAAAATTTAAAATTTAAAATTTAAAATTTAAAATTTAAAATTTAAAATTTAAAATTTAAAATTTAAAATTTAAAATTTAAAATTTAAAATTTAAAATTTAAAATTTAAAATTAAAATTTAAAATTTAAAATTTAAAATTTAAAATTTAAAATTTAAAATTTAAAATTTAAAATTTAAAATTTAAATTTAAAATTTAAAATTTAAAATTTAAATTTAAAATTTAAAATTTAAAATTTAAAATTTAAAATTTAAAATTTAAAATTTAAAATTTAAAATTTAAAATTTAAAATTTAAAATTTAAAATTTAAAATTTAAAATTTAAAATTTAAAATTTAAAATTTAAAATTTAAAATTTAAAATTTAAAATTTAAAATTTAAAATTTAAAATTTAAAATTTAAAATTTAAAATTTAAAATTTAAAATTTAAAATTTAAAATTTAAAATTTAAAATTTAAAATTTAAAATTTAAAATTTAAAATTTAAAATTTAAAATTTAAAATTTAAAATTTAAAATTTAAAATTTAAAATTTAAAATTTAAAATTTAAAATTTAAAATTTAAATTTAAAATTTAAAATTTAAAATTTAAAATTTAAAATTTAAAATTTAAAATTTAAAATTTAAAATTTAAAATTTAAAATTTAAATTTAAAATTTAAAATTTAAATTTAAAATTTAAATTTAAAATTTAAATTTAAAATTTAAAATTTAAATTTAAAATTTAAAATTTAAAATTTAAAATTTAAAATTTAAAATTTAAAATTTAAAATTTAAAATTTAAAATTTAAAATTTAAAATTTAAATTTAAAATTTAAAATTTAAATTTAAAATTTAAAATTTAAAATTTAAAATTTAAAATTTAAAATTTAAAATTTAAATTTAAAATTTAAAATTTAAAATTTAAAATTAAAATTTAAAATTTAAATTTAAAATTTAAAATTTAAAATTTAAAATTAAAATTTAAAATTAAAATTTAAAATTTAAATTTAAAATTTAAAATTTAAAATTTAAAATTTAAAATTTAAAATTTAAAATTTAAAATTTAAAATTTAAAATTTAAAATTTAAAATTTAAAATTTAAAATTTAAAATTTAAAATTTAAAATTTAAAATTTAAAATTTAAAATTTAAAATTTAAAATTTAAAATTTAAAATTTAAAATTTAAAATTTAAAATTTAAAATTTAAAATTTAAATTTAAAATTTAAAATTTAAAATTTAAAATTTAAAATTTAAAATTTAAAATTTAAAATTTAAAATTTAAAATTTAAATTTAAAATTTAAATTTAAAATTTAAAATTTAAAATTTAAAATTTAAAATTTAATTTAAAATTTAAAATTTAATTTAATTTAAAATTTAAAATTTAAAATTTAAAATTTAAAATTTAAAATTTAAATTTAAATTTAAAATTTAAAATTTAAAATTTAAAATTTAAAATTTAAAATTTAAATTTAAATTTAAAATTTAAAATTTAAAATTTAAAATTTAAAATTTAAATTTAAAATTTAAAATTTAAAATTTAAATTTAAATTTAAATTTAAAATTTAAAATTTAAAATTTAAAATTTAAAATTTAAAATTTAAAATTTAAAATTTAAAATTTAAAATTTAAATTTAAAATTTAAAATTTAAATTTAAATTTAAAATTTAAAATTTAAATTTAAAATTTAAAATTTAAATTTAAAATTTAAAATTTAAAATTTAAAATTTAAAATTTAAAATTTAAAATTTAAAATTTAAAATTTAAAATTTAAATTTAAATTTAAAATTTAAATTTAAATTTAAAATTTAAAATTTAAAATTTAAAATTTAAAATTTAAAATTTAAAATTTAAAATTTAAAATTTAAATTTAAAATTTAAAATTTAAAATTTAAAATTTAAATTTAAAATTTAAAATTTAAAATTTAAAATTTAAAATTTAAAATTTAAAATTTAAAATTTAAAATTTAAAATTTAAAATTTAAAATTTAAAATTTAAAATTTAAAATTTAAAATTTAAAATTTAAAATTTAAATTTAAAATTTAAAATTTAAAATTTAAAATTTAAAATTTAAAATTTAAAATTTAAAATTTAAAATTTAAAATTTAAAATTTAAAATTTAAAATTTAAAATTTAAAATTTAAAATTTAAAATTAAAATTTAAATTTAAAATTTAAAATTTAAAATTTAAAATTTAAAATTTAAAATTTAAAATTTAAAATTTAAAATTTAAAATTTAAAATTTAAAATTTAAAATTTAAAATTTAAAATTTAAAATTTAAAATTTAAAATTTAAATTTAAAATTTAAAATTTAAAATTTAAAATTTAAAATTTAAAATTTAAAATTTAAAATTTAAAATTTAAAATTTAAAATTTAAAATTTAAAATTTAAAATTTAAAATTTAAAATTTAAAATTTAAAATTTAAAATTTAAATTTAAAATTTAAAATTTAAAATTTAAAATTTAAAATTTAAAATTTAAAATTAAAATTTAAAATTTAAAATTTAAAATTTAAATTTAAAATTTAAAATTTAAAATTTAAAATTTAAAATTTAAAATTTAAAATTTAAAATTTAAAATTTAAAATTTAAAATTTAAAATTTAAAATTTAAAATTTAAAATTTAAAATTTAAAATTTAAATTTAAAATTTAAAATTTAAAATTTAAAATTTAAAATTTAAAATTTAAAATTTAAATTTAAAATTTAAAATTTAAAATTTAAAATTTAAAATTTAAATTTAAAATTTAAAATTTAAAATTTAAAATTTAAAATTTAAATTTAAAATTTAAAATTTAAAATTTAAAATTTAAAATTTAAAATTTAAAATTTAAAATTTAAAATTTAAAATTTAAAATTTAAAATTTAAAATTTAAAATTTAAAATTTAAAATTTAAAATTTAAAATTTAAAATTTAAAATTTAAATTTAAAATTTAAAATTTAAAATTTAAAATTTAAAATTTAAAATTTAAAATTTAAATTTAAAATTTAAAATTTAAAATTTAAAATTTAAAATTTAAATTTAAAATTTAAAATTTAAATTTAAAATTTAAAATTTAAAATTTAAAATTTAAAATTTAAAATTTAAAATTTAAAATTTAAAATTTAAATTTAAAATTTAAAATTTAAAATTTAAAATTTAAAATTTAAAATTTAAAATTTAAAATTTAAAATTTAAAATTTAAAATTTAAAATTTAAAATTTAAAATTTAAAATTTAAAATTTAAAATTTAAAATTTAAAATTTAAAATTTAAAATTTAAAATTTAAAATTTAAAATTTAAAATTTAAAATTTAAAATTTAAAATTTAAAATTTAAAATTTAAAATTTAAAATTTAAAATTTAAAATTTAAAATTTAAAATTTAAAATTTAAAATTTAAAATTTAAAATTTAAAATTTAAATTTAAAATTTAAAATTTAAAATTTAAAATTTAAAATTTAAAATTTAAAATTTAAAATTTAAAATTTAAAATTTAAAATTTAAAATTTAAAATTTAAAATTTAAAATTTAAAATTTAAATTTAAAATTTAAAATTTAAAATTTAAAATTTAAAATTTAAAATTTAAAATTTAAAATTTAAAATTTAAAATTTAAAATTTAAAATTTAAATTTAAAATTTAAAATTTAAAATTTAAAATTTAAAATTTAAATTTATTTAAAATTTAAAATTTAAATTTAAAATTTAAAATTTAAAATTTAAAATTTAAAATTTAAAATTTAAAATTTAAAATTTAAAATTTAAATTTAAAATTTAAAATTTAAAATTTAATTTAAAATTTAAAATTTAAAATTTAAAATTTAAAATTTAAAATTTAAAATTTAAAATTTAAAATTTAAAATTTAAAATTTAAATTTAAAATTTAAAATTTAAAATTTAAAATTTAAAATTTAAAATTTAAAATTTAAAATTTAAATTTAAAATTTAAATTTAAAATTTAAAATTTAAAATTTAAATTTAAAATTTAAAATTTAAAATTTAAAATTTAAAATTTAAAATTTAAAATTTAAAATTTAAATTTAAAATTTAAAATTTAAAATTTAAAATTTAAAATTTAAAATTTAAAATTTAAAATTTAAAATTTAAAATTTAAAATTTAAAATTTAAAATTTAAAATTTAAAATTTAAAATTTAAAATTTAAATTTAAAATTTAAAATTTAAAATTTAAATTTAAATTTAAAATTTAAAATTTAATTTAAAATTTAAAATTTAAAATTTAAAATTTAAAATTTAAATTTAAAATTTAAAATTTAAAATTTAAAATTTAAAATTTAAATTTAAAATTTAAATTTAAAATTTAAAATTTAAAATTTAAAATTTAAAATTTAAAATTTAAAATTTAAAATTTAAAATTTAAAATTTAAAATTTAAAATTTAAAATTTAAAATTTAAAATTTAAAATTTAAAATTTAAAATTTAAAATTTAAAATTTAAAATTTAAAATTTAAAATTTAAAATTTAAATTTAAAATTTAAAATTTAAAATTTAAAATTTAAAATTTAAAATTTAAAATTTAAAATTTAAAATTTAAAATTTAAATTTAAAATTTAAAATTTAAAATTTAAAATTTAAAATTTAAAATTTAAAATTTAAAATTTAAAATTTAAAATTTAAAATTTAAAATTTAAAATTTAAAATTTAAAATTTAAAATTTAAAATTTAAAATTAAAATTTAAAATTTAAAATTTAAATTTAAAATTTAAAATTTAAAATTTAAAATTTAAAATTTAAAATTTAAAATTTAAAATTTAAAATTTAAAATTTAAAATTTAAAATTTAAAATTTAAAATTTAAAATTTAAAATTTAAAATTTAAAATTTAAAATTTAAAATTTAAAATTTAAAATTTAAAATTTAAAATTTAAAATTTAAAATTTAAAATTTAAAATTTAAAATTTAAAATTTAAAATTTAAAATTTAAAATTTAAAATTTAAAATTTAAAATTTAAAATTTAAAATTTAAAATTTAAATTTAAAATTTAAAATTTAAAATTTAAAATTTAAAATTTAAAATTTAAAATTTAAAATTTAAATTTAAAATTTAAAATTTAAAATTTAAATTTAAAATTTAAAATTTAAAATTTAAATTTAAAATTTAAATTTAAATTTAAAATTTAAATTTAAAATTTAAAATTTAAAATTTAAAATTTAAAATTTAAATTAAAATTTAAATTTAAAATTTAAAATTTAAAATTTAAAATTAAAATTTAAAATTTAAAATTTAAAATTTAAAATTTAAATTTAAAATTTAAAATTTAAAATTTAAAATTTAAAATTTAAAATTTAAAATTTAAAATTTAAATTTAAAATTTAAAATTTAAAATTTAAAATTTAAAATTTAAAATTTAAAATTTAAAATTTAAAATTTAATTTAAAATTTAAAATTTAAAATTTAAAATTTAAAATTTAAAATTTAAAATTTAAAATTTAAAATTTAAAATTTAAAATTTAAATTTAAAATTTAAAATTTAAAATTTAAAATTTAAAATTTAAAATTTAAAATTTAAAATTTAAAATTTAAATTTAAAATTTAAATTTAAAATTTAAAATTTAAAATTTAAAATTTAAAATTTAAAATTTAAAATTTAAAATTTAAAATTTAAATTTAAAATTTAAAATTTAAAATTTAAAATTTAAAATTTAAAATTTAAAATTTAAAATTTAAAATTTAAAATTTAAAATTTAAAATTTAAAATTTAAAATTTAAAATTTAAAATTTAAAATTTAAAATTTAAAATTTAAAATTTAAAATTTAAAATTTAAAATTTAAAATTTAAATTTAAAATTTAAAATTTAAAATTTAAAATTTAAAATTTAAAATTTAAAATTTAAAATTTAAAATTTAAAATTTAAAATTTAAAATTTAAAATTTAAAATTTAAAATTTAAAATTTAAAATTTAAAATTTAAAATTTAAAATTTAATTTAAAATTTAAAATTTAAAATTTAAAATTTAAATTTAAAATTTAAAATTTAAATTTAAAATTTAAAATTTAAATTTAAAATTTAAAATTTAAAATTTAAAATTTAAAATTTAAAATTTAAAATTTAAAATTTAAAATTTAAAATTTAAAATTTAAAATTTAAAATTTAAAATTTAAAATTTAAAATTTAAAATTTAAAATTTAAAATTTAAAATTTAAAATTTAAAATTTAAAATTTAAATTTAAAATTTAAAATTTAAAATTTAAAATTTAAAATTTAAAATTTAAAATTTAAAATTTAAAATTTAAATTTAAAATTTAAAATTTAAATTTAAAATTTAAAATTTAAAATTTAAATTTAAAATTTAAAATTTAAAATTTAAAATTTAAAATTTAAAATTTAAAATTTAAAATTTAAAATTTAAAATTTAAAATTTAAAATTTAAAATTTAAAATTTAAAATTTAAAATTTAAAATTTAAAATTTAAAATTTAAAATTTAAAATTTAAAATTTAAAATTTAAAATTTAAAATTTAAAATTTAAAATTTAAATTTAAAATTTAAAATTTAAAATTTAAAATTTAAATTTAAATTTAAAATTTAAAATTTAAAATTTAAAATTTAAATTTAAATTTAAATTTAATTTAAAATTTAAATTTAAATTTAAAATTTAAAATTTAAATTTAAAATTTAAATTTAAAATTTAAATTTAAAATTTAAAATTTAAATTTAAATTTAAATTTAGGTTTAAATTTAAAATTTAAATTTAAAATTTAAATTTAAAATTTAAAATTTAGGGTTTAAAATTTAAATTTAAATTTAGGGTTTAAAGTTTAGGGTTTAGGGTTTAGGGTTTAGGGTTTAAAATTTAAAATTTAAAATTTAAATTTAAAATTTAGGGTTAGGTTTAAAATTTAAATTTATTTGGTTTAAATTTAAAATTTAAAATTTAGGGTTTAAATTTAGGTTTAATTTAAAATTTAAATTTAAGTTTAATTTAAATTTAAAATTTAAAATTTAAAATTTAGGGTTTAAATTTAAAATTTAGGGTTTAAAATTTAAAATTTAAATTTAAAATTTAAAATTTAATTTAGGGTTTAGGGTTTAAAATTTAAATTTAAAATTTAAAATTTAAAATTTAAATTTAAAATTTAAAATTTAAAATTTAAAATTTAAAATTTAAAATTTAAAATTTAAAATTTAAAATTTAAAATTTAAAATTTAAAATTTAAAATTTAAAATTTAAAATTTAAAATTTAAAATTTAAAATTTAAAATTTAAAATTTAAAATTTAAATTTAAAATTTAAAATTTAAAATTTAAAATTTAAAATTTAAAATTTAAAATTTAAAATTTAAAATTTAAAATTTAAAATTTAAAATTTAAAATTTAAAATTTAAAATTTAAAATTTAAAATTTAAAATTTAAATTTAAAATTTAAAATTTAAAATTTAAAATTTAAAATTTAAAATTTAAAATTTAAAATTTAAAATTTAAAATTTAAAATTTAAAATTTAAAATTTAAAATTTAAAATTTAAAATTTAAAATTTAAAATTTAAAATTTAAAATTTAAAATTTAAAATTTAAAATTTAAATTTAAAATTTAAAATTTAAAATTTAAAATTTAAAATTTAAAATTTAAAATTTAAAATTTAAAATTTAAAATTTAAAATTTAAAATTTAAAATTTAAAATTTAAAATTTAAAATTTAAAATTTAAAATTTAAATTTAAAATTTAAAATTTAAAATTTAAAATTTAAAATTTAAAATTTAAAATTTAAAATTTAAAATTTAAAATTTAAAATTTAAAATTTAAAATTTAAAATTTAAAATTTAAAATTTAAAATTTAAAATTTAAAATTTAAAATTTAAAATTTAAAATTTAAAATTTAAAATTTAAAATTTAAAATTTAAAATTTAAAATTTAAATTTAAAATTTAAAATTTAAAATTTAAAATTTAAAATTTAAAATTTAAAATTTAAAATTTAAAATTTAAAATTTAAAATTTAAAATTTAAAATTTAAAATTTAAATTTAAAATTTAAAATTTAAAATTTAAAATTTAAAATTTAAAATTTAAAATTTAAAATTTAAAATTTAAATTTAAAATTTAAAATTTAAAATTTAAATTTTAAAATTTAAAATTTAAAATTTAAAATTTAAAATTTAAAATTAAAATTTAAAATTTAAAATTTAAAATTTAAAATTTAAAATTTAAAATTTAAAATTTAAAATTTAAAATTTAAAATTTAAAATTTAAAATTTAAAATTTAAAATTTAAAATTTAAAATTTAAAATTTAAAATTTAAAATTTAAAATTTAAAATTTAAAATTTAAAATTTAAAATTTAAAATTTAAAATTTAAAATTTAAAATTTAAAATTTAAAATTTAAAATTTAAAATTTAAAATTTAAAATTTAAAATTTAAAATTTAAAATTTAAAATTTAAAATTTAAAATTTAAAATTTAAAATTTAAAATTTAAAATTTAAAATTTAAAATTTAAAATTTAAAATTTAAAATTTAAAATTTAAAATTTAATTAAAATTTAAAATTTAAAATTTAAAATTTAAAATTTAAAATTTAAAATTTAAAATTTAAAATTTAAAATTTAAAATTTAAAATTTAAAATTTAAAATTTAAAATTTAAAATTTAAAATTTAAAATTTAAAATTTAAAATTTAAAATTTAAAATTTAAAATTTAAAATTTAAAATTTAAAATTTAAAATTTAAAATTTAAAATTTAAAATTTAAAATTTAAAATTTAAAATTTAAAATTTAAAATTTAAATTTAAAATTTAAAATTTAAAATTTAAAATTTAAAATTTAAAATTTAAAATTTAAAATTTAAAATTTAAAATTTAAAATTTAAAATTTAAAATTTAAAATTTAAAATTTAAAATTTAAAATTTAAAATTTAAAATTTAAAATTTAAAATTTAAAATTTAAAATTTAAAATTTAAAATTTAAAATTTAAAATTTAAAATTTAAAATTTAAAATTTAAAATTTAAAATTTAAAATTTAAAATTTAAAATTTAAAATTTAAAATTTAAAATTTAAAATTTAAAATTTAAAATTAAAATTTAAAATTTAAAATTTAAAATTTAAAATTTAAAATTTAAAATTTAAAATTTAAAATTTAAAATTTAAAATTTAAAATTTAAAATTTAAAATTTAAAATTTAAAATTTAAAATTTAAAATTTAAAATTTAAAATTTAAAATTTAAAATTTAAAATTTAAAATTTAAAATTTAAAATTTAAAATTTAAAATTTAAAATTTAAAATTTAAAATTTAAAATTTAAAATTTAAAATTAAAATTTAAAATTTAAAATTTAAAATTTAAAATTTAAAATTTAAAATTTAAAATTTAAAATTTAAAATTTAAAATTTAAAATTTAAAATTTAAAATTTAAAATTTAAAATTTAAAATTTAAAATTTAAAATTTAAAATTTAAAATTTAAAATTTAAATTTAAAATTTAAAATTTAAAATTTAAAATTTAAAATTTAAAATTTAAAATTTAAAATTTAAAATTTAAAATTTAAAATTAAAATTTAAAATTTAAAATTTAAAATTTAAAATTTAAAATTAAAATTTAAAATTTAAAATTTAAAATTTAAAATTTAAAATTTAAAATTTAAATTTAAAATTTAAAATTTAAAATTTAAAATTTAAAATTTAAAATTTAAAATTTAAATTTAAAATTTAAAATTTAAATTTAAAATTTAAAATTTAAAATTTAAAATTTAAAATTTAAAATTTAAAATTTAAAATTTAAAATTTAAAATTTAAAATTTAAATTTAAAATTTAAAATTTAAAATTTAAAATTTAAAATTTAAAATTTAAAATTTAAAATTTAAATTTAAAATTTAAAATTTAAAATTTAAAATTTAAAATTTAAAATTTAAAATTTAAAATTTAAAATTTAAAATTTAAAATTTAAAATTTAAAATTTAAAATTTAAAATTTAAAATTTAAAATTTAAAATTTAAAATTTAAAATTTAAAATTTAAAATTTAAAATTTAAAATTTAAAATTTAAAATTTAAAATTTAAAATTTAAAATTTAAAATTTAAAATTTAAAATTTAAAATTTAAATTTAAATTTAAAATTTAAAATTTAAAATTTAAAATTTAAAATTTAAAATTTAAATTTAAAATTTAAAATTTAAAATTTAAAATTTAAAATTTAAAATTTAAAATTTAAAATTTAAAATTTAAAATTTAAAATTTAAATTTAAAATTTAAAATTTAAAATTTAAAATTTAAAATTTAAAATTTAAAATTTAAAATTTAAAATTTAAAATTTAAAATTTAAAATTTAAAATTTAAAATTTAAAATTTAAAATTTAAAATTTAAAATTTAAAATTTAAAATTTAAAATTTAAAATTTAAATTTAAAATTTAAATTTAAAATTTAAAATTTAAAATTTAAAATTTAAAATTAAAATTTAAAATTTAAAATTTAAATTTAAAATTTAAAATTTAAAATTTAAAATTTAAAATTTAAAATTTAAAATTTAAAATTTAAAATTTAAAATTTAAAATTTAAAATTTAAAATTTAAAATTTAAAATTTAAAATTTAAAATTTAAAATTTAAAATTTAAAATTTAAAATTTAAAATTTAAAATTTAAAATTTAAAATTTAAAATTTAAAATTTAAAATTTAAAATTTAAAATTTAAAATTTAAAATTTAAAATTTAAAATTTAAAATTTAAAATTTAAAATTTAAAATTTAAAATTTAAATTTAAAATTTAAAATTTAAAATTTAAAATTTAAAATTTAAAATTTAAAATTTAAAATTTAAAATTTAAAATTTAAAATTTAAAATTTAAAATTAAAATTTAAAATTTAAAATTTAAAATTTAAAATTTAAAATTTAAAATTTAAAATTTAAAATTTAAAATTAAAATTTAAAATTTAAAATTTAAAATTTAAAATTTAAAATTTAAATTTAAAATTTAAAATTTAAAATTTAAAATTTAAAATTTAAAATTTAAAATTTAAATTTAAAATTTAAAATTTAAAATTTAAAATTTAAAATTTAAAATTTAAATTTAAAATTTAAAATTTAAAATTTAAATTTAAAATTTAATTTAAAATTTAAATTTAATTTAAAATTTAAAATTTAAAATTTAAAATTTAAAATTTAAAATTTAAAATTTAAGTTAAATTTAAAATTTAAATTTAAAATTTAAATTTAAATTTAAATTTAAAATTTAAATTTAAATTTAAAATTTAAAATTTAAAATTTAAATTTAAAATTTAAAATTTAATTTAAAATTTAAAATTTAAATTTAAAATTTAAATTTAAATTTAAAATTTAAAATTTAAAATTTAAATTTAAAATTTAAATTTAAAATTTAAATTTAAATTTAAAATTTAAAATTTAAAATTTAAAATTTAAAATTTAAAATTTAAAATTTAAAATTAAAATTTAAAATTTAAAATTTAAAATTTAAAATTTAAAATTTAAATTTAAAATTTAAAATTTAAAATTTAAAATTTAAAATTTAAAATTTAAAATTTAAAATTTAAAATTTAAAATTTAAAATTTAAAATTTAAAATTTAAATTTAAAATTTAAAATTTAAAATTTAAAATTTAAAATTTAAAATTTAAAATTTAAAATTTAAAATTTAAAATTTAAAATTTAAAATTTAAAATTTAAAATTTAAAATTTAAAATTTAAAATTTAAAATTTAAAATTTAAAATTTAAAATTTAAAATTTAAAATTTAAAATTTAAAATTTAAAATTTAAAATTTAAAATTTAAAATTTAAAATTTAAAATTTAAAATTTAAAATTTAAAATTTAAATTTAAAATTTAAAATTTAAAATTTAAATTTAAAATTTAAAATTTAAAATTTAAAATTTAAAATTTAAAATTTAAAATTTAAATTTAAAATTTAAATTTAAAATTTAAAATTTAAAATTTAAAATTTAAAATTTAAAATTTAAAATTTAAAATTTAAAATTTAAATTTAAAATTTAAAATTTAAAATTTAAAATTTAAAATTTAAAATTTAAAATTTAAAATTTAAAATTTAAAATTTAAAATTTAAAATTTAAAATTTAAAATTTAAAATTTAAAATTTAAAATTTAAAATTTAAAATTTAAAATTTAAATTTAAAATTTAAAATTTAAAATTTAAAATTTAAAATTTAAAATTTAAAATTTAAAATTTAAAATTTAAAATTTAAAATTTAAAATTTAAAATTTAAAATTTAAAATTTAAAATTTAAAATTTAAAATTTAAAATTTAAAATTTAAAATTTAAAATTTAAAATTTAAAATTTAAAATTTAAAATTTAAAATTTAAAATTTAAAATTTAAAATTTAAAATTTAAAATTTAAAATTTAAAATTTAAAATTTAAAATTTAAAATTTAAAATTTAAAATTTAAAATTTAAAATTTAAAATTTAAAATTTAAAATTTAAAATTTAAAATTTAAAATTTAAAATTAAAATTTAAAATTTAAATTTAAAATTTAAAATTTAAATTTAAAATTTAAAATTTAAAATTTAAAATTTAAAATTTAAAATTTAAAATTTAAAATTTAAAATTTAAAATTTAAAATTTAAAATTTAAAATTTAAAATTTAAAATTTAAAATTTAAAATTTAAAATTTAAAATTTAAAATTTAAAATTTAAAATTTAAATTTAAAATTTAAATTTAAAATTTAAAATTTAAAATTTAAAATTTAAAATTTAAAATTTAAAATTTAAATTTAAAATTTAAAATTTAAAATTTAAAATTTAAAATTTAAAATTTAAAATTTAAAATTTAAAATTTAAAATTTAAATTTAAAATTTAAAATTTAAAATTTAAAATTTAAAATTTAAAATTTAAAATTTAAAATTTAAAATTTAAAATTTAAAATTTAAAATTTAAAATTTAAAATTTAAAATTTAAAATTTAAAATTTAAAATTTAAAATTTAAAATTTAAATTTTAAATTTAAAATTTAAAATTTAAAATTTAAAATTTAAAATTTAAAATTTAAAATTTAAAATTTAAAATTTAAAATTTAAAATTTAAATTTAAAATTTAAAATTTAAAATTTAAAATTTAAAATTTAAAATTTAAAATTTAAAATTTAAAATTTAAAATTTAAAATTTAAAATTTAAAATTTAAAATTTAAAATTTAAAATTTAAAATTTAAAATTTAAAATTTAAAATTTAAAATTTAAAATTTAAAATTTAAAATTTAAAATTAAAATTTAAAATTTAAAATTTAAA
>JBAMMX010000036.1:0-2500 GCA_037126225.1 Dillenia turbinata | reverse complement strand
TTAAAATTTAAAATTTAAAATTTAAAATTTAAAATTTAAAATTTAAAATTTAAAATTTAAAATTTAAAATTTAAAATTTAAAATTTAAAATTTAAAATTTAAAATTTAAAATTTAAAATTTAAAATTTAAAATTTAAAATTTAAAATTTAAAATTTAAAATTTAAAATTTAAAATTTAAAATTTAAAATTTAAAATTTAAAATTTAAAATTTAAAATTTAAAATTTAAAATTTAAAATTTAAAATTTAAAATTTAAAATTTAAAATTTAAAATTTAAATTTAAAATTTAAAATTTAAAATTTAAAATTTAAATTTAAAATTTAAAATTTAAAATTTAAAATTTAAAATTTAAAATTTAAAATTTAAAATTTAAAATTTAAAATTTAAAATTTAAAATTTAAAATTTAAAATTTAAAATTTAAAATTTAAAATTTAAAATTTAAAATTTAAAATTTAAAATTTAAAATTTAAATTTAAAATTAAAATTTAAAATTAAAATTTAAAATTTAAATTTAAATTTAAAATTTAAAATTTAAAATTTAAAATTTAAAATTTAAAATTTAAAATTTAAAATTTAAAATTTAAAATTTAAAATTTAAAATTTAAAATTTAAAATTTAAATTTAAAATTAAAATTTAAAATTTAAAATTTAAAATTTAAAATTTAAAATTTAAAATTTAAAATTTAAAATTTAAAATTTAAAATTTAAAATTTAAAATTTAAAATTTAAAATTTAAAATTTAAATTTAAAATTTATTTAAAATTTAAAATTTAAAATTTAAAATTTAAAATTTAAAATTTAAATTTAAAATTTAAATTTAAAATTTAAATTTAAAATTTAAAATTTAAAATTTAAAATTTAAAATTTAAAATTTAAAATTTAAAATTTAAAATTTAAAATTTAAAATTTAAAATTTAAAATTTAAAATTTAAAATTTAAAATTTAAAATTTAAAATTTAAAATTTAAAATTTAAATTTAAATTTAAAATTTAAAATTTAAAATTAAATTTAAAATTTAAGGTTAGGTTTAATTTAAAATTTAAAATTTAAAGTTTAAGGTTAAAGTTTAAGTTTAAGGTTAGGATTTAGGTTTAGGTTTAAAATTTAAGTTTAGGGTTTAAAATTTAAAATTTAAATTTAAAATTTAAAATTTAAAATTTAAAATTTAAAATTTAAAATTTAAGGTTAAATTTAAAATTTAAAATTTAAAATTTAAAATTTAAAATTAAAATTTAAAATTTAAAATTTAAAATTTAAAATTTAAAATTTAAATTTAAATTTAAAATTTAAAATTTAAAATTTAAAATTTAAAGTTTAAAATTTAAATTTAAAATTTAAAATTTAAAATTTAAATTTAAAATTTAAAATTTAAAATTTAAAATTTAAAATTTAAAATTTAAAATTTAAAATTTAAAATTAAAATTTAAAATTTAAAATTTAAAATTTAAAATTTAAAATTTAAAATTTAAAATTTAAAATTTAAAATTTAAAATTTAAAATTTAAAATTTAAAATTTAAAATTTAAAATTTAAAATTTAAAATTTAAAATTTAAAATTTAAAATTTAAAATTAAAATTTAAAATTTAAATTTAAAATTTAAAATTTAAAATTTAAAATTTAAAATTTAAAATTTAAAATTTAAAATTTAAAATTTAAATTTAAAATTTAAAATTTAAAATTTAAAATTTAAAATTTAAAATTTAAAATTTAAAATTTAAAATTTAAAATTTAAAATTTAAAATTTAAAAATTTAAAATTTAAAATTTAAAATTTAAAATTTAAAATTTAAAATTTAAAATTTAAAATTTAAATTTAATTTAAAATTTAAAATTTAAAATTTAAAATTTAAAATTTAAAATTTAAAATTTAAAATTTAAAATTTAAAATTTAAAATTAAAATTTAAAATTTAAAATTTAAAATTTAAAATTTAAAATTTAAATTTAAAATTTAAAATTTAAAATTTAAAATTTAAAATTTAAAATTTAAAATTTAAAATTTAAAATTTAAAATTTAAAATTTAAATTTAAAATTTAAAATTTAAAATTTAAAATTTAAAATTTAAAATTTAAAATTTAAAATTTAAAATTTAAAATTTAAAATTTAAAATTTAAAATTTAAAATTTAAAATTTAAATTTAAAATTTAAAATTTAAAATTTAAAATTTAAAAATTTAAAATTTAAAATTTAAAATTTAAAATTTAAAATTTAAAATTTAAAATTTAAAATTTAAAATTTAAAATTTAAAATTTAAAATTTAAAATTTAAATTTAAAATTTAAAATTTAAAGTTTAAAATTTAAAATTTAAAATTTAAAATTTAAAATTTAAAATTTAAAATTTAAAATTTAAAATTTAAAATTTAAAATTTAAAATTTAAAATTTAAAATTTAAAATTTAAAATTTAAATTTAAAATTTAAAATTTAAAATTTAAAATTTAAAATTTAAAATTTAAAATTTAAAATTTAAATTTAAAATTAAAATTTAAAATTTAAAATTTA
>JBAMMX010000035.1:2500-26447 GCA_037126225.1 Dillenia turbinata | reverse complement strand
TTTTAAATTAAATTTTAAATTTTAAATTTTAAATTTAAATTTTAAATTTTAAATTTTAAATTTTAAATTTTAAATTTAAATTTTAAATTTTAAATTTTAAATTTTAAATTTTAAATTTTAAATTTAAATTTTAAATTTTAAATTTTAAATTTTAAATTTTAAATTTTAAATTTTGAAATTTAAATTTTTAAATTTTAAATTTTAAATTTTAAATTTTAAATTTTAAATTTTAAATTTAAATTTTAAATTTTAAATTTTAAATTTTAAATTTAAATTTATAAATTTTAAATTTTAAAATTTATAAATTTTAAATTTTAAATTTTAAATTTAAATTTTAAATTTTAAATTTTAAATTTTAAATTTTAAATTCTAAATTTTAAATTTAACTAAATTTAAATTTTAAATTTTAAATTTTAAATTTTAAATTTTAAATTTTAAATTTTAAATTTTGAATTTAAATTTTAAATTTTAAATTTTAAATTTTAAATTTTAAATTTAAATTTAAAAATTTAAATTTTAAATTTAAATTTTAAATTTTAAATTTTAAATTTTAAATTTTAAATTTAAAATTTAAATTTAAATTTTAAATTTAAATTTTAAATTTTAAATTTTAAATTTTAAATTTAAATTTTAAATTTTAAATTTTAAATTTTAAATTTTAAATTTTAAATTTAAATTTTAAATTTTAAATTTTAAATTTTAAATTTTAAATTTTAAATTTTAAATTTTAAATTTTAAATTTTAAATTTTAAAAATTTTAAATTTTAAATTTTAAATTTTAAATTTTAAATTTAAATTTTAAATTTTAAATTTTAAATTTTAAATTTTAAATTTTAAATTTTAAACTTTAAATTTTAAATTTTAAATTTTAAATTTTAATTTTAAATTTTAAATTTGAAATTTTAAATTTTAAATTTTAAATTTTAAATTTTAAATTTTAAATTTTTAAATTTTAAATTTTAAATTTTAAATTTTAAATTTTAAATTTTAAATTTTTAAATTTTAAATTTTAAATTTTAAATTTTAAATTTTAAATTTAAATTATTAAATTTTAAATTTAAATTTTAAATTTTAAATTTTAAATTTTAAATTTTAAATTTTAAATTTTAAATTTTAAATTTTAATTTTAAATTTTAAATTTTAAATTGTTAAATTTTAAATTTAAATTTTAAATTTTAAATTTAAATTTTAAATTTTAAATTTTAAATTTTAAATTTTAAATTTTAAATTTTTAAATTTAAATTTTAAATTTTAAATTTTAAATTTAAAATTTAAATTTTAAATTTTAAATTTTAAATTTTAAATTTAAATTTTAAATTTAAATTTTAAATTTTAAATTTAAATTTTAAATTCCTAATTTAAATTTTAAAATTTGAAATTTTAAATTTTAAATTTAAATTTTAAATTTTAAATTTTAAATTTTAAATTTTAATTTTAAATTTTAAATTTTAAATTTTAAATTTAATTTTAAATTTTAAATTTTAAATTTTAAATTTAAATTTTAAATTTAAATTTAAATTTTAAATTTTAAATTTAAATTTTAAATTTTAAATTTTAAATTTTAAATTTAAATTTTGAACTTTAAATTTAAATTTTAAATTTAAATTTTAAATTTTAAATTTTAAATTTTAAATTTTAAATTTTAAATTTTAAATTTAAATTTTAAATTTTAAATTTTAAATTTTAAATTTAAATTTTAAATTTTAAATTTTAAATTTTAAATTTTAAAAATTTAAATTTTAAATTTTAAATTTTAAATTTTAAATTTTAAATTTTAAATTTAAATTTAAATTTTAAATTTTAAATTTTAAATTTTAAATTTAAATTTTAAATTTTAAATTTTAAATTTTAAATTTTAAATTTAAATTTTAAATTTAAATTTAAATTTTAAATTTTAAATTTTAAATTTTAAATTTTAAATTTAAATTTTAAATTTTAAATTTTAAATTTTAAATTTTAAATTTTAAATTTTAAATTTTAAATTTTAAATTTTAAATCTTAAATTTTAAATTTAAAATTTTAAATTTAAATCCTAAATTTAAATTTTAAACCCTAAACTTAAATTCTAAATCGAAATTTTAAATTTAAATTTTAAATTTTAAATTTTAAATTTAAATTTAAATTCCTAAATTTAAATTTTAAATTTTAAATTCAAATTAAATTTTAAAATTTAAATTTTAAATTTAAATTAAATTTTAATTTTAATTTTAAATTTTAAATTTTAAATTTTAAATTTTAAATTTTAAATTTTAAATTTTAAATTTTAAATTTTAATTTTAAATTTAAATTTTAAATTTTAAATTTTAAATTTTAAATTTTAAATTTTAAATTTTAAATTTAAATTTTAAATTTTAAATTTAAATTTTAAATTTTAAATTTTAAATTTTAAATTTTAAATTTTAAATTCCTAAATTTTAAATTTTAAATTTTAAATTTAAATTTTAAATTTAAATTTTAAATTTTAAATTTTAAATTTAAAATTTAAATTTTAATTTAAATTTAACTAAATTTTAAATTTAATTTAAAATTTTAAATTTTAAATTCCAAATTTAAATTAAATTTTAATTCCAATTTAAATTTCAACTTAAATTTAAATTTTAAACTTAAATTTTAAAATTTAAAATTTAACCCTAAATTTTGAATCTAAATTTTAAACTTAACTCCGGAATTTTAAATTTTAACCTAAACTTAAATTTAAATTCTAAATTTTAATTTTAAATTCCCAAAATTTAAATTAATTTAAAATTTAAATTTTAAATTTAATTTTAAATTTTAACTCGAATTTTAAATTAACTTAAATTTTAAATTTTAAATTTTAAATTTTAAACTTTAAATTTTAAATTTTAAATTTAAATTTTAAATTTTAAATTTTAAATTTTAAATTTAAATTTTAAATTTAAATTTTAAATTTTAAATTTTAAATTTTAAATTTTAAATTTTAAATTTTAAATTTTAAATTTTAAATTTTAAATTTTAAATTTTAAATTTTAAATTTTAAATTTTAAATTTTAAATTTTAAATTTTAAATTTTTAAATTTTAAATTTTAAATTTTAAATTTTAAATTTTAAATTTTAAATTTTAAATTTTAAATTTTAAATTTAAATTTTAAATTTTAAATTTTAAATTTTAAATTTTAAATTTTAAATTTTAAATTTTAAATTTTAAATTTAAATTTAAATTTAAATTTTAAATTTTAAATTTTAAATTTTAAATTTAAATTTAAATTTTAAATTTTAAATTTTAAATTTTAAATTTTAAATTTTAAATTTTAAACCTAAACTTTAAAATCCTAAACTTAATTCCTAAACCTTAAATTTAAATTTTAAATTTTAAATTTTAAATTTAAATTTTAAATTTTAATTTTAAATTTTAAATTTTAAATTTTAAATTTTAAATTTTAAATTTAACTTCTAAATTTTAAATTCCTAAATTTAAATTTTAAATTTAAATTTTAAATTTTAAATTTTAAATTTTAAATTTAAATTTTAAATTTTAAAATCTTAAATTTTAAATTTTAAATTTTAAATTTTAAATTTTAAATTTTAAATTTTAAATTTAAATTTTAAATTTTAAATTTTAAATTTTAAATTTTAAATTTTAAATTTAAATTTTAAATTTTAAATTTTAAATTTTAAATTTTAAATTTAAATTTTAAATTTTAAATTTTAAATTTGAAATTTTAAATTTTAAATTTAAATTTTAAATTTTAAATTTTAAATTTTAAATTTTAAATTTTAAATTTAAAATTTTAAATTTTAAATTAAATTTAAATTTTAAATTTTAAATTTTAAATTTTAAATTCTAAATTTAATTTAATTTTAAATTTTAAATTTAAAATTTAAAATTTAAATTTTAAATTTTAAATTTTAAATTTTAAATTCAATTTAATTTTAATTTAAATTTAAATTTTAAATTTAAATTTTAAATTTTAAATTTTAAATTTTAAATTCTAAATTCTAAATTTAAATTTTAAATTTTAAATTTTAAATTTAAAATTTAAAATTTTAAATTTTAAATTTTAAATTTTAAATTCTAAATTTTAAATTTAAATTTAATTTAAATTTTAAATTTTAAATTTTAATTTAAATTCTAAATTTTAAATTTTAAATTTTAAATTTAAATTTAATTCTAAATTTAAATTTTAAATTTTAATTTTAAATTTTAAATTCGGAATTTTAAATTTTAAATTTAAATTCTAAATTTTAAATTTTAAATTTTAAATTTTAATTTTAATTTTAAATTTTAAATTTTAAATTTTAAATTTAAATTTTAAATTTTAAATTTTAAATTTTAAATTTTAAATTTTAAATTTTAAATTTTAAATTTAAATTCAATTTAAATTTAAATTTTAAATTTAAATTTTAAATTTTAAATTTAAATTTAAATTTTAAATTTTAAATTTTAAATTTTAAATTTTAAAATTTAAATTTTAAATTTAAATTTTAAATTTAAATTTTAAATTTTAAATTTAAATCCTAAACCCTAAATAAAACTTTAAATTCAACCTTAAATTTTAAATTTTAAATTTTAACTTTAACTAAATCGAATTTAAATTTTAAATTTAATTCCTAAATTTAACTAAATTCAACTAAATTTTAAATTTTAAATTTTAAATTTAAATTTTAATTTTAATTTTAAATTTTAAATTTTAAATTAAAATTAAATTAAATCTTAAATTTTAAACTTAAATTTAAATTTAAATTTAAATTTAAATTTTAAATTTTAAATTTTAAATTTAAAAACTTTAAATTCAAAAATTTTAAATTTTAAATTTAAATTTTAAATTTTAAAATTTAAATTTTAAATTTTAAATTTAAATTTTAAATTTTAAATTTAAATTTTAAATTTTAAATTTTAAATTTAAATTTTAAATTTTAAATTTTAAATTTAAATTTTAAATTTTAAATTTTAAATTTTAAATTTTAAATTTTAAATTTAAATTTTAAATTTTAAATTTTAAATTTTAAATTTTAAATTTTAAATTTTAAATTTTAAATTTAAATTTTAAATTTTAAATTTTAAATTTTAAATTTTAAATTTAAATTTAAATTTAAATTTTTAAATTTTAAATTTTAAATTTTAAATTTTAAATTTTAAATTTTAAATTTAAATTTTAAATTTTAAATTTTAAATTTAAATTTAAAACTTAACTTTAAATTTAAATTTAAACTTTAAATTTAAAATTTAAATTTTAAATTTTAAATTTAAATTTTAAATTTTAAATTTAAATTTAAATTTTAAATTTTAAATTTAAATTTAAATTTAAATTTTAAATTTTAATTTTAAATTTTAAATTTTAAATTTTAATTTTAAATTTTAAATTTAAATTTTAAATTTTAAATTTTAAATTTTAAATTTTAAATTTTAAATTTTAAATTTTAAATTTTAAATTTTAAATTTTAAATTTTAAATTTTAAATTTAAATTTTAAATTTTAAATTTTAAATTTTAAATTTAAATTTTAAATTTTAAATTTTAAATTTAAATTTTAAATTTTAAATTTTAAATTTTAAATTTTAAATTTTAAATTTTAAATTTTAATTTTAAATTTTAAATTTTAAATTTAAATTTAAATTTTAAATTTTAAATTTTAAATTTTAAATTTTAAATTTTAAATTTTAAATTTTAAATTTTAAATTTTAAATTTTAAATTTTAAATTTTAAATTTTAAATTTTAAATTTTAAATTTTAAATTTTAAATTTTAAATTTTAAATTTTAAATTTAAATTTTAAATTAAATTTAAATTTTAAATTTTAAATTTTAAATTTAAAATTTAAAATTTTAAATTTTAAATTTTAAATTTTAAATTTTAAATTTTAAATTTTAAATTTAAATTTTAAATTCTTAAATTTTAAATTTTAAATTTTAAATTTTAAATTTTAAATTTTAAATTTTAAATTTTAAACTTACCCCCCCCCCCCCTACTTAAATTTTAAATTTTAAATTTTAAATTTTAAATTTTAAATTTAAATTTAAATTTTAAATTTTAAATTTTAAATTTTAAATTTTAAATTTAAAATTTAAATTTAAATTTTAAATTTAAATTTTAAATTCTTAAATCTTAAAATTTAAATTTTAAATTTAAATTTAAATTTTAAATTTTAAATTTAAATTTTAAATTTTAAATTTAAATTTTAAATTTTAAATTTTAAATTTAAATTTTAAATTTTAAATTTTAAATTTTAAATTTAAATTTAAATTTTAAATTTAAATTTTAAATTTAAATTTTAAATTTTAAATTTAAATTTTAACCCAAATTTTAAATTCCTAAATTTTAAAACTTTAAACTTAAATTTAAATTTTAAATTTTAAATTTTAAATCCTAAATTTTAAATTTTAAATTTAAATTTAAATTTAAATTTTAAATTTAAATTAAATTTAAATTTTAAATTTAAATTTAAATTTTAAATTTTAAATTTTAAATTTTAAATTTAAATTTAAATTTTAAATTTTAAATTTTAAATTTAAATTTTAAATTTTAAATTTTAAATTTTAAATTTTAAATTTTAACTAAATTTTAAATTTTAAATTTAAATTTAAATTTTAAATTTTAAATTTTAAATTTTAAATTTTAAATTTTAAATTTTAAATTTAAATTTTAAATTTTAAATTTTAAATTTAAATTTTAAATTTAAATTTTAAATTTTAAATTTTAAATTTTAAATTTTAAATTTTAAATCTTAAATTTTAAATTTTAAATTTTAATTTTAAATTTTAATTTTAAATTTTAAATTTTAAATTTTAAATTTTAAATTTTAAATTTTAAATTTTAAATTTTAAATTTTAAATTTTAAATTTTAAATTTTAAATTTTAAATTTAAATTTTAAATTTTAAATTTTAAATTTTAAATTTTAAATTTTAAATTTTAAATTTTAAATTTTAAATTTCATAAATTTAAATTTTAAATTTTAAATTTTAAATTTTAAATTTTAAATTTTAAATTTTAAATTTTAAATTTTAAATTTTAAATTCTAAATTTTAAATTTTAAATTTTAAATTTTAAATTTTAAATTTTAAATTTTAAATTTTAAATTTAACCTAAATTTCAAATTTAAATTTTAAATTTTAAATTTTAAATTTAAATTTTAAATTTAAATTTTAAATTTTAAATTTTAAATTTTAAATTTAAAACTTAAATTCCTAAACTTTAAATCTAAATCTTAAATCTTAAATTTTAACCAACCTAATCTTAAATTTTAAATTTAAACTCAATTTTAAATTTAAATTTTAAAATTTTAAATTTTAAATATTTAAATTTTAAATTTTAAATTTTAAATTTTAAATTTTAAATTTAAATTTTAAATTTTAAATTTTAAATTTTAAATTTTAAATTTTGAAATTTTAAATTTTAAATTTTAAATTTTAAATTTTAAATTTTAAATTTTAAATTTAAATTTTAAATTTTAAATTTTAAATTTTAAATTTAAATTTTAAATTTTAAATTTTAAATTTTAAATTTTAAATTTTAAATTTTAAATTTTAAATTTTAAATTTTAAATTTAAATTATTAAATTTTAAATTTTAAATTTTAAATTTTAAATTTTAAATTTTAAATTTTAAATTCTAAATTCTAAACCTTAAACTTAAACCTAACCTAAACCCTAAAACCATAAACCCTAAACCCTAAACCTCTAAACCCTAAACCCTAAACTCAACTAAACCTAAACCCTAAACTCCTAAACCCCAAACCCTAAACCTAAACCCTAAACCTAAACCCTAAACCCTAAAAATTTTAAATTTTAAATTTTAAATCTTAAATTTTAAAATTTAAATTAAATTTTAAATTTTAAATTTTAAAATTTAAATTTTAAATTTTAAACTTTAAATTTTAAATTTTTAAATTTAAATTTTAAATTTTAAATTTTAAATTTTAAATTTAAATTTTAAATTTTAAATTTTAAATTTAAATTTTAAATTTTAAATTTTAAATTTAAATTTTAAATTTTAAATTTTAAATTTTAAATTTAAATTTTAAATTTAAATTTTAAATTTAAACATTAAATTTTAAATTTTAAATTTTAAATTTTAAATTTAAATTTTAAATTTTAAATTTTAAATTTTAATTTTAAATTTTAAATTAATTAAACTTTAAATTTTAAAACTTTAAATTTTAAATTTTAAATTCCTAAATTTTAAATTTATAAATTTTAAATTTTAAATTTAAAATTTTAAATTTTAAATTTTAAATTTAAAATTTTAAATTTTAAATTTTAAATTTTAAATTTTAAATTTTAAAATTTAAATTCTTAAATTTTAAATTTTAAATTCCTAAATTTTAAATTTTAAATTTTAAATTTTAAATTTTAAATTTAAATTTTAAATTTTAAATTTAAATTTTAAATTTAAATTTTAAATTTTAAATTTTAAATTTTAAATTTTAAATTTTAAATTTTAAATTTTAAATTTTAAATTTTAAATTTTAAATTTTAAATTTTAAATTTTAAATTTTAAATTTAAAATTTAAATTTTAAATTTTAAATTTAAATTTTAAATTTTAAATCTTAAATTCTAAATTTTAAATTTAAACTAAAACCATTTAAATTTTAAATTTTAAATTTTAAATTCCTAAATTTAAATTTAAATTCTTAAATTTTAAATTTAAATTCCTTAAATTTTAAATTTTAAATTTAAATTTGAATTTAAAATTTGAATTTAAATTTTAAATTGAATTTAAATTTAACTAAATTGAATTTTAATTCCCAATTTAATTTAAATTTTAATTTTAAATTTAAATGTAAATTTTTAAATTTTAAATTTTAAATTTTAAATTTTAAATTTTTAAATTTTAAATTTTAAATTTTAAATTTTAAATTTCTAAATTTTAAATTTTAAATTTTAATTTAAATTTTAAATTTTAAATTTTAAATTTTAAATTTTAAATTTTAAATTTTTTACAATTTTAAATTTTAAATTTTAAATTTAAATTTTAAATTTTAAATTTTAAATTTTAAATTTTAAATTTTAAATTTTAAATTTTAAATTTTAAATTTAAATTTTAAATTTTAAATTTTAAATTTTAAATTTTAAATCCCCTTTAAACCTTAAATTTCTTAAATTTTAAATTTTAAAATCCTAAATTTTAAATTTTAAATTTTGAATTTTAAATTTTAAATTTTAAATTTTAAATTTTAAATTTAAATTCTAAATTTTAAATTTAAATTTTAAATTTTAAATTTAAAATTTTAAATTTTAAATTTTAAATCTTTAAATTTAACAATTTAAATTCTAAATTTTAAATTTTAAATTTTAAACTTTAAATTTAAATTTTAAATTTTAAATTTTAAATTTTAAATTTTAAATTTTAAATTTTAAATTCTTAAATTTCTAAATTTTGAATTTTAAATTTTAAATTTTAAATTTAACCCCAATTTTAAATTTGAAATTTTAAATTTTAAATTTAAATTTTAAATTTTAAATTTTAAATTTTAAATTTTAAATTTAAATTTTAAATTTTAAATTTTAAATTTTAAATTTTAAATTTTAAATTTTAAATTTTAAATTTAAATTTTAAATTTTAAAAATTTAAATTTTAAATTTCGAATTTTGAATTTCAATTTTAAATTTTAAATTTTAAATTCGAATTTTAAATTCTAAATTTTAAATCTAAATTTTAAATTTTAAATTTTAAATTTAAATTTTAAATTTTAAATTTTAAATTTTAAATTTAAACTTAAATTTAAATTTTAAATTTTAGAATTTTAAATTTAAATAATCTAAATTTAAAATTTTAAATTTTAAATTTTAAATTTTAAATTTAAACTTTAACATTTTAAATTTTAAATTTTAAATTTTAAATTTTAAATTTAAAATTTTAAATTTTAAATTTAAATTATTAACAATTTAAATTCTTAAATTAATTTAGAATTTAAATTTAAATTTTAAATTTAAATTTTAAATTTTAAATTTTAACAATTTTAAATTTAAATTTTAAATTTAAATTTTAAATTTTAAATTTTAAATTTAAATTTTAAACCTTAAACCTTTAATAACTGAAACCTTAAATTTTAAATTTAAACCTAAACTCTAAATTTAGAATTTTAAATTTTAATTGGAAATTTCGAATTTTAAATTTTAAATTTAAATTTTAAATTGGAATTTTAAATTTTAAATGATTAAATTTACCTAAATTTTAAATTCTAAATTTAAAATTCTTAAATTTTAAATTTTAAATTTTAAATTTTAAATTTGAATTTTAAATTTTAAATTTTAAATTTTAAATTTTAAATTTTAAATTTTAAATTTAAATTGAAATTTAAATCTTAAATTTTAAATTTTAAATTTTAAATTTTAAATTTTAAATTTTAAATTTTAAATTTTAAATTTAAATTTTAAATTTCAAATTTAAATTTAAATTTTAAATTTTAAATTTTAAATTTAAATTTTAAATTTAAATTAAATTTTAAATTTTAAATTTTAAATTTTAAATTCCTAAATTTTAAATCTTAAATTCCTAAATCACTTAAACCTTAAATTTAAATCAAATCCAAATTTAAATCGTAAACCTAAACCTTAAATTTAAATTTTAAATTTAAATTTTAAATTCCAAATTTAAAATTTAAATTTTAAATTTTAAATTTTAAATTTTAAATTTTAAATTTTAAATTTTAAATTTTAAATTTTAAATTTTAAATTTAAATTTTAAATTTTAAATTTTAAATTTTAAATTTTAAATTTTAAATTTAAATTTCAAATTTTAAATTTTAAACTTTAAATTCTTAAATTTTAAATTTTAAATTTTAAATTTAAATTTTAAATTTTAAATTTAAATTTTAAATTTTAAACTTGAAATTTTAAATCCTAAATTTGAAACTCTGAATCTCTGAATTTAAAAATTGAATTCTAAATTCTGAATTCTGACGCCGAACCTGAAAACCCTGAACTCTGAACCCCGAAACTCAAACCCGAACCCGAAACCTAACAAACCTAAACCCGAACTCCTAACACCCCACTCCTAAACGAAACCCTAACCCGACCCGAACCCAACCAACCCTCGACTCCTAACCCCTGAACCCTAAACCCTGAACCTTGAACCTAAACCCGAATTCTAACTCCGAATCCGAAATTTAAATTCCGAATTTTAAATTTTAAATTCTAAATTCTGAATTCTAAATTTTAAATTTTAAATTTTAAATTTAAATTTTAAATTCCTTAAATTTTAAATTTTAAATTTAAATTTAAATTTTAAATCCTAAATTCCTTTAAATTTTAAATTTCAAATTTTAAATTTAAATTTTAAATTTTAAATTTTAAATTTTAAATTTTAAATTCTAAATTTAAATTTTTAAATTTAAATTTTAAATTTTAAATTTAAATCAAATTTTAAATTTTAAATTTTAAATTTTAAATTTTAAATTTTAAATTTAAATTTAAATTTTAAATTTTAAATTTTAAATTTTAAATTTTAAATTTAAATTTTAAATTTTAAATTTTAAATAATTTAAATTTTAAATCTTAAATTTTAAATCCCAAATCAATTTAAATTTTAAATTTTAAATTTTAAATTTTAAATTTAAATTTGAAATTTAAATTTTAAATTTTAAATTTTAAATTTAAATTTTAAATTTTAAATTTTAAATTTTAAATTTAAATTTTAAATTTTAAATTTAAATTTTAAATTTTAAATTTTAAATTTTAAATTTTAAATTTTAAATTTTAAATTTTAAATTTTAAATTTTACAATTTTAAATTCCTTAAATTTTAAATTTTAAATTTTAAATTTTAAATTTTAAATTCAAATTTCTAAATTTTAATTTTAAATTCCCATTAAATTTTAAATTTTAAATTTTAACATTTTAACATTTTAAATTCCATTAAATTATTAAATTTAAATTTAAATTTTTACAATTACCCTTAAATTTTAAATTTTAAATTTTAAATTTTAAAATTTAAATTTTAAATTTTAAATTTTAAATTTTAAATTTAAAAATTTTAAATTTAAATTTTAAATTTTAAATTTTAAATCTTAAATAAATTTAAATTTAAATTTTAAATTTGAAATTTTAAATTTAAATTTTAAATTTTAAATTTTAAATTTAAATTTTAAATTTTAAATTTCTAAATTTTAAATTTTAAATTTTAAATTTTAAATTTTAAATTTTAAATTTTGAAATTTAAATTTTAAATTTTAAATTTCTAAATTTAAATTTTAAATTCTAAATTTGAAATTTAAACCTTAAATTTGAAATTTTAAATTTCAATTTTAAATTTTAAATTTTAAATTTTAAATTTTAAATTTTAAATTTTAAATTTTAAATATTTAAATTTAACAAATTTAAATTTTAAAATTTAAAATTCTAAATTTAAAAACCTTAAATTCAACAAACTGAATTTGAAACTCAACCTAAATTTCAACCTTAAATTCCTAAACTTTAAATCCTAAAATTTAAATTTTACAATTTTAAATTTTAAATTTTACCTAAATTTTAAATTTTAAATTCTTGAATTCCAAATTTTAAATTTTAAATTTTAAATTTTAAATTTTAAATTTTAAATTTTAAATTTAAATTTAAATTTCAAATTTAAATTTTAAATTTTAAATTTAAATTTAAATTTTAAATTTTAAATTTTAAATTTTAAATTTTAAATTTAAATTTAAAATTCCTTAAATTTGAAATTTTAAATTTTAAATTCTTAAATTTAAAATTTTAAATTTTAAATTTTAAATTTCAAATTTTAAATTTTAAATTTTAAATTTTAAATTTTAAATTTTAAATTTTAAATTTTAAAATTTTAAATTTTAAATTTAAATTTTAAATTCGAATTTTAAATTAAAACTTAAATTTTAAATTTTAAACTTTAAATTTAAATTTCAATCTTAAATTTTACAATTTAAATTTGAATTTCAAATTTTAGATTTTAAATTTTAAATCCTGAAATTATAAATTTTAAATTTAAATTTTGAATTTAAATTTTAAATTTTGAAATTTTAAATTTTAAATTTGAACATTCCTAAATTCTAAATTTAAATTTTAAATTTTAAATCAAATTTTAAATTTTAAAATTAAATTTTAAATTTTAAATTTAAATTTTAAATTTTAAATTCAAATTTTAAATCTCTAAATTTTACCCCCAATTCCCTAAATAATTTAAATTTTAAATTCCCCTTAAATTTTAAATTTAAATTTTAAATTTTAAATTCTAAATTTTAAATTTCAAATTTTAAATTTTAAATTTTAAATTTTAAATTCTAAATTTAAATTTTAAATTCATTTTAAATTTAAATTTTAAATTTTAAATTTAAATTTTAAATTTAAATTTAAATTTTAAATTTTAAATTTTAAATTTTAAATTTTCCAAATTTAAATTTTAAATTTTAAATTTTAAATTTTAAATTTCCCCTTAAATTTTAAATTAAATTTAAATTTTAAATTTTAAATTTAAATTTTAAATTTAAATTTTAAATTTTAAATTTAAATTTAAATTTTAAATTTTAAATTTTAAATTTTAAATTTAAATTTTAAATTTCAAATTTTAAATTTTAAATTTTAAATTTTAAATTTTAAATTTTAAATTTTAAATTTTAAATTTAAATTTTAAATTTAATTTTAAATTTAAATTTAAATTTTAAATTTTAAATTTTAAATTTTAAATTTATTTTAAATTTTAAATTTAAATTTTAAATTTTAAATTTAAATTTTAAATTTTAAATTTTAAATTTTAAATTTAAATTTTAAATTTAAATTTTAAATTTTAAATTTTAAATTTTAAATTTTAAATTTTAAATTTAAATTTTAAATTTTAAATTTTAAATTTAAATTTTAAATTTTAAATTTTAATTTTAAATTTTAAATTTTAAATTTTAAATTCTAAATTTTAAATTTTAAATTTTGAAATTTTAAATATTTAAATTTTAAATTTAAATTAAATTTTAAATTTTAAATTTTAAATTTTAAATTTTAATTTTAAATTTTTAAATTTTAAATTTTAAATTCTTAAATTTTAAATTTTAAATTTAAATTTTAAATTTAAATTTTAAATTTAAATTTTAAATTTTAAATTTTAAATTTTAAATTTTAAATTTTAAATTTTAAATTTTAAATTTCAAATTTAAATTTTAAATTTAAATTTTAAATTTTAATTTTAAATTTTAAATTTTAAATTTAAAATTTAAATTTTAAATTTTAAATTTTAAATTTTAAATTTTAAATTTTAAATTTTAAATTTTAAATTTTAAATTTTAAATTTTAAATTTTAAATTTTAAATTTTAAATTTTAAATTTTAAATTTTAAATTTTAAATTTAAATTTAAATTTTAAATTTTAAATTTCAATTTAAATTTTAAATTTTAAATTTTAAATTTTAAATTTAAATCCTAAATCACCTAAATTTAAACTTTAAATTTAAATTTAAATTTTAAATTTTAAATTTTAAATTTTAAATTTTAAATTTTAAATTTTAAATTTAAATTTTAAATTTTAAATTTTAAATTTTAAATTTTAAATTTTAAATTTTAAATTTTAAATTTTAAATTTAAATTTTAAATTTTAAATTTTAAATTTTAAATTTTAAATTTTAAATTTTAAATTTTAAATTTTAAATTTTAAATTTTAAATTTTAAATTTTAAATTTTAAATTTTAAATTTAAATTTAAATTCTAAATTTTAAATTTTAAATTTTAAATTTTAAATTTTAAATTTTAAATTTTAAATTTTAAATTTTAAATTTTAAATTTTAAATTTTAAATTTTAAATTTTAAATTTTAAATTTTAAATTTTAAATTTAAATTTTAAATTTTAAATTTTAAATTTTAAATTTAAATTTTAAATTTTAAATTTTAAATTTTAAATTTTAATTTAAATTTTAAATTTAAATTTTAAATTTTAAATTTTAAATTTTAAAATTTAAATTTTAAATTTTAAATTTTAAATTTTAAATTTTAAATTTTAAATTTTAAATTTTAAATTTTAAATTTTAAATTTTAAATTTTAAATTTTAAATTTTAAATTTTAAATTTTAAATTTTAAATTTTAAATTTTAAATTTTAAATTTTAAATTTAAATTTTAAATTTTAAATTTTAAATTTTAAATTTTAAATTTAAATTTAAATTAAATTTTAAATTTTAAATTTTAAATTTTAATTTTAAATTTTAAATTTTAAATTTTAAATTTTAAATTTTAAATTTAAATTTTAAAATTTAAATTTTAAATTTAAATTTTAAATTTTAAATTTTAAATTTAAATTTTAAATTTTAAATTCCTAAATTTTAAATTTTAAATTTTAAATTTTAAATTTTAAATTTTAAATTTAAATTTTAAATTTTAAATTTTAAATTTTAAATTTTAAATTTTAAATTTTAAATTTTAAATTTTAAATTTTAAATTTTAAATTTTAAATTTTAAATTTTAAATTTTAAATTTTAAATTTTAAATTTTAAATTTAAATTTTAAATTTTAAATTTTAAATTTTAAATTTAAATTTTAAATTTTAAATTTAAATTTTAAATTTTAAATTTTAAATTTTAAATTTTAAATTTTAAATTTTAAATTTAAATTTTAAATTTAAATTTTAAATTTTAAATTTTAAATTTTAAATTTTAAATTTAAATTTAAATTTTAAATTTTAAATTTTAAATTTTAAATTTTAAATTTAAATTTTAAATTTTAAATTTTAAATTTTAAATTTAAATTTAAATTTTAAATTTTAAATTTTAAATTTTAAATTTTAAATTTTAAATTTTAACTTTTAAATTTAATTTAAATCTTAAATTTTAAATTAAACTTAAACCTAAATTTAAATTTTAAATCTCCTAAATTTTAAATTTTAAATTTTAAATTTTAAATTTTAAATTTAAATTTTAAATTTTAAATTTTAAATTTTAAATTTTAAATTTTAAATTTTAAATTTTAAATTTTAAATTTTAAATTTTAAATTTTAAATTTTAAATTTAAATTTTAAATTTTAAATTTTAAATTTTGAAATTTTAAATTTTAAATTTTAAATTTTAAATTTTAAATTTTAAATTTTAAAATTTAAATTTTAAATTTTAAATTTTAAATTTTAAATTTAAATTTTAAATTTTAAATTTTAAATTTTAAATTTTAAATTTTAAATTTTAAATTTTAAATTTTAAATTTTAAATTTTAAATTTTAAATTTTAAATTTAAATTTTAAATTTTAAATTTAAATTTTAAATTTTAAATTTTAAATTTTAAATTTTAAATTTTAAATTTTAAATTTAAATTTAAATTTTAAATTTTAAATTTTAAATTTTAAATTTTAAATTTTAAATTTTAAATTTTAAAATTTTAAATTTTAAATTTTAAATTTTAAATTTTAAATTTTAAATTTTAAATTTTAAATTTTAAATTTTAAATTTTAAATTTTAAATTTAAATTTTAAATTTTAAATTTTAAATTTTAAATTTTAAATTTTAAATTTTAAATTTTAAATTTTAAATTTTAAATTTAAATTTAAATTTTAAATTTTAAATTTTAAATTTTAAATTTTAAATTTAAATTTTAAATTTTAAATTTTAAATTTTAAATTTAAATTTTAAATTTTAAATTTTAAATTTTAAATTTTAAATTTTAAATTTTAAATTTTAAATTTTAAATTTAAATTTTAAATTTTAAATTTTAAATTTTAAATTTTAATTTTAAATTTTAAATTTAAATTTTAAATTTTAAAATTTAAATTTTAAATTTTAAATTTTAAATTTTAAATTTTAAATTTTAAATTTTAAATTTTAAATTTTAAATTTTAAATTTAAATTTTAAATTTTAAATTTTAAATTTTAAATTTTAAATTTTAAATTTTAAATTTAAATTTTAAATTTTAAATTTTAAATTTTAAATTTAAATTTTAAATTTTAAATTTTAAATTTTAAATTTTAAATTTTAAATTTTAAATTTTAAATTTAAATTTTAAATTTTAAATTTAAATTTTAAATTTTAAATTTTAAATTTTAAATTTTAAATTTTAAATTTTTAAATTTTAAATTTTAAATTTTAAATTTTAAATTTTAAATTTTAAATTTTAAATTTAAATTTTAAATTTTAAATTTTAAATTTAAATTTTAAATTTTAAATTTTAAATTTTAAATTTTAAATTTTAAATTTTAAATTTTAAATTTTAAATTTTAAATTTTAAATTTTAAATTTTAAATTTTAAATTTTAAATTTAAATTTTAAATTTTAAATTTTAAATTTTAAATTTTAAATTTTAAATTTTAAATTTTAAATTTTAAATTTAAATTTTAAATTTCTTTAAATTTTAAATTTTAAATTTTAAATTTTAAATTTTAAATTTTAAATTTTAAATTTTAAATTCCTAAATTTTAAATTTTAAACCTTAAATTTAAACCTAAATTTTAAACTTAACCTAAACCTTAAACCCTAAACTTACTTAAACCCTAAACCTAAACCTAAACTAAACCCTAAACTCTAAACCCTAAACTTTAAATTTAAATTTTAAATTTTAAATTTTAAATTTAAATTTTAAATTTTAAATTTTAAATTTTAAATTTTAAATTTTAAATTTTAAATTTTAAATTTTAAATTTTAAATTCCTAAATTTTAAATTTTAAATTTTAAATTTTAAATTTTAAATTTTAAATTTTAAATTTTAAATTTTAAATTTTAAATTTAAATTTTAAATTTTAAATTTTAAATTTTAAATTTTAAATTTTAAATTTTAAATTTTAAATTTTAAATTTTAAATTTTAAATTTTAAATTTTAAATTTTAAATTTAAATTTTAAATTTAAATTTTAAATTTTAAATTTTAAATTTTAAATTTTAAATTTTAAATTTTAAATTTTAAATTTAAATTTTAAATTTTAAATTTTAAATTTTAAATTTAAATTTAAATTTTAAATTTTAAATTTTAAATTTTAAATTTTAAATTTTAAATTTTAAATTTAAATTTTAAATTTTAAATTTTAAATTTTAAATTTTAAATTTTAAATTTTAAATTTTAAATTTTAAATTTTAAATTTTAAATTTAAATTTTAAATTTTAAATTTTAAATTTTAAAAATTTAAATTTTAAATTTTAATTTTAAATTTTAAATTTAAAATTTTAAATTTAAATTTTAAATTTAAATTTTAAATTTTAAATTTTAATTTTAAATTTTAAATTTAAATTTTAAATTTAAATTTTAAATTTTAATTTTAAATTTTAAATTTTAAATTTTAAATTTTAAATTTTAAATTTTAAATTTAAATTTTAAATTTTAAATTTTAAATTTTAAATTTTTAAATTTTAAATTTTAAATTTTAAATTTTAAATTTTAAATTTTAAATTTTAAATTTTAAATTTTAAATTTTAAATTTTAAATTTTAAATTTTAAATTTTAAATTTAAATTTTAAATTTTAAATTTTAAATTTTAAATTTTAAATTTTAAATTTAAATTTAAATTTTAAATTTTAAATTTTAAATTTTAAATTTTAAATTTTAAATTTTAAATTTTAAATTTTAAATTTTAAATTTTAAATTTTAAATTTTAAATTTTAAACCCTTAACTTTAAATTTTAAATTTTAAATTTTAAATTTTAAATTTTAAATTTTAAATTTTAAATTTTAAATTTTAAATTTTAAATTTTAAATTTAAATTTTAAATTTTAAATTTTAAATTTAAATTTAAATTTTAAATTTTAAATTTTAAATTTTAAATTTTAAATTTTAAATTTTAAATTTTAAATTTTAAATTTTAAATTTTAAATTTTAAATTTTAAATTTTAAATTTTAAATTTTAAATTTTAAATTTTAAATTTTAAATTTTAAATTTTAAATTTTAAATTTTAAATTTTAAATTTTAAATTTTAAATTTTAAATTAAATTAAATTTTAATTTAAATTTTAAATTTTAAATTTAAATTTAAATTCACCTTAAACTTTAAATTTTAAATTTTAAATTTTAAATTTTAAATTTTAAATTTTAAATTTTAAATTTAAATTTTAAATTTTAAATTTTAAATTTTAAATTTTAAATTTTAAATTTTAAATTTTAAATTTTAAATTTTAAATTTTAAATTTTAAATTTTAAATTTTAAATTTTAAATTTTAAATTTTAAATTTAAATTTAAATTTTAAATTTTAAATTTTAAATTTTAAATTTTAAATTTTAAATTTTAAATTTTAAATTTTAAATTTTAAATTTTAAATTTTAAATTTTAAATTTTAAATTTTAAATTTTAAATTTTAAATTTTAAATTTTAAATTTTAAATTTTAAATTTTAAATCTTAAACTTAAACCTTAAACCCTACCCTAAACCCTAAACCTAAACTTAAACTTAACCCTTAACCTAAACCTAAACCCTAAATTTTAAATTTTAAATTTTAAATTTAAATTTTAAATTTTAAATTTTAAATTTTAAATTTTAAATTTTAAATTTAAATTTTAAATTTAAATTTTAAATTTTAAATTTTAAATTTTAAATTTTAAACTTTTAAATTTTAAATTTTAAATCTTAAATTTTAAATTTTAAATTTTAAATTTTAAATTTAAATTTTAAATTTTAAATTTTAAATTTTAAATTTTAAATTTTAAATTTAAATTTAAATTTTAAATTTTAAATTTTAAATTTTAAATTTAAATTTTAAATTTTAAATTTTAAATTTTAAATTTTAAATTTTAAATTTTAAACTAAATTTTAAATTTTAAATTTTAAATTTTAAATTTTAAATTTTAAATTTTAAATTTTAAATTTTAAATTTTAAATTTTAAATTTTAAATTTTAAATTTTAAATTTTAAATTTTAAATTTTAAATTTTAAATTTAAATTTTAAATTTTAAATTTTAAATTTTAAATTTTAAATTTTAAATTTTAAATTTTAAATTTTAAATTTCAATTAAATTTTAAATTTTAAATTTTAAATTTTAAATTTTAAATTTTAAATTTTAAATTCCTTAAATTTTAAATTTTAAATTTTAAATTTTAAATTTAAATTTTAAATTTTAAATTTTAAATTTAAATTTTAAATTTTAATTTTAAATTTTAAATTTTAAATTTTAAATTTTAAATTTTAAATTTTAAATTTTAAATTTTAAATTTTAAATTTTAAATTTAAATTTTAAATTTTAAATTTTAAATTTTAAATTTTAAATTTTAAATTTTAAATTTTAAATTTTAAATTTTAAATTTTAAATTTTAAATTTTAAATTTTAAATTTTAAATTTAAATTTTAAATTTAAACCTAAATTTTAAATTTTAAATTTTAAATTTTAAATTTTAAATTTTAAATTTTAAATTTTAAATTTTAAATTTTAAATTTTAAATTTTAAATTTTAAATTTTAAATTTTAAACTTTTAAATTTAACCCAAACCTTAAATTTTAAATTTTAAATTTTAAATTTTAAATTTTAAATTTAAATTTTAAATTTTAAATCTTAAATTTTAAATTTTAAATTTTAAATCTAAACCTAAATTTTAAATTTTAAATTTTAAATTTAAATTTTAAATTTTAAATTTTAAATTTTAAATTTAAATTTAAATTTTAAATTTTAAATTTTAAATTTTAAATTTTAAATTTTAAATTTTAAATTTTAAATTTTAAATTTTAAATTTTTTTAAATTTTAAATTTTAAATTTTAAATTTTAAATTTTAAATTTTAAATTTTAAATTTTAAATTTTAAATTTTAAATTTTAAATTTTAAATTTTAAATTTTAAATTTAAATTTTAAATTTTAAATTTTAAATTTTAAATTTTAAATTTTAAATTTTAAATTTTAAATTTTAAATTTTAAATTTTAAATTTTAAATTTAAATTTTAAATTTTAAATTTTAAATTTAAATTTTAAATTTTAAATTTTAAATTTTAAATTTTAAATTTTAAACCCTTTTAAATTTTAAATTTTAAATTCTAAATTTTAAATTTTAAATTTAAATTTAAATTTTAAATTTTAAATTTTAAATTTTAAATTTTAAATTTTAAATTTTAAATTTTAAATTTTAAATTTTAAATTTTAAATTTTAAATTTTAAATCTAAATTTTAAATTTTAAATTTAAATTTTAAATTTTAAATTTTAAATTTTAAATTTTAAATTTTAAATTTTAAATTTTAAATTTTAAATTTTAAATTTTAAATTTTAAATTTTAAATTTTAAATTTTAAATTTTAAATTTTAAATTTTAAATTTTAAATTTTAAATTTTAAATTTTAAATTTTAAATTTTAAATTTTAAATTTCTAAATTTATCCCTAAATTTCACCTAAATTTTAACTTAATTTAAACCCTTAAACTTTAAACTCCCTAACTCTAAACTCCCCTAAACTCTAACCTAAACCTAAATTTTAAATTTTAAATTTTAAATTTTAAATTTTAAATTTTAAATTTTAAATTTTAAATTTTAAATTTTAAATTTTAAATTTTAAATTCCTAAATTTTAAATTTTAAATTTAAATTTTAAATTTTAAATTTTAAATTTAAATTTTAAATTTTAAATTTTAAATTTTAAATTTTAAATTTTAAATTTTAAATTTAAATTTTAAATTTAAATTTTAAATTTTAAATTTTAAATTTAAATTTTAAATTTTAAATTTTAAATTTTAAATTTTTAATTTTAAATTTTAAATTTTAAATTTAAATTTTAAATTTTAAATTTTAAATTTAAATTTAAATTTTAAATTTTAAATTTTAAATTTTAAATTTTAAATTTTAAATTTTAAATTTTAAATTTTAAATTTTAAATTTTAAATTTTAAATTTTAAATTTTAAATTTTAAATTTTAAATTTTAAATTTTAAATTTTAAATTTTAAATTTTAAATTTTAAATTTTAAATTTTAAATTTTAAATTTTAAATTTTAAATTTTAAATTTTAAATTTTAAATTTTAAATTTTAAATTTTAAATTTTAAAATTTAAATTTTAAATTTTAAATTTTAAATTTTAAATTTTAAATTTTAAATTTTAAATTTTAAATTTTAAATTTTAAATTTTAAATTTAAATTTTAAATTTTAAATTTTAAATTTTAAATTTTAAATTTTAAATTTTAAATTTTAAATTTTAAATTTTAAATTTTAAATTTTAAATTTAAATTTTAAATTTTAAATTTTAAATTTTAAATTTTAAATTTTAAATTTTAAATTTTAAATTTTAAATTTTAAATTTTAAATTTTAAATTTTAAATTTTAAATTTTAAATTTTAAATTTAAATTTTAAATTTTAAATTTTAAATTTTAAATTTTAAATTTTAAATTTTAAATTTTAAATTTTAAATTTTAAATTTTAAATTCCTAAATTTTAAATTCTAATTAAATTTTAAACCTTAAACCTAAATTTAAACTTTAAATTTTAAATTTAAATTTTAAATTTTAAATTTTAAATTTTAAATTTTAAATTTTAAATTTTAAATTTTAAATTTTAAATTTTAAATTTTAAATTTTAAATTTTAAATTTTAAATTTTAAATTTTAAATTTTAAATTTTAAATTTTAAATTTTAAATTTTAAATTTTAAATTTTAAATTTTAAATTTTAAATTTTAAATTTAAATTTTAAATTTTAAATTTTAAATTTTAAATTTTAAATTTTAAATTTAAATTTTAAATTTTAAATTTTAAATTTAAATTTTAAATTTTAAATTTTAAATTTTAAATTTTAAATTTTAAATTTTAAATTTTAAATTTTAAATTTTAAATTTTAAATTTTAAATTTTAAATTTTAAATTTTAAATTTTAAATTTAAATTTTAAATTTTAAATTTTAAATTTTAAATTTTAAATTTAAATTTTAAATTTTAAATTTTAAATTTTAAATTTTAAATTTTAAATTTTAAATTTTAAATTTTAAATTTTAAATTTTAAATTTTAAATTTTAAATTTTAAATTTTAAATTTTAAATTTTAAATTTTAAATTTTAAATTTTAAATTTTAAATTTTAAATTTAAATTTTAAATTTTAAATTTTAAATTTTAAATTTTAAATTTTAAATTTTAAATTTTAAATTTTAAATTTAATTTTAAATTTAAATTTTAAATTTTAAATTTTAAATTTTAAAATTTAAATTTTAAATTTTAAATTTTAAATTTTAAATTTTAAATTTAAATTTTAAATTTTAAATTTTAAATTTAAATTTTAAATTTTAAAATTTAAATTTTAAATTTTAAATTTTAAATTTTAAATTTTAAATTTTAAATTTTAAATTTTAAATTTTAAATTTTAAATTTAAATTTTAAATTTTAAATTTTAAATTTTAAATTTTAAATTTTAAATTTTAAATTTAAATTTTAAAATTTAAATTTTAAATTTTAAATTTTAAATTTTAAATTTAAATTTTAAATTTTAAATTTTAAATTTTAAATTTTAAATTTTAAATTTTAAATTTTAAATTTTAAATTTTAAATTTTAAATTTTAAATTTTAAATTTTAAATTTTAAATTTAAATTTAAATTTTAAATTTTAAATTTTAAATTTTAAATTTTAAATTTTAAATTTTAAATTTTAAATTTAAATTTTAAATTTAAATTTTAAATTTTAAATTTTAAATTTTAAATTTTAAATTTTAAATTTTAAATTTTAAATTTTAAATTTTAAATTTTAAATTTTAAATTTTAAATTTTAAATTTTAAATTTTAAATTTAAATTTTAAATTTTAAATTTTAAATTTTAAATTTTAAATTCTAAATTTTAAATTTTAAATTTTAAATTTTAAATTTTAATTTAAATTTTAAATTTTAAATTTTAAATTTTAAATTTTAAATTTAAATTTTAAATTTTAAATTTTAAATTTTAAATTTTAAATTTTAAATTTTAAATTTTAAATTTAAATTTAAATTTTAAATTTTAAATTTTAAATTTTAAATTTTAAATTTTAAATTTTAAATTTTAAATTTTAAATTTTAAATTTTAAATTTTAAATTTTAAATTTTAAATTTAAATTTTAAATTTTAAATTTTAAATTTTAAATTTTAAATTTTAAATTTTAAATTTTAAATTTTAAATTTTAAATTTTAAATTTTAAATTTTAAATTTTAAATTTAAATTTTAAATTTTAAATTTTAAATTTT
>JBAMMX010000034.1:0-45000 GCA_037126225.1 Dillenia turbinata | reverse complement strand
AATTTAAAATTTAAAATTTAAAATTTAAAATTTAAAATTTAAAATTTAAAATTTAAAATTTAAAATTTAAAATTTAAAATTTAAATTTAAATTTAAAATTTAAAATTTAAATTTAAAATTTAAAATTTAAAATTTAAAATTTAAAATTTAAAATTTAAAATTTAAAATTTAAAATTTAAAATTTAAAATTTAAAATTTAAAGTTAAAATTTAAAATTTAAAATTTAAAATTTAAATTTAAAATTTAAAATTTAAAATTTAAAATTTAAAATTTAAAATTTAAAATTTAAAATTTAAAATTTAAAATTTAAAATTTAAAATTTAAAATTTAAAATTTAAAATTTAAAATTTAAAATTTAAATTTTAAAATTTAAAATTTAAAATTTAAAATTTAAAATTTAAAATTTAAATTTAAAATTTAAAATTGATTAAAATTTAAAATTTAAAATTTAAATTTAAAATTTAAAATTTAAAATTTAAAATTTAAAATTTAAATTTAAAATTTAAAATTTTAAATTTAAAATTTAAATTTAGATTTAAATTAAAATTTAGGTAAATTTAAATTAAATTTAAAATTTAAAATTTAAAATTTAAAATTTAAAATTTAAAATTTAAGGAATTTAAAATTTAAAATTTAAAATTTAAAATTTAAAATTAAAATTTTTAAATTTAAAATTTAAAATTTAAAATTTAGTTAAAATTTAAAATTTAAATTAAGTTAAATTTAAAATTTAAATTTAAATTTAAAATTTAAAATTTAAGTTAAATTTAAAATTTAAAATTTAAGTTAAAATTTAAGTTAAAATTTGATTTAAAATTTAAAATTTGGAACCGAATTTAAAATTTGGAAGTTAAAATTTAGGTAAGGTTAAGGTTAAGGTTAAAATTTAAAATTTAAGGTTTAAAATTTAAAATTTTAAAGTTAAAGTTAAAATTTAAAAATTTAAAATTTAAAATTTAAAATTTAAAATTTAAATTTGGAATTTAAAATTTAAAATTTAAAATTTAAAATTTAAAATTTAAAATTTAAAATTTAAAATTTAAAATTTAAAATTTAAAATTTAAAATTTAAAATTTAAAATTTAAAATTTAAATTTAAAATTTAAAATTTAAAATTTAAAATTTAAAATTTAAAATTTAAAATTTAAAATTTAAAATTTAAAATTTAAAATTTAAAATTTTAAATTTAAAATTTAAAATTTAAAATTTAAAAATTTAAAATTTAAAATTTAAAATTTAAAATTTAAATTTAAAATTTAAATTTAAAATTTAAAATTTAAAATTTAAAATTTAAAATTTAAAATTTAAATTTAAAATTTAAATTTAAAATTTAAAATTTAAAATTTAAAATTTAAAATTTAAAATTTAAAATTTAAAATTTAAAATTTAAAATTTAAAATTTAAAATTTAAAATTTAAATTTAAATTTAAAATTTAAAATTTAAAATTTAAATTTAAAATTTAAAATTTAAAATTTAAAATTTAAAATTTAAAATTTAAAATTTAAAATTTAAATTTAAAATTTAAAATTTAAAATTTAAAATTTAAAATTTAAAATTTAAAATTTAAAATTTAAAATTTAAAATTTAAAATTTAAAATTTAAAATTTAAAATTTAAAATTTAAAATTTAAAATTTAAAATTTAAATTTAAAATTTAAAATTTAAAATTTAAAATTTAAAATTTAAAATTTAAAATTTAAATTTAAATTTAAATTTAAAATTTAAAATTTAAAATTTAAAATTTAAAATTTAAATTTAAAATTTAAAATTTAAAATTTAAAATTTAAAATTTAAAATTTAAAATTTAAAATTTAAAATTTAAAATTTAAAATTTAAAATTTAAAATTTAAAATTTAAAATTTAAAATTTAAATTTAAAATTTAAAATTTTAAATTTTAAATTTAAAATTTAAAATTTAAAATTTAAAGTTAAAATTTAAAATTTAAAATTTAAAATTTAAAATTTAAAATTTAAAATTTAAAATTTAAAATTTAAAATTTAAAATTTAAATTTAAAATTTAAAATTTAAAATTTAAAATTTAAAATTTAAATTTAAAATTTAAAATTTAAAATTTAAAATTTAAAATTTAAAATTTAAAATTTAAATTTAAAATTTAAAATTTAAAATTTAAAATTTAAAATTTAAAATTTAAAATTTAAAATTTAAAATTTAAAATTTAAAATTTAAATTTAAAATTTAAAATTTAAAATTTAAAATTTAAAATTTAAAATTTAAAATTTAAATTTAAAATTTAAAATTTAAAATTTAAAATTTAAAATTTAAATTTAAAATTTAGGTTAAAATTTAAAATTTAAAATTTAAAATTTAAAATTTAAAATTTAAAATTTAAAATTTAAATTTAAAATTTAAAATTTAAAATTTAAAGTTTAAAATTTAAAATTTAAAATTTAAAATTTAAATTTAAAATTTAAAATTTAAAATTTAAAATTTAAAATTTAAATTTAAAATTTAAAATTTAAATTAAATTTAAATTAAAATTTTAAATTTAAATTTTAGAAATTTTGAATTTTCGGAATTTGAAAATTTAAATTTAAAATTTTTAAAATTTAAATTAATTAAAGATTAAATTAAAATTTAAAATTTAAAATTTAAATTTAAAATTTAAAATTTAAAATTTAAAATTTAAAATTTAAATTTAAAATTTAATTTAAATTTAAAATTTTAAATTTAATTTAAATTTAAATTAAAATTTAAAATTTAAAATTTAAAATTTAAAATTTAAAGTTAAAATTTAAAATTTTAAATTTAAAATTTAAAATTTTAAAATTTAAAATTAAAATTTAAAATTTAAAATTTAAATTTAAAAATTTAAAATTTAATTAATTTTAATTTAATTTAAAATTTAAAATTTAAATTTAAAATTTAAATTTAAATTTAAAATTTAAAATTTAAAATTTAAATTTAATTTAAATTTAAAATTTAAAATTTAAAATTTAAATTTAAAATTTAAAATTTTAAATTTTTAAATTTAAAATTTAAGGATTTAAAATTTAAAATTTAAGTTGGATTTAAAATTTGGAAAATTTAAATTTTAAATTTTATAAATTTAAGGATTTAGAATTTAAATTTAAAATTTAAAATTTAAAATTTAAAATTTAAAATTTAAATTTAAAATTTAAAATTTAAAATTTAAATTTAAAATTTAAATTTAAAATTTAAAATTTAAAATTTAAGAATTAAAATTTAAAATTTAAAATTTAAAATTTATGTTTTAAATTTAAAGTTAAGTTAGAAATTTAAAATTAAGTTTAAAATTTTAAATTTAATTTAAAATTTAAAAGTTTAATTAAGTAATTTAAATTTAAATTAAATTTAAAATTTAGAAATTTAAAATTTAAAATTTAAATTTAAATTTAAATTTTAAATTTTATAATTAAAATTTAAATTTTAAGGTTTAAAATTTAATGGTTTTAGTTTAAAATTTGGGATTTGATTTAGGGTTAAAATTGTTTAAAATTTAAAATTTATTAAATTTAAAATTTAAAATTTAAAATTTAAAATTTAAAATTTAAAATTTAAATTTAAAATTTAAAATTTAAAATTTAAAATTTAAAATTTAAATTTAAAATTTAAAATTTAAAATTTAAAATTTAAAATTTAAAATTTAAAATTTAAAATTTAAAATTTAAAATTTAAAATTTAAAATTTAAATTTAATTTAAAATTTAAAATTTAAAATTTAAAATTTAAAATTTAAAATTTAAAATTTAAAATTTAAAATTTAAAATTTAAAATTTAAAATTTAAATTTAAAATTTAAAATTTAAAATTTAAAATTTAAAATTTAAAATTTAAAAATTTAAAATTTAAAATTTAAAATTTAAAATTTAAAATTTAAATTTAAAATTTAAAATTTAAAATTTAAATTTAAAATTTAAAATTTAAAATTTAAAATTTAAAATTTAAAATTTAAAATTTAAAATTTAAATTTAAAATTTAAAATTTAAAATTTAAAATTTAAAATTTAAAATTTAAAATTTAAATTTAAAATTTAAAATTTAAAATTTAAAATTTAAAATTTAAAATTTAAAATTTAAAATTTAAAATTTAAAATTTAAATTTAAAATTTAAAATTTAAAATTTAAAATTTAAAATTTAAAATTTAAAATTTAAAATTTAAAATTTAAAATTTAAAATTTAAAATTTAAAATTTAAATTTAAAATTTAAAATTTAAAATTTAAAATTTAAATTTAAAATTTAAAATTTAAAATTTAAAATTTAAAATTTAAAATTTAAAATTTAAAATTTAAAATTTAAAATTTAAAATTTAAAATTTAAATTTAAAATTTAAAATTTAAAATTTAAAATTTAAAATTTAAAATTTAAAATTTAAAATTTAAAATTTAAAATTTAAATTTAAAATTTAAAATTTAAAATTTAAAATTTAAAATTTAAAATTTAAAATTTAAATTTAAATTTAAAATTTAAAATTTAAAATTTAAAATTTAAATTTAAAATTTAAAATTTAAAATTTAAAATTTAAAATTTAAAATTTAAAATTTAAAATTTAAATTTAAAATTTAAAATTTAAAATTTAAAATTTAAAATTTAAAATTTAAAATTTAAAATTTAAAATTTAAAATTTAAAATTTAAAATTTAAAATTTAAAATTTAAAATTTAAAATTTAAAATTTAAAATTTAAAATTTAAAATTTAAAATTTAAAATTTAAAATTTAAAATTTAAAATTTAAAATTTAAAATTTAAAATTTAAAATTTAAAATTTAAAATTTAAAATTTAAAATTTAAAATTTAAAATTTAAAATTTAAATTTAAAATTTAAATTTAAAATTTAAAATTTAAAATTTAAAATTTAAAATTTAAAATTTAAAATTTAAAATTTAAAATTTAAAATTTAAAATTTAAAATTTAAAATTTAAAATTTAAAATTTAAAATTTAAAATTTAAAATTTAAATTTAAATTTAAAATTTAAAATTTAAAATTTAAAATTTAAAATTTAAAATTTAAAATTTAAAATTTAAAATTTAAAATTTAAAATTTAAAATTTAAAATTTAAAATTTAAAATTTAAAATTTAAAATTTAAAATTTAAAATTTAAAATTTAAAATTTAAAATTTAAAATTTAAAATTTAAAATTTAAAATTTAAAATTTAAAATTTAAAATTTAAAATTTAAAATTTAAAATTTAAAATTTAAAATTTAAAATTTAAAATTTAAAATTTAAAATTTAAAATTTAAAATTTAAAATTTAAAATTTAAAATTTAAAATTTAAAATTTAAAATTTAAAATTTAAAATTTAAAATTTAAAATTTAAAATTTAAAATTAAAATTTAAAATTTAAAATTTAAAATTTAAAATTTAAAATTTAAAATTTAAAATTTAAAATTTAAAATTTAAAATTTAAAATTTAAAATTTAAATTTAAAATTTAAAATTTAAAATTTAAAATTTAAATTTAAAATTTAAAATTTAAAATTTAAAATTTAAAATTTAAATTTAAAATTTAAATTTAAAATTTAAAATTTAAAATTTAAAATTTAAAATTTAAGTTTAAAATTTAAAATTTAAAATTTAAAATTTAAAGTTTAAATTTAAAATTTAAAATTTAAAATTTAAATTTAAAATTTAAATTTAAAATTTAAAATTTAAAATTTAAAATTTAAAATTTAAGATTTAAATTTAAAATTTAAAATTTAAAATTTAAAATTTAAAATTTAAATTTAAAATTTAAAATTTAAAATTTAAAATTTAAAATTTAAAATTTAAAATTTAAAATTTAAAATTTAAAATTTAAAATTTAAAATTTAAAATTTAAAATTTAAAATTTAAAATTTAAAATTTAAAATTTAAAATTTAAAATTTAAAATTTAAAATTTAAATTTAAAATTTAAAATTTAAAATTTAAATTTAAAATTTAAAATTTAAAATTTAAATTTAAAATTTAAAATTTAAAATTTAAAATTTAAAATTTAAAATTTAAAATTTAAAATTTAAAATTTAAAATTTAAAATTTAAAATTTAAAATTTAAAATTTAAAATTTAAAATTTAAAATTTAAAATTTAAAATTTAAATTTAAAATTTAAAATTTAAAATTTAAAATTTAAAATTTAAAATTTAAAATTTAAAATTTAAAATTTAAAATTTAAAATTTAAAATTTAAAATTTAAAATTTAAAATTTAAAATTTAAAATTTAAAATTTAAATTTAAAATTTAAAATTTAAAATTTAAAATTTAAAATTTAAAATTTAAAATTTAAAATTTAAAATTTAAAATTTAAAATTTAAAATTTAAAATTTAAATTTAAATTTAAAATTTAAAATTTAAAATTTAAAATTTAAAATTTAAAATTTAAAATTTAAAATTTAAAATTTAAAATTTAAAATTTAAAATTTAAATTTAAAATTTAAAATTTAAAATTTAAATTTAAAATTTAAAATTTAAAATTTAAAATTTAAAATTTAAAATTTAAAATTTAAAATTTAAAATTTAAAATTTAAAATTTAAAATTTAAAATTTAAAATTTAAAATTTAAAATTTAAAATTTAAATTTAAAATTTAAAATTTAAAATTTAAAATTTAAAATTTAAATTTAAAATTTAAAATTTAAAATTTAAAATTTAAAATTTAAAATTTAAAATTTAAAATTTAAAATTTAAAATTTAAAATTTAAAATTTAAAATTTAAAATTTAAAATTTAAAATTTAAAATTTAAAATTTAAAATTTAAAATTTAAAATTTAAATTTAAAATTTAAAATTTAAAATTTAAAATTTAAAATTTAAAATTTAAAATTTAAAATTTAAAATTTAAAATTTAAAATTTAAAATTTAAAATTTAAATTTAAAATTTAAAATTTAAAATTTAAAATTTAAAATTTAAAATTTAAAATTTAAATTTAAAATTTAAAATTTAAAATTTAAATTTAAAATTTAAAATTTAAAATTTAAAATTTAAAATTTAAAATTTAAAATTTAAAATTTAAAATTTAAAATTTAAAATTTAAAATTTAAAATTTAAAATTTAAAATTTAAAATTTAAAATTTAAAATTTAAAATTTAAAATTTAAAATTTAAAATTTAAATTTAAAATTTAAAATTTAAAATTTAAAATTTAAAATTTAAATTTAAAATTTAAAATTTAAAATTTAAAATTTAAAATTTAAAATTTAAAATTTAAAATTTAAAATTTAAATTTAAAATTTAAATTTAAAATTTAAAATTTAAAATTTAAAATTTAAAATTTAAAATTTAAAATTTAAAATTTAAAATTTAAAATTTAAAATTTAAAATTTAAAATTTAAAATTTAAAATTTAAAATTTAAAATTTAAAATTTAAAATTTAAAATTTAAAATTTAAAATTTAAATTTAAAATTTAAAATTTAAAATTTAAAATTTAAAATTTAAAATTTAAAATTTAAAATTTAAAATTTAAAATTTAAAATTTAAAATTTAAAATTTAAAATTTAAAATTTAAAATTTAAATTTAAAATTTAAAATTTAAAATTTAAAATTTAAAATTTAAAATTTAAAATTTAAAATTTAAAATTTAAAATTTAAATTTAAAATTTAAAATTTAAAATTTAAAATTTAAAATTTAAAATTTAAAATTTAAAATTTAAAATTTAAAATTTAAAATTTAAATTTAAATTTAAAATTTAAAATTTAAAATTTAAAATTTAAAATTTAAAATTTAAAATTTAAAATTTAAATTTAAAATTTAATTTAAAATTTAAAATTTAAAATTTAAATTTAAAATTTAAAATTTAAAATTTAAAATTTAAAATTTAAATTTAAAATTTAAAATTTAAAATTTAAAATTTAAAATTTAAAATTTAAAATTTAAAATTTAAATTTAAAATTTAAAATTTAAAATTTAAATTTAAATTTAAATTTAAAATTTAAAATTTAAAATTTAAATTTAAAATTTTAATTTAAAATTTGAATTTAAAATTTAAAATTTAAAATTTAAAATTTCAATTTAAAATTTAAATTTAAAATTTAAAATTTAGGATTTAAAATTTAAAATTTAAAATTTAAAATTTAAATTTAAAATTTAAAATTTAAAATTTAAAATTTAAAATTTAAAATTTAAAATTTAAAATTTAAAATTTAAAATTTAAAAATTTAAATTTAAAATTTAAAATTTAAACAAAATTTCCAAATTTAAAATTTAAAATTTAAAATTTAAAATTTTAAAATTTAAAATTTAAAATTTAAAATTTAAAATTTAAAATTTAAAATTTGAAATTTAAAATTTAAAATTTAAAATTTAAAATTTTAAAATTTAAAATTTAAAAATTAAAATTTAAAATTTAAAATTTAAAATTTAAAATTTAAATTTAAAATTTAAAATTTAAAATTTAAAATTTAAAATTTAAAATTTAAAATTTAAAATTTAAAATTTAAAAATTTAAAATTTAAAATTTAAAATTTAAAATTTAAATTTAAAATTTAAAATTTAAAATTTAAAATTTAAAATTTAAGACATTTAAAATTTAAAATTTAAAATTTAAAATTTAAAATTTAAAATTTAAAATTTAAAATTTAAAATTTAAAATTTAAAATTTAAATTTAAAATTTAAAATTTAAAATTTAAAATTCAAAATTTAAAATTTAAAAATTAAATATTAAAATTTAAAATTCAAAATTTAAAATTTAAAATTTAAAATTTAAAATTTAAAATTTAAAAAAAAAAAATTAAAATTTAAAATTTAAATTTAAAATTTAAAATTTAAAATTTAAAATTTAAAATTTAAAATTTAAAATTTAAAATTTAAAATTTAAAATTTAAAATTTAAGGGCTAAAATTTAAAATTTAAAATTTAAAATTTAAAATTTAAAATTTAAAATTTAAAATTTAAAATTTAAAATTTAAAATTTTAAATTTAAAATTTAAAATTTAAATTTAAAATTTAAAATTTAAAATTTAAAATTTAAAAATTTAAAATTTAAAATTTAAAGTTTAAAATTTAAAATTTAAATTTAAAATTTAAAATTTAAAATTTAAAATTTAAAAATTTAAATTTAAAATTTAAAATTTAAAATTTAAAATTTTAAAATTTAGGAATTTTAAAATTTTAAATTTAAAATTTAAAATTTAGAATTTAAAATTTAAAATTTAAAATTTAAAATTTAAAATTTAAAATTTAAAATTTAAAATTTAAAATTTAAATTTCAAAATTTAAAGTTAAAATTTAAAATTTAAAATTTAAATTTAAAATTTAAAATTTAAAGATTAAAATTTAAAATTTAAAATTTAAAATTTAAAATTTAAAATTTAAAATTTAAAATTTAAAATTTAAAATTTAAGAATTTAAGAATTTAAATTTAAAATTTAAAATTTAAGAATTTAAAATTTAGAATTTAAATTTAAAAAATTTAAAATTCAAAATTCAAAATTTAAAATTTAAAATTTAAAATTTAAAATTTAAAATTTAAAATTTAAAATTTAAAATTTACAAAATTTAAAATTTAAAATTTAAAATTTAAAATTTAAAATTTAAAATTTAAAATTTAAAATTTAAATTTAAAATTTAAAATTTAAAATTTAAAATTTAAAATTTAAAATTTAAAATTTAAAATTTAAAATTTAAAGTTTTAAAATTTCAAAATTAAAATTTAAAATTTAAAATTTAAAATTTAAAATTTAAAATTTAAAATTCCGGGTTTAAAGAGATTTAAAATTTAAAATTTAGAATTTAAATTTTAAAATTTAAAATTTAAATTTAAAATTTAAATTTAAAATTTAAAATTTAAAATTTAAAATTTAAAATTTAAAATTTAAAATTTAAAATTTAAAATTTAAAATTTAAAATTTAAAATTTAAAAAAAAATTTAAAATTTAAAATTTAAAATTCAAAATTTAAATTTAAAATTTAAAATTTAAAATTTAAAATTTAAAATTTAAAATTTAAAATTTAAAATTTAAAATTTAAAATTTAAAATTTAAAATTTTAAAATTTAAAATTTAAAATTTAAAGTTAAAGATTTAAATTTAAAATTTCTTTTAAAATTTAAAATTTAAAATTTAAAATTTAAAATTTAAAATTTAAAATTTAAAATTTAAAATTTAAATTTAAAATTTAAAATTTAAAATTTAAAAAATTTAAATTTAAATTTAAAATTTAAAATTTAAAATTTAAAATTTAAAATTTAAAATTTAAAATTTAAAATTTAAAATTTAAAATTTAGAATTTAAAATTTAAAATTTAAAATTTAAAATTTAAAATTTAAAATTTAAATTTAAAATTTAAAATTTAAAATTTAAATTTAAAATTTAAAATTTAAAATTTAAAATTTAAAATTTAAAATTTAAAATTTAAAATTTAAAATTTAAAATTTAAAATTTAAAATTTAAAATTTAAAATTTAAAATTTAAAATTTAAAATTTAAAATTTAAAATTTAAAATTTCAAAGTTAAAATTTAAAATTTAAAATTTAAATTTAAAATTTAAAATTTAAAATTTAAAATTTAAAGATTTTAAATTTAAAATTTAAAATTTAAATTTAAAAATTTAAAATTTAAAATTTAAAATTTAAAATTTAAAATTTAAAATTTAAAATTTAAAATTTAAAATTTAAAATTTAAAATTTAAAATTTAAAATTTAAAATTTAAAAAAAAAATTTAAAATTTAAATTTAAAATTTAAAATTTAAAATTTAAAATTTAAAATTTAAAATTTAAAATTTAAAATTTAAAATTTAGAATTCAAAATTTAAAATTTAAAATTTAAAATTTAAAATTTAAAATTTAAAATTTAAAATTTAAAATTTAAAATTTTAAAATTTCAAATTTAAAATTTAGAATTCAAAATTTAAAATTCCAAAATTTAAAATTTAAATTCAAAAAATTTAAAATTTAAAATTTAAAATTTAAATTTAAAAATTTAAAATTTAAATTTAAAGTTTAAAATTTAAAATTTAAAATTTAAAATTTAAAATTTAAAATTTTAAAATTTAAAATTTAAAAAGTTTAAAATTTAGAATTTAAAATTTAAAATTTAAAGTTTAAAATTTAAAATTTAAAATTTAAAGTTCAAAATTTAAATTTAAAATTTAAAATTTAAAATTTAAAAATTTAAAATTTAAAATTCATTAATTTAAAATTTAAATTTTAAAATTTAAAATTTAAAATTTAAAATTTAAAATTTAAAATTTAAAATTTAAAATTTAAAATTACGTTAAATTTAAAATTTAAAATTTAAAATTTAAAATTTAAAATTTAAATTTATTAAAATTTAAAATTTAAAATTTAAAATTTAAAATTTAAAAAATTTAAAAAATTCGGGAGAATTTAAAATTTAAAATTTAAAATTTAAAATTTAAAATTTAAAATTTAAAATTTAAATTTTAAATTTAAAATTTAAAATTTAAAATTTAAAATTTAAAATTTAAAATTTAAAATTTAAAATTTAAAATTTCAAAATTTAAAAATTTAAAATTTAAAATTTAAAATTTAAAAATTTAAGAATTTAACATTTAAAATTTAAAATTTAAAATTTAAAATTTAAAATTTAACATTTAAAATTTAAATTTAAAGTTAAAATTTCGTTAAAATTTAAAATTTAAAATTTAAAATTTAAAATTTAAAATTTAAAATTTAAAATTTAAAATTTAAAATTTAGAATTTAAAATTTAAAATTTTAAAATTTAAAATTTAAAAATTTAAAAATTTAAAATTTAAAATTTAAAATTTAAAATTTAAAATTTAAAATTTAAGGTTAAGGTTTAAAGGTTGGAATTTAAGTTTTGATTTAGAGATTTAAGGCATAAAGGATTTAAAGTTTAAGGTTTAAGGTTTAGTTTAAGATTTAGATTTAAAATTTAAAGATTTAAGTTTGATTTAAAATTTAAGGTTTAAAGTTTAGGAATTTAAGTTTAAGGTTTAAAATTTAAAATTTAAAATTTAAAATTTAAAATTTAAAATTTTAAAATTTTAAAATTTAAATTTAAAATTTAAAATTTTAAAAATTTAAAAATTTAAAAATTTAAAATTTAAAATTTTAAAATTTAAAGAAATTTAAAATTTAAAATTTAAAATTTAAAATTCAAAATTTAAAATTTAAAATTTAAAATTTAAAAAATTTTAAATTTAAATTTAAGAATTTAAAATTTAAAATTTAGAAATTTAAAATTTAAGAATTTAAGGAATTTAAAAATTTAAAATTTAAAAGATTTAAAATTTAAAATTTAAAATTTAAAATTTAAAATTTAAAATTTAAAATTTAAAATTTAAAATTCCAAAATTTAAAAATTTAAAATTTAAAATTTAAAATTTAAAATTGAAATTTAAAATTTAAAATTTAAAATTTAAAATTTAAAATTTAAAATTTAAAATTTAAAATTTAAAATTTAAGTTTTAAAATTTAAAATTTAAAATTTAAAATTTAAAATTTAAAATTTTTAAGGTTTAAGGATTTAAAGTTTAAAGTTGGAATTTCAGTTTAAAATTTAAAATTTAGAATTTAAAATTTAAAGTTTAAAATTTAGGAATTTAAAGTTTAAATTTAAAATTCAAAATTTTAAAGTTAAAATTTAAAATTTAAAATTTAAAATTTAAAAATTTAAAGGAATTTAAAATTTAAAATTTAAGCAAATTTAAAATTTAAAATTTAAAATTTAAAAATTTAAAATTTAAAATTTAAAATTTAAAATTTAAAATTTAAAATTTAAAATTTAAAAATTTAAAATTTAAAATTTAAAATTTAAAATTTAAAATTTAAAATTTAAAATTTAAAATTTAAAATTTAAAATTTAAAATTTAAATTTAAAATTTAAAATTTAAATTTTAAAATTTAAAATTTAAAATTTAAAATTTAAATTTAAAATTTAAAATTTAAAATTTAAAATTTAAAATTTAAAATTTAAATTTAAATTTAAATTTAAAATTTAAAATTTAAAATTTAAAATTTAAAATTTAAAATTTAAAATTTAAAATTTAAATTTAAAATTTAAAATTTAAAATTTAAATTTAAATTTAATTTAAAATTTAAATTTAAAATTTAAAATTTAAAATTTAAAATTTAAAATTTAAAATTTAAAATTTAAATTTAAATTTAAAATTTAAAATTTAAAATTTAAAATTTAAAATTTAAAATTTAAAATTTAAAATTTAAATTTAAAATTTAAAATTTAAAATTTAAAATTTAAAATTTAAAATTTAAAATTTAAATTTAAATTTAAAATTTAAATTAAAATTTAAAATTTAAAATTTAAAATTTAAAATTTAAATTTAAAATTTAAAATTTAAAATTTAAATTTAAAATTTTTAAATTTAAAATTTAAAATTTAAAATTTAAAATTTAAAATTTAAAATTTAAAATTAAATTTAAATTTAAAATTTAAAATTTAAAATTTAAATTTAAAATTTAAAATTTAAAATTTAAAATTTAAAATTTAAAATTTAAATTTAAAATTTAAAATTTAAAATTTAAAATTTAAAATTTTAAAATTTAAAATTTAAAATTTAAAATTTAAAATTTAAAATTTAAAATTTAAATTTAAAATTTAAAATTTAAAATTTAAATTTAAAATTTAAAATTTAAAATTTAAAATTTAAAATTTAAATTTAAAATTTAAAATTTAAATTTAAAATTTAAAATTTAAATTTAAAATTTAAAATTTAAAATTTAAATTTAAAATTTAAAATTTAAAATTTAAAATTTAAATTTAAAATTTAAAATTTAAAATTTAAAATTTAAAATTTAAAATTTAAAATTTAAAATTTAAAATTTAAAATTTAAAATTAAAATTTAAAATTTAAAATTTAAAATTTAAAATTTAAAATTTAAAATTTAAAATTTAAAATTTAAAATTTAAAATTTAAATTTAAAATTTAAAATTTAAAATTTAAAATTTAAAATTTAAATTTAAAATTTAAAATTTAAAATTTAAATTTAAATTTAAAATTTAAATTTAAAATTTAAATTTAATTTAAATTTAAAATTTAAAATTTTAAATTTAAAATTTAAATTTAAAATTTAAATTTAAAATTTAAAATTTAAAATTTAAATTTAAAATTTAAATTTAAAATTTAAAATTTAAAATTTAAAATTTAAAATTTAAAATTTAAAATTTAATTTAAATTTAAAATTTAAAATTTAAAATTTAAATTTTAATTTAATTTAAAATTTAAAATTTAAAATTTAAATTTAAAATTTAAAATTTAAAATTTAAATTTAAATTTAAAATTTAAATTTAAATTTAAAATTTAAAATTTAAAATTTAAAATTTAAAATTTAAATTTAAAATTTAATTTAAAATTTAAAATTTAAAATTTAAAATTTAAATTTAAAATTTAAAATTTAAAATTTAAAATTTAAAATTTAAAATTTAAAATTTAAAATTTAAAATTTAAAATTTAAAATTTAAAATTTAAAATTTAAAATTTAAAATTTAAAATTTAAAATTTAAAATTTAAAATTTAAAATTAAAATTTAAAATTTAAAATTTAAAATTTAAAATTTAAAATTTAAATTTAAAATTTAAAATTTAAAATTTAAAATTTAAAATTTAAATTTAAATTTAAAATTTAAATTTAAAATTTAAAATTTAAATTTAAAATTTAAAATTTAAAATTTAAAATTTAAAATTTAAAATTTAAAATTTAAAATTTAAAATTTAAAATTTAAAATTTAAAATTTAAATTTAAAATTTAAATTTAAAATTTAAATTTAAAATTTAAAATTAAAATTTAAAATTTAAAATTTAAAATTTAAAATTTAAAATTTAAAATTTAAAATTTAAAATTTAAAATTTAAATTTAAAATTTAAAATTTAAAATTTAAAATTTAAAATTTAAAATTTAAAATTTAAAATTTAAAATTTAAAATTTAAAATTTAAAATTTAAATTTAAATTAAATTTAAAATTTAAAATTTAAAATTTAAATTTAAAATTTAAAATTTAAAATTTAAAATTTAAAATTTAAAATTTAAATTTAAAATTTAAATTTAAAATTTAAAATTTAAAATTTAAAATTTAAAATTTAAAATTTAAAATTTAAAATTTAAAATTTAAAATTTAAAATTTAAAATTTAAAATTTAAAATTTAAAATTTAAAATTTAAAATTTAAAATTTAAAATTTAAAATTTAAAATTTAAAATTTAAAATTTAAAATTTAAAATTTAAAATTTAAAATTTAAATTTAAATTTAAAATTTAAAATTTAAAATTTAAAATTTAAAATTTAAAATTTAAAATTTAAATTTAAAATTTAAAATTTAAAATTTAAATTTAAAATTTAAATTTAATTTAAAATTTAAAATTTAAATTTAAAATTTAAAATTTAAAATTTAAAATTTAAAATTTAAAATTTAAAATTTAAAATTTAAAATTTAAATTTAAAATTTAAAATTTAAAATTTAAAATTTAAATTTAAAATTTAAAATTTAAAATTTAAAATTTAAAATTTAAAATTTAAATTTAAAATTTAAAATTTAAAATTTAAAATTTAAAATTTAAAATTTAAAATTTAAAATTTAAAATTTAAAATTTAAAATTTAAAATTTAAAATTTAAATTTAAAATTTAAAATTTAAAATTTAAAATTTAAAATTTAAAATTTAAAATTTAAATTTAAAATTTAAAATTTAAAATTTAAAATTTAAAATTTAAAATTTAAAATTTAAAATTTAAAATTTAAAATTTAAAATTTAAAATTTAAATTTAAAATTTAAAATTTAAATTTAAAATTTAAAATTTAAAATTTAAAATTTAAAATTTAAATTTAAAATTTAAAATTTAAAATTTAAAATTTAAAATTTAAAATTTAAAATTTAAAATTTAAAATTTAAAATTTAAAATTTAAAATTTAAAATTTAAAATTTAAAATTTAAAATTTAAAATTTAAAATTTAAAATTTAAAATTTAAAATTTAAATTTAAAATTTAAATTTAAAATTTAAAATTTAAAATTTAAAATTTAAATTTAAAATTTAAAATTTAAAATTTAAAATTTAAAATTTAAAATTTAAAATTTAAAATTTAAAATTTAAAATTTAAAATTTAAAATTTAAAATTTAAAATTTAAAATTTAAAATTTAAAATTTAAAATTTAAAATTTAAAATTTAAATTTAAAATTTAAAATTTAAAATTTAAAATTTAAAATTTAAAATTTAAAATTTAAAATTTAAAATTTAAATTTAAAATTTAAAATTTAAATTTAAAATTTAAAATTTAAAATTTAAAATTTAAAATTTAAAATTTAAAATTTAAAATTTAAAATTTAAAATTTAAAATTTAAAATTTAAAATTTAAAATTTAAAATTTAAAATTTAAAATTTAAAATTTAAAATTTAAAATTTAAAATTTAAAATTTAAAATTTAAAATTTAAAATTTAAAATTTAAAATTTAAAATTTAAAATTTAAAATTTAAAATTTAAAATTTAAAATTTAAAATTTAAAATTTAAAATTTAAAATTTAAAATTTAAAATTTAAAATTTAAAATTTAAAATTTAAAATTTAAAATTTAAATTTAAAATTTAAAATTTAAAATTTAAAATTTAAATTTAAAATTTAAAATTTAAAATTTAAAATTTAAAATTTAAAATTTAAAATTTAAAATTTAAAATTTAAAATTTAAAATTTAAAATTTAAAATTTAAAATTTAAAATTTAAAATTTAAAATTTAAAATTTAAAATTTAAAATTTAAAATTTAAAATTTAAAATTTAAAATTTAAAATTTAAAATTTAAAATTTAAAATTTAAAATTTAAAATTTAAAATTTAAAATTTAAAATTTAAAATTTAAAATTTAAAATTTAAAATTTAAAATTTAAAATTTAAAATTTAAATTTAAAATTTAAAATTTAAAATTTAAATTTAAAATTTAAAATTTAAAATTTAAAATTTAAAATTTAAAATTTAAAATTTAAAATTTAAAATTTAAAATTTAAAATTTAAAATTTAAATTTAAAATTTAAAATTTAAAATTTAAAATTTAAAATTTAAAATTTAAAATTTAAAATTTAAAATTTAAATTTAAAATTTAAAATTTAAAATTTAAAATTTAAAATTTAAAATTTAAAATTTAAAATTTAAAATTTAAAATTTAAAATTTAAAATTTAAAATTTAAAATTTAAATTTAAAATTTAAAATTTAAAATTTAAAATTTAAAATTTAAAATTTAAAATTTAAAATTTAAAATTTAAAATTTAAAATTTAAAATTTAAAATTTAAAATTTAAAATTTAAAATTTAAAATTTAAAATTTAAAATTTAAAATTTAAAATTTAAATTTAAAATTTAAAATTTAAAATTTAAAATTTAAAATTTAAAATTTAAAATTTAAAATTTAAAATTTAAAATTTAAAATTTAAAATTTAAAATTTAAAATTTAAAATTTAAAATTTAAAATTTAAAATTTAAAATTTAAAATTTAAAATTTAAAATTTAAAATTTAAAATTTAAAATTTAAAATTTAAAATTTAAAATTTAAAATTTAAAATTTAAAATTTAAAATTTAAAATTTAAAATTTAAAATTTAAAATTTAAAATTTAAAATTTAAAATTTAAAATTTAAAATTTAAAATTTAAAATTTAAAATTTAAAATTTAAAATTTAAAATTTAAAATTTAAAATTTAAAATTTAAAATTTAAAATTTAAAATTTAAAATTTAAAATTTAAAATTTAAAATTTAAAATTTAAATTTAAAATTTAAAATTTAAAATTTAAAATTTAAAATTTAAATTTAAAATTTAAAATTTAAAATTTAAAATTTAAAATTTAAAATTTAAAATTTAAAATTTAAAATTTAAAATTTAAAATTTAAATTTAAAATTTAAAATTTAAAATTTAAAATTTAAAATTTAAAATTTAAAATTTAAAATTTAAAATTTAAAATTTAAAATTTAAAATTTAAAATTTAAAATTTAAAATTTAAAATTTAAAATTTAAAATTTAAAATTTAAAATTTAAAATTTAAAATTTAAAATTTAAAATTTAAAATTTAAAATTTAAAATTTAAAATTTAAAATTTAAAATTTAAAATTTAAAATTTAAAATTTAAAATTTAAAATTTAAAATTTAAAATTTAAAATTTAAAATTTAAAATTTAAAATTTAAAATTTAAAATTTAAAATTTAAAATTTAAAATTTAAAATTTAAAATTTAAAATTTAAAATTTAAAATTTAAAATTTAAAATTTAAAATTTAAAATTTAAAATTTAAAATTTAAAATTTAAAATTTAAAATTTAAAATTTAAATTTAAAATTTAAAATTTAAAATTTAAAATTTAAAATTTAAAATTTAAATTTAAAATTTAAAATTTAAAATTTAAAATTTAAAATTTAAAATTTAAATTTAAAATTTAAAATTTAAAATTTAAAATTTAAAATTTAAATTTAAAATTTAAAATTTAAAATTTAAAATTTAAAATTTAAAATTTAAAATTTAAAATTTAAAATTTAAAATTTAAAATTTAAAATTTAAAATTTAAATTTAAATTTAAAATTTAAAATTTAAAATTTAAAATTTAAAATTTAAAATTTAAAATTTAAAATTTAAAATTTAAAATTTAAAATTTAAAATTTAAAATTTAAAATTTAAAATTTAAAATTTAAAATTTAAATTTAAAATTTAAAATTTAAAATTTAAAATTTAAAATTTAAAATTTAAAATTTAAAATTTAAATTTAAAATTTAAAATTTAAAATTTAAAATTTAAATTTAAAATTTAAAATTTAAAATTTAAAATTTAAAATTTAAAATTTAAAATTTAAAATTTAAATTTAAAATTTAAAATTTAAAATTTAAAATTTAAAATTTAAAATTTAAAATTTAAAATTTAAAATTTAAAATTTAAAATTTAAAATTTAAAATTTAAATTTAAAATTTAAAATTTAAAATTTAAAATTTAAAATTTAAAATTTAAAATTTAAAATTTAAAATTTAAAATTTAAAATTTAAAATTTAAAATTTAAAATTTAAAATTTAAAATTTAAAATTTAAAATTTAAAATTTAAAATTTAAAATTTAAAATTTAAAATTTAAAATTTAAAATTTAAAATTTAAAATTTAAAATTTAAAATTTAAAATTTAAAATTTAAAATTTAAAATTTAAAATTTAAATTTAAAATTTAAAATTTAAAATTTAAATTTAAAATTTAAAATTTAAAATTTAAAATTTAAAATTTAAATTTAAAATTTAAAATTTAAAATTTAAAATTTAAAATTTAAATTTAAAATTTAAAATTTAAAATTTAAAATTTAAAATTTAAAATTTAAAATTTAAATTTAAAATTTAAAATTTAAAATTTAAAATTTAAAATTTAAAATTTAAAATTTAAAATTTAAAATTTAAAATTTAAAATTTAAAATTTAAAATTTAAAATTTAAAATTTAAAATTTAAAATTTAAAATTTAAAATTTAAAATTTAAAATTTAAAATTTAAAATTTAAAATTTAAAATTTAAAATTTAAAATTTAAAATTTAAAATTTAAAATTTAAAATTTAAATTTAAAATTTAAAATTTAAAATTTAAAATTTAAAATTTAAAATTTAAAATTTAAAATTTAAAATTTAAAATTTAAATTTAAAATTTAAAATTTAAAATTTAAAATTTAAAATTTAAAATTTAAATTTAAAATTTAAAATTTAAAATTTAAATTTAAAATTTAAAATTTAAAATTTAAAATTTAAAATTTAAAATTTAAAATTTAAAATTTAAAATTTAAAATTTAAAATTTAAAATTTAAAATTTAAAATTTAAAATTTAAAATTTAAATTTAAAATTTAAAATTTAAAAAATTTAAAATTTAAAATTTAAATTTAAAATTTAAAATTTAAATTTAAAATTTAAAATTTAAAATTTAAAATTTAAAATTTAAAATTTAAAATTTAAAATTTAAAATTTAAAATTTAAAATTTAAAATTTAAAATTTAAAATTTAAAATTTAAAATTTAAAATTTAAAATTTAAAATTTAAAATTTAAAATTTAAAATTTAAAATTTAAAATTTAAATTTAAAATTTAAATTTAAAATTTAAAATTTAAAATTTAAAATTTAAAATTTAAAATTTAAAATTTAAAATTTAAAATTTAAAATTTAAAATTTAAAATTTAAAATTTAAAATTTAAAATTTAAAATTTAAAATTTAAAATTTAAAATTTAAAATTTAAAATTTAAAATTTAAAATTTAAAATTTAAAATTTAAAATTTAAAATTTAAATTTAAAATTTAAAATTTAAAATTTAAAATTTAAAATTTAAAATTTAAAATTTAAAATTTAAAATTTAAAATTTAAAATTTAAAATTTAAAATTTAAAATTTAAAATTTAAAATTTAAATTTAAAATTTAAAATTTAAAATTTAAAATTTAAAATTTAAAATTTAAAATTTAAAATTTAAATTTAAAATTTAAAATTTAAAATTTAAAATTTAAAATTTAAAATTTAAAATTTAAAATTTAAAATTTAAAATTTAAAATTTAAAATTTAAATTTAAAATTTAAAATTTAAAATTTAAAATTTAAAATTTAAAATTTAAAATTTAAAATTTAAAATTTAAAATTTAAAATTTAAAATTTAAAATTTAAAATTTAAAATTTAAAATTTAAAATTTAAAATTTAAAATTTAAAATTTAAAATTTAAAATTTAAAATTTAAAATTTAAAATTTAAAATTTAAAATTTAAAATTTAAAATTTAAAATTTAAAATTTAAAATTTAAAATTTAAAATTTAAAATTTAAAATTTAAAATTTAAAATTTAAAATTTAAAATTTAAAATTTAAAATTTAAAATTTAAAATTTAAAATTTAAAATTTAAAATTTAAAATTTAAAATTTAAAATTTAAAATTTAAAATTTAAAATTTAAAATTTAAAATTTAAAATTTAAAATTTAAATTTAAAATTTAAAATTTAAAATTTAAAATTTAAAATTTAAAATTTAAATTTAAAATTTAAAATTTAAAATTTAAAATTTAAAATTTAAAATTTAAAATTTAAAATTTAAAATTTAAAATTTAAAATTTAAAATTTAAAATTTAAAATTTAAAATTTAAAATTTAAAATTTAAAATTTAAAATTTAAAATTTAAAATTTAAAATTTAAAATTTAAAATTTAAAATTTAAAATTTAAAATTTAAAATTTAAAATTTAAATTTAAAATTTAAAATTTAAAATTTAAAATTTAAAATTTAAAATTTAAAATTTAAAATTTAAAATTTAAAATTTAAAATTTAAAATTTAAAATTTAAATTTAAAATTTAAAATTTAAAATTTAAAATTTAAAATTTAAAATTTAAAATTTAAAATTTAAAATTTAAAATTTAAAATTTAAAATTTAAAATTTAAAATTTAAAATTTAAAATTTAAAATTTAAAATTTAAAATTTAAAATTTAAAATTTAAAATTTAAAATTTAAAATTTAAAATTTAAAATTTAAAATTTAAAATTTAAAATTTAAAATTTAAAATTTAAAATTTAAAATTTAAATTTAAAATTTAAAATTTAAAATTTAAAATTTAAAATTTAAAATTTAAAATTTAAATTTAAAATTTAAAATTTAAAATTTAAAATTTAAAATTTAAAATTTAAAATTTAAAATTTAAAATTTAAAATTTAAAATTTAAAATTTAAAATTTAAAATTTAAAATTTAAAATTTAAAATTTAAAATTTAAAATTTAAAATTTAAAATTTAAAATTTAAAATTTAAAATTTAAAATTTAAAATTTAAAATTTAAAATTTAAAATTTAAAATTTAAAATTTAAAATTTAAAATTTAAAATTTAAAATTTAAAATTTAAAATTTAAAATTTAAAATTTAAATTTAAAATTTAAAATTTAAAATTTAAAATTTAAAATTTAAAATTTAAAATTTAAAATTTAAAATTTAAAATTTAAAATTTAAAATTTAAAATTTAAATTTAAAATTTAAAATTTAAAATTTAAAATTTAAAATTTAAAATTTAAAATTTAAAATTTAAATTTAAAATTTAAAATTTAAAATTTAAAATTTAAAATTTAAAATTTAAAATTTAAAATTAAAATTTAAAATTTAAATTTAAAATTTAAAATTTAAAATTTAAAATTTAAAATTTAAAATTTAAAATTTAAAATTTAAATTTAAAATTTAAAATTTAAAATTTAAAATTTAAAATTTAAAATTTAAAATTTAAATTTAAAATTTAAAATTTAAAATTTAAATTTAAAATTTAAAATTTAAAATTTAAAATTTAAAATTTAAAATTTAAAATTTAAAATTTAAAATTTAAAATTTAAAATTTAAAATTTAAAATTTAAAATTTAAAATTTAAAATTTAAAATTTAAAATTTAAAATTTAAATTTAAAATTTAAAATTTAAAATTTAAAATTTAAAATTTAAATTTAAAATTTAAATTTAAATTTAAAATTTAAAATTTAAAATTTAAAATTTAAAATTTAAATTTAAAATTTAAAATTTAAATTTAAAATTTAAAATTTAAAATTTAAAATTTAAATTTAAAATTTAAAATTTAAAATTTAAAATTTAAAATTTAAAATTTAAAATTTAAAATTTAAAATTTAAAATTTAAAATTTAAAATTTAAAATTTAAATTTAAAATTTAAAATTTAAAATTTAAAATTTAAAATTTAAATTTAAAATTTAAAATTTAAAATTTAAAATTTAAAATTTAAAATTTAAATTTAAATTTAAAATTTAAAATTTAAAATTTAAAATTTAAAATTTAAATTTAAAATTTAAAATTTAAAATTTAAAATTTAAAATTTAAAATTTAAATTTAAAATTTAAAATTTAAAATTTAAAATTTAAAATTTAAAATTTAAAATTTAAAATTTAAAATTTAAATTTAAAATTTAAAATTTAAAATTTAAAATTTAAAATTTAAAATTTAAAATTTAAAATTTAAAATTTAAAATTTAAAATTTAAATTTAAAATTTAAAATTTAAAATTTAAAATTTAAAATTTAAAATTTAAAATTTAAAATTTAAAATTTAAAATTTAAAATTTAAAATTTAAAATTTAAAATTTAAAATTTAAAATTTAAAATTTAAAATTTAAAATTTAAAATTTAAAATTTAAAATTTAAAATTTAAAATTTAAAATTTAAAATTTAAATTTAAAATTTAAAATTTAAAATTTAAAATTTAAAATTTAAAATTTAAAATTTAAAATTTAAAATTTAAATTTAAAATTTAAAATTTAAAATTTAAAATTTAAAATTTAAAATTTAAAATTTAAAATTTAAAATTTAAAATTTAAATTTAAAATTTAAAATTTAAAATTTAAAATTTAAAATTTAAAATTTAAAATTTAAATTTAAAATTTAAAATTTAAAATTTAAAATTTAAAATTTAAAATTTAAAATTTAAAATTTAAAATTTAAATTTAAAATTTAAATTTAAAATTTAAAATTTAAAATTTAAATTTAAAATTTAAAATTTAAATTTAAAATTTAAAATTTAAAATTTAAATTTAAAATTTAAAATTTAAAATTTAAAATTTAAAATTTAAAATTTAAAATTTAAAATTTAAAATTTAAAATTTAAAATTTAAAATTTAAAATTTAAATTTAAAATTTAAAATTTAAAATTTAAAATTTAAAATTTAAAATTTAAAATTTAAAATTTAAAATTTAAAATTTAAAATTTAAAATTTAAAATTTAAAATTTAAAATTTAAAATTTAAAATTTAAAATTTAAAATTTAAAATTTAAAATTTAAAATTTAAAATTTAAAATTTAAAATTTAAAATTTAAAATTTAAAATTTAAAATTTAAAATTTAAAATTTAAAATTTAAAATTTAAAATTTAAAATTTAAAATTTAAATTTAAAATTTAAAATTTAAAATTTAAAATTTAAAATTTAAAATTTAAAATTTAAAATTTAAAATTTAAAATTTAAAATTTAAAATTTAAAATTTAAAATTTAAAATTTAAAATTTAAAATTTAAAATTTAAAATTTAAAATTTAAAATTTAAAATTTAAAATTTAAAATTTAAAATTTAAAATTTAAAATTTAAATTTAAAATTTAAAATTTAAAATTTAAAATTTAAAATTTAAAATTTAAAATTTAAAATTTAAAATTTAAAATTTAAATTTAAAATTTAAAATTTAAAATTTAAAATTTAAAATTTAAAATTTAAAATTTAAAATTTAAAATTTAAAATTTAAAATTTAAAATTTAAAATTAAAATTTAAAATTTAAAATTTAAAATTTAAAATTTAAAATTTAAAATTTAAAATTTAAAATTTAAAATTTAAAATTTAAAATTTAAAATTTAAAATTTAAAATTTAAAATTTAAAATTTAAAATTTAAAATTTAAATTTAAAATTTAAAATTTAAAATTTAAAATTTAAAATTTAAAATTTAAAATTTAAAATTTAAAATTTAAAATTTAAAATTTAAAATTTAAAATTTAAAATTTAAAATTTAAATTTAAAATTTAAAATTTAAAATTTAAAATTTAAAATTTAAAATTTAAAATTTAAAATTTAAAATTTAAAATTTAAAATTTAAAATTTAAAATTTAAAATTTAAATTTAAAATTTAAAATTTAAAATTTAAAATTTAAAATTTAAAATTTAAAATTTAAAATTTAAAATTTAAAATTTAAAATTTAAAATTTAAAATTTAAAATTTAAAATTTAAAATTTAAAATTTAAAATTTAAAATTTAAAATTTAAAATTTAAAATTTAAAATTTAAAATTTAAAATTTAAAATTTAAAATTTAAAATTTAAAATTTAAAATTTAAAATTTAAAATTTAAAATTTAAAATTTAAAATTTAAAATTTAAAATTTAAAATTTAAAATTTAAAATTTAAAATTTAAAATTTAAAATTTAAAATTTAAAATTTAAAATTTAAAATTTAAAATTTAAAATTTAAAATTTAAAATTTAAAATTTAAAATTTAAAATTTAAAATTTAAAATTTAAAATTTAAAATTTAAAATTTAAAATTTAAAATTTAAAATTTAAAATTTAAAATTTAAAATTTAAAATTTAAAATTTAAAATTTAAAATTTAAAATTTAAAATTTAAAATTTAAATTTAAAATTTAAAATTTAAAATTTAAAATTTAAAATTTAAAATTTAAAATTTAAAATTTAAAATTTAAAATTTAAAATTTAAAATTTAAAATTTAAAATTTAAAATTTAAAATTTAAAATTTAAAATTTAAAATTTAAAATTAAAATTTAAAATTTAAAATTTAAAATTTAAAATTTAAAATTTAAAATTTAAAATTTAAAATTTAAATTTAAAATTTAAAATTTAAAATTTAAAATTTAAATTTAAAATTTAAAATTTAAAATTTAAAATTTAAAATTTAAAATTTAAAATTTAAAATTTAAAATTTAAAATTTAAAATTTAAAATTTAAAATTTAAAATTTAAAATTTAAAATTTAAAATTTAAAATTTAAAATTTAAAATTTAAAATTTAAAATTTAAAATTTAAAATTTAAAATTTAAAATTTAAAATTTAAAATTTAAAATTTAAAATTTAAAATTTAAAATTTAAAATTTAAAATTTAAAATTTAAAATTTAAAATTTAAAATTTAAAATTTAAAATTTAAAATTTAAAATTTAAAATTTAAAATTTAAAATTTAAAATTTAAAATTTAAAATTTAAAATTTAAAATTTAAAATTTAAAATTTAAAATTTAAAATTTAAAATTTAAAATTTAAAATTTAAAATTTAAAATTTAAAATTTAAAATTTAAAATTTAAAATTTAAAATTTAAAATTTAAAATTTAAAATTTAAAATTTAAAATTTAAATTTAAAATTTAAAATTTAAAATTTAAAATTTAAAATTTAAAATTTAAAATTTAAAATTTAAAATTTAAAATTTAAAATTTAAAATTTAAAATTTAAAATTTAAAATTTAAATTTAAAATTTAAAATTTAAAATTTAAAATTTAAAATTTAAATTTAAAATTTAAAATTTAAAATTTAAAATTTAAAATTTAAAATTTAAAATTTAAAATTTAAAATTTAAAATTTAAAATTTAAAATTTAAAATTTAAAATTTAAAATTTAAAATTTAAAATTTAAAATTTAAAATTTAAAATTTAAAATTTAAAATTTAAAATTTAAAATTTAAAATTTAAAATTTAAAATTTAAAATTTAAAATTTAAAATTTAAAATTTAAAATTTAAAATTAAAATTTAAAATTTAAAATTTAAAATTTAAAATTTAAAATTTAAAATTTAAAATTTAAAATTTAAAATTTAAAATTTAAAATTTAAAATTTAAAATTTAAAATTTAAAATTTAAAATTTAAAATTTAAAATTTAAAATTTAAAATTTAAATTTAAAATTTAAAATTTAAAATTTAAAATTTAAAATTTAAAATTTAAAATTTAAAATTTAAAATTTAAAATTTAAAATTTAAAATTTAAAATTTAAAATTTAAAATTTAAAATTTAAAATTTAAAATTTAAAATTTAAAATTTAAAATTTAAAATTTAAAATTTAAAATTTAAAATTTAAAATTTAAAATTTAAAATTTAAAATTTAAAATTTAAAATTTAAATTTAAAATTTAAAATTTAAAATTTAAAATTTAAAATTTAAAATTTAAAATTTAAAATTTAAAATTTAAAATTTAAAATTTAAAATTTAAAATTTAAAATTTAAAATTTAAAATTTAAAATTTAAAATTTAAAATTTAAAATTTAAATTTAAAATTTAAAATTTAAAATTTAAAATTTAAAATTTAAAATTTAAAATTTAAAATTTAAAATTTAAAATTTAAATTTAAAATTTAAAATTTAAAATTTAAAATTTAAAATTTAAAATTTAAAATTTAAAATTTAAAATTTAAAATTTAAAATTTAAAATTTAAAATTTAAAATTTAAAATTTAAAATTTAAAATTTAAAATTTAAAATTTAAAATTTAAAATTTAAAATTTAAAATTTAAAATTTAAAATTTAAAATTTAAAATTTAAAATTTAAAATTTAAAATTTAAAATTTAAAATTTAAAATTTAAAATTTAAATTTAAAATTTAAAATTTAAAATTTAAAATTTAAAATTTAAAATTTAAAATTTAAAATTTAAAATTTAAAATTTAAAATTTAAAATTTAAAATTTAAAATTTAAAATTTAAAATTTAAAATTTAAAATTTAAAATTTAAAATTTAAAATTTAAAATTTAAAATTTAAAATTTAAAATTTAAAATTTAAAATTTAAAATTTAAAATTTAAAATTTAAAATTTAAAATTTAAATTTAAAATTTAAAATTTAAAATTTAAAATTTAAAATTTAAAATTTAAATTTAAAATTTAAAATTTAAAATTTAAAATTTAAAATTTAAAATTTAAAATTTAAAATTTAAAATTTAAAATTTAAATTTAAAATTTAAAATTTAAATTTAAAATTTAAAATTTAAAATTTAAAATTTAAAATTTAAAATTTAAAATTTAAAATTTAAATTTAAAATTTAAAATTTAAAATTTAAAATTTAAAATTTAATTTAAATTTAAAATTTAAAATTTAAAATTTAAATTTAAAATTTAAATTTATTTAAAATTTAAAATTTAAAATTTAAAATTTAAAATTTAATTTAAATTTAAAATTTAAAATTTAAAATTTAAATTTAAAATTTAAAATTTAAAATTTAAAATTTAAAATTTAAAATTTAAAATTTAAAATTTAAAATTTAAAATTTAAAATTTAAAATTTAAAATTTAAAATTTAAAATTTAAAATTTAAAATTTAAAATTTAAAATTTAAAATTTAAAATTTAAAATTTAAAATTTAAAATTTAAAATTTAAAATTTAAAATTTAAAATTTAAAATTTAAAATTTAAAATTTAAAATTTAAAATTTAAAATTTAAAATTTAAAATTTAAAATTTAAAATTTAAAATTTAAAATTTAAATTTAAAATTTAAAATTTAAAATTTAAAATTTAAAATTTAAAATTTAAAATTTAAAATTTAAAATTTAAAATTTAAAATTTAAAATTTAAAATTTAAAATTTAAAATTTAAAATTTAAAATTTAAAATTTAAAATTTAAAATTTAAAATTTAAAATTTAAAATTTAAAATTTAAAATTTAAAATTTAAAATTTAAAATTTAAAATTTAAAATTTAAAATTTAAAATTTAAAATTTAAAATTTAAAATTTAAAATTTAAAATTTAAAATTTAAAATTTAAAATTTAAAATTTAAAATTTAAAATTTAAAATTTAAAATTTAAAATTTAAAATTTAAAATTTAAAATTTAAAATTTAAAATTTAAAATTTAAAATTTAAAATTTAAAATTTAAAATTTAAAATTTAAAATTTAAAATTTAAAATTTAAAATTTAAAATTTAAAATTTAAAATTTAAAATTTAAAATTTAAAATTTAAAATTTAAAATTTAAAATTTAAAATTTAAATTTAAAATTTAAAATTTAAAATTTAAAATTTAAAATTTAAAATTTAAAATTTAAAATTTAAAATTTAAAATTTAAAATTTAAAATTTAAAATTTAAAATTTAAAATTTAAAATTTAAAATTTAAAATTTAAAATTTAAAATTTAAAATTTAAAATTTAAATTTAAATTTAAAATTTAAAATTTAAAATTTAAAATTTAAAATTTAAAATTTAAAATTTAAAATTTAAAATTTAAAATTTAAAATTTAAAATTTAAAATTTAAAATTTAAAATTTAAAATTTAAAATTTAAATTTAAAATTTAAAATTTAAAATTTAAAATTTAAAATTTAAAATTTAAAATTTAAAATTTAAAATTTAAAATTTAAAATTTAAAATTTAAAATTTAAAATTTAAAATTTAAAATTTAAAATTTAAAATTTAAAATTTAAAATTTAAAATTTAAAATTTAAAATTTAAAATTTAAAATTTAAAATTTAAAATTTAAAATTTAAAATTTAAAATTTAAAATTTAAAATTTAAAATTTAAAATTTAAAATTTAAAATTTAAAATTTAAAATTTAAAATTTAAAATTTAAAATTTAAAATTTAAAATTTAAAATTTAAAATTTAAAATTTAAAATTTAAAATTTAAAATTTAAAATTTAAAATTTAAAATTTAAAATTTAAAATTTAAAATTTAAAATTTAAAATTTAAAATTTAAAATTTAAAATTTAAAATTTAAAATTTAAAATTTAAAATTTAAAATTTAAAATTTAAAATTTAAAATTTAAAATTTAAAATTTAAAATTTAAAATTTAAAATTTAAAATTTAAAATTTAAAATTTAAAATTTAAAATTTAAAATTTAAAATTTAAAATTTAAAATTTAAAATTTAAAATTTAAAATTTAAAATTTAAAATTTAAAATTTAAAATTTAAAATTTAAAATTTAAAATTTAAAATTTAAAATTTAAAATTTAAAATTTAAAATTTAAAATTTAAAATTTAAAATTTAAAATTTAAATTTAAAATTTAAAATTTAAAATTTAAAATTTAAAATTTAAAATTTAAAATTTAAAATTTAAAATTTAAAATTTAAAATTTAAAATTTAAAATTTAAAATTTAAAATTTAAAATTTAAAATTTAAAATTTAAAATTTAAAATTTAAAATTTAAAATTTAAAATTTAAAATTTAAAATTTAAAATTTAAAATTTAAAATTTAAAATTTAAAATTTAAAATTTAAAATTTAAAATTTAAAATTTAAAATTTAAAATTTAAAATTTAAAATTTAAAATTTAAAATTTAAAATTTAAAATTTAAAATTTAAAATTTAAAATTTAAAATTTAAAATTTAAAATTTAAAATTTAAATTTAAAATTTAAAATTTAAAATTTAAAATTTAAAATTTAAAATTTAAAATTTAAAATTTAAAATTTAAAATTTAAAATTTAAAATTTAAAATTTAAAATTTAAAATTTAAAATTTAAAATTTAAAATTTAAAATTTAAAATTTAAAATTTAAAATTTAAAATTTAAAATTTAAAATTTAAAATTTAAAATTTAAAATTTAAAATTTAAAATTTAAATTTAAAATTAAAATTTAAAATTTAAAATTTAAAATTTAAAATTTAAAATTTAAAATTTAAAATTTAAAATTTAAAATTTAAAATTTAAAATTTAAAATTTAAAATTTAAAATTTAAAATTTAAAATTTAAAATTTAAAATTTAAAATTTAAAATTTATTTAAATTTAAAATTTAAAATTTAAAATTTAAAATTTAAAATTTAAAATTTAAAATTTAAAATTTAAAATTTAAAATTTAAAATTTAAAATTTAAAATTTAAAATTTAAAATTTAAAATTTAAAATTTAAAATTTAAAATTTAAAATTTAAAATTTAAAATTTAAAATTTAAAATTTAAAATTTAAAATTTAAAATTTAAAATTTAAAATTTAAAATTTAAAATTTAAAATTTAAAATTTAAAATTTAAATTTAAAATTTAAAATTTAAAATTTAAAATTTAAAATTTAAAATTTAAAATTTAAATTTAAAATTTAAAATTTAAAATTTTTAAAATTTAAAATTTAAAATTTAAAATTTAAAATTTAAAATTTAAAATTTAAAATTTAAAATTTAAAATTTAAAATTTAAAATTTAAAATTTAAAATTTAAAATTTAAAATTTAAAATTTAAAATTTAAAATTTAAAATTTAAAATTTAAAATTTAAAATTTAAAATTTAAAATTTAAAATTTAAAATTTAAAATTTAAAATTTAAAATTTAAAATTTAAAATTTAAAATTTAAAATTTAAAATTTAAAATTTAAATTTAAAATTTAAAATTTAAAATTTAAAATTTAAAATTTAAAATTTAAAATTTAAAATTTAAAATTTAAAATTTAAAATTTAAAATTTAAAATTTAAAATTTAAAATTTAAAATTTAAAATTTAAAATTTAAAATTTAAAATTTAAAATTTAAAATTTAAAATTTAAAATTTAAAATTTAAAATTTAAAATTTAAAATTTAAAATTTAAAATTTAAATTTAAAATTTAAAATTTAAAATTTAAAATTTAAAATTTAAAATTTAAAATTTAAAATTTAAAATTTAAAATTTAAAATTTAAAATTTAAAATTTAAAATTTAAAATTTAAAATTTAAAATTTAAAATTTAAAATTTAAAATTTAAAATTTAAAATTTAAATTTAAAATTTAAAATTTAAAATTTAAAATTTAAAATTTAAAATTTAAAATTTAAAATTTAAAATTTAAAATTTAAAATTTAAAATTTAAAATTTAAAATTTAAAATTTAAAATTTAAAATTTAAAATTTAAAATTTAAAATTTAAAATTTAAAATTTAAAATTTAAAATTTAAAATTTAAAATTTAAAATTTAAAATTTAAAATTTAAAATTTAAAATTTAAAATTTAAAATTTAAAATTTAAAATTTAAAATTTAAAATTTAAAATTTAAAATTTAAAATTTAAAATTTAAAATTTAAAATTTAAAATTTAAAATTTAAAATTTAAAATTTAAAATTTAAAATTTAAAATTTAAAATTTAAAATTTAAAATTTAAAATTTAAAATTTAAATTTAAAATTTAAAATTTAAAATTTAAAATTTAAAATTTAAAATTTAAAATTTAAAATTTAAAATTTAAAATTTAAAATTTAAAATTTAAAATTTAAAATTTAAAATTTAAAATTTAAAATTTAAAATTTAAAATTTAAAATTTAAAATTTAAAATTTAAAATTTAAAATTTAAAATTTAAAATTTAAAATTTAAAATTTAAAATTTAAAATTTAAAATTTAAAATTTAAAATTTAAAATTTAAAATTTAAAATTTAAAATTTAAAATTTAAAATTTAAAATTTAAAATTTAAAATTTAAAATTTAAAATTTAAAATTTAAAATTTAAAATTTAAAATTTAAAATTTAAAATTTAAAATTTAAAATTTAAAATTTAAAATTTAAAATTTAAAATTTAAAATTTAAAATTTAAAATTTAAAATTTAAAATTTAAAATTTAAAATTTAAAATTTAAAATTTAAAATTTAAAATTTAAAATTTAAAATTTAAATTTAAAATTTAAAATTTAAAATTTAAAATTTAAAATTTAAAATTTAAAATTTAAAATTTAAAATTTAAAATTTAAAATTTAAAATTTAAAATTTAAAATTTAAAATTTAAAATTTAAAATTTAAAATTTAAAATTTAAAATTTAAAATTTAAAATTTAAAATTTAAAATTTAAATTTAAAATTTAAAATTTAAAATTTAAAATTTAAAATTTAAAATTTAAAATTTAAAATTTAAAATTTAAAATTTAAAATTTAAAATTTAAAATTTAAAATTTAAAATTTAAAATTTAAAATTTAAAATTTAAAATTTAAAATTTAAAATTTAAAATTTAAAATTTAAAATTTAAAATTTAAAATTTAAAATTTAAAATTTAAAATTTAAAATTTAAAATTTAAAATTTAAAATTTAAAATTTAAAATTTAAAATTTAAAATTTAAAATTTAAAATTTAAAATTTAAAATTTAAAATTTAAAATTTAAAATTTAAAATTTAAAATTTAAAATTTAAAATTTAAAATTTAAAATTTAAAATTTAAAATTTAAAATTTAAAATTTAAAATTTAAAATTTAAAATTTAAAATTTAAAATTTAAAATTTAAAATTTAAAATTTAAAATTTAAAATTTAAAATTTAAAATTTAAAATTTAAAATTTAAATTTAAAATTTAAAATTTAAAATTTAAAATTTAAAATTTAAAATTTAAAATTTAAAATTTAAAATTTAAAATTTAAAATTTAAAATTTAAAATTTAAAATTTAAAATTTAAAATTTAAAATTTAAAATTTAAAATTTAAAATTTAAAATTTAAAATTTAAAATTTAAAATTTAAAATTTAAAATTTAAAATTTAAAATTTAAAATTTAAATTTAAAATTTAAAATTTAAAATTTAAAATTTAAAATTTAAAATTTAAAATTTAAAATTTAAAATTTAAAATTTAAAATTTAAAATTTAAAATTTAAAATTTAAAATTTAAAATTTAAAATTTAAAATTTAAAATTTAAAATTTAAAATTTAAAATTTAAAATTTAAAATTTAAAATTTAAAATTTAAAATTTAAAATTTAAAATTTAAAATTTAAAATTTAAAATTTAAAATTTAAAATTTAAAATTTAAAATTTAAAATTTAAAATTTAAAATTTAAAATTTAAAATTTAAAATTTAAAATTTAAAATTTAAAATTTAAAATTTAAAATTTAAAATTTAAAATTTAAAATTTAAAATTTAAAATTTAAAATTTAAAATTTAAAATTTAAAATTTAAAATTTAAAATTTAAAATTTAAAATTTAAAATTTAAAATTTAAAATTTAAAATTTAAAATTTAAAATTTAAAATTTAAAATTTAAAATTTAAAATTTAAAATTTAAAATTTAAAATTTAAAATTTAAAATTTAAAATTTAAAATTTAAAATTTAAAATTTAAAATTTAAAATTTAAAATTTAAAATTTAAAATTTAAAATTTAAAATTTAAAATTTAAAATTTAAAATTTAAAATTTAAAATTTAAAATTTAAAATTTAAAATTTAAAATTTAAAATTTAAAATTTAAAATTTAAAATTTAAAATTTAAAATTTAAAATTTAAAATTTAAAATTTAAAATTTAAAATTTAAAATTTAAATTTAAAATTTAAAATTTAAAATTTAAAATTTAAAATTTAAAATTTAAAATTTAAAATTTAAAATTTAAAATTTAAAATTTAAAATTTAAAATTTAAAATTTAAAATTTAAAATTTAAAATTTAAAATTTAAAATTTAAAATTTAAAATTTAAAATTTAAAATTTAAAATTTAAAATTTAAAATTTAAAATTTAAAATTTAAAATTTAAAATTTAAAATTTAAAATTTAAAATTTAAAATTTAAAATTTAAAATTTAAAATTTAAAATTTAAAATTTAAAATTTAAAATTTAAAATTTAAAATTTAAAATTTAAAATTTAAAATTTAAAATTTAAAATTTAAAATTTAAAATTTAAAATTTAAAATTTAAAATTTAAAATTTAAAATTTAAAATTTAAAATTTAAAATTTAAATTTAAAATTTAAAATTTAAAATTTAAAATTTAAAATTTAAAATTTAAAATTTAAAATTTAAAATTTAAAATTTAAAATTTAAAATTTAAAATTTAAAATTTAAAATTTAAAATTTAAAATTTAAAATTTAAAATTTAAAATTTAAAATTTAAAATTTAAAATTTAAAATTTAAAATTTAAAATTTAAAATTTAAAATTTAAAATTTAAAATTTAAAATTTAAAATTTAAAATTTAAAATTTAAAATTTAAAATTTAAAATTTAAAATTTAAAATTTAAAATTTAAAATTTAAAATTTAAAATTTAAAATTTAAAATTTAAAATTTAAAATTTAAAATTTAAAATTTAAAATTTAAAATTTAAAATTTAAAATTTAAAATTTAAAATTTAAAATTTAAAATTTAAAATTTAAAATTTAAAATTTAAAATTTAAAATTTAAAATTTAAAATTTAAAATTTAAAATTTAAAATTTAAAATTTAAAATTTAAAATTTAAAATTTAAAATTTAAAATTTAAAATTTAAAATTTAAAATTTAAAATTTAAAATTTAAAATTTAAAATTTAAAATTTAAAATTTAAAATTTAAAATTTAAAATTTAAAATTTAAATTTAAAATTTAAAATTTAAAATTTAAAATTTAAAATTTAAAATTTAAAATTTAAAATTTAAAATTTAAAATTTAAAATTTAAAATTTAAAATTTAAAATTTAAAATTTAAAATTTAAAATTTAAAATTTAAAATTTAAAATTTAAAATTTAAAATTTAAAATTTAAAATTTAAAATTTAAAATTTAAAATTTAAAATTTAAAATTTAAAATTTAAAATTTAAAATTTAAAATTTAAAATTTAAAATTTAAAATTTAAAATTTAAAATTTAAAATTTAAAATTTAAAATTTAAAATTTAAAATTTAAAATTTAAAATTTAAAATTTAAAATTTAAAATTTAAAATTTAAAATTTAAAATTTAAAATTTAAATTTAAAATTTAAAATTTAAAATTTAAAATTTAAAATTTAAATTTAAAATTTAAAATTTAAAATTTAAAATTTAAAATTTAAAATTTAAAATTTAAAATTTAAAATTTAAAATTTAAAATTTAAAATTTAAAATTTAAAATTTAAAATTTAAAATTTAAAATTTAAAATTTAAAATTTAAAATTTAAATTTAAAATTTAAAATTTAAAATTTAAAATTTAAAATTTAAAATTTAAAATTTAAAATTTAAAATTTAAAATTTAAAATTTAAAATTTAAAATTTAAAATTTAAAATTTAAAATTTAAAATTTAAAATTTAAAATTTAAAATTTAAATTTAAAATTTAAAATTTAAAATTTAAAATTTAAAATTTAAAATTTAAAATTTAAAATTTAAAATTTAAATTTAAAATTTAAAATTTAAATTTAAAATTTAAAATTTAAAATTTAAAATTTAAAATTTAAAATTTAAAATTTAAAATTTAAAATTTAAAATTTAAAATTTAAAATTTAAAATTTAAAATTTAAAATTTAAAATTTAAAATTTAAAATTTAAAATTTAAAATTTAAAATTTAAAATTTAAAATTTAAAATTTAAAATTTAAAATTTAAAATTTAAAATTTAAAATTTAAAATTTAAAATTTAAAATTTAAAATTTAAAATTTAAAATTTAAAATTTAAATTTAAAATTTAAAATTTAAAATTTAAAATTTAAAATTTAAAATTTAAAATTTAAATTTAAAATTTAAAATTTAAAATTTAAAATTTAAAATTTAAAATTTAAAATTTAAAATTTAAAATTTAAAATTTAAAATTTAAAATTTAAAATTTAAAATTTAAAATTTAAAATTTAAAATTTAAAATTTAAAATTTAAAATTTAAAATTTAAAATTTAAAATTTAAAATTTAAAATTTAAAATTTAAAATTTAAAATTTAAAATTTAAAATTTAAAATTTAAAATTTAAAATTTAAAATTTAAAATTTAAAATTTAAAATTTAAAATTTAAAATTTAAAATTTAAAATTTAAAATTTAAAATTTAAAATTTAAAATTTAAAATTTAAAATTTAAAATTTAAAATTTAAAATTTAAATTTAAAATTTAAAATTTAAAATTTAAAATTTAAAATTTAAAATTTAAAATTTAAAATTTAAAATTTAAAATTTAAAATTTAAATTTAAAATTTAAATTTAAAATTTAAAATTTAAAATTTAAAATTTAAAATTTAAAATTTAAAATTTAAAATTTAAAATTTAAAATTTAAAATTTAAAATTTAAAATTTAAAATTTAAAATTTAAAATTTAAAATTTAAAATTTAAAATTTAAAATTTAAAATTTAAAATTTAAAATTTAAAATTTAAAATTTAAAATTTAAAATTTAAAATTTAAAATTTAAAATTTAAAATTTAAAATTTAAAATTTAAAATTTAAAATTTAAATTTAAAATTTAAAATTTAAAATTTAAAATTTAAAATTTAAAATTTAAAATTTAAAATTTAAAATTTAAAATTTAAAATTTAAAATTTAAAATTTAAAATTTAAAATTTAAAATTTAAAATTTAAAATTTAAAATTTAAAATTTAAATTTAAAATTTAAAATTTAAAATTTAAAATTTAAAATTTAAAATTTAAAATTTAAAATTTAAAATTTAAAATTTAAAATTTAAAATTTAAAATTTAAAATTTAAAATTTAAAATTTAAAATTTAAAATTTAAAATTTAAAATTTAAAATTTAAAATTTAAAATTTAAAATTTAAAATTTAAAATTTAAAATTTAAAATTTAAAATTTAAAATTTAAAATTTAAAATTTAAAATTTAAAATTTAAAATTTAAAATTTAAAATTTAAAATTTAAAATTTAAAATTTAAAATTTAAAATTTAAAATTTAAAATTTAAAATTTAAAATTTAAAATTTAAAATTTAAAATTTAAAATTTAAAATTTAAAATTTAAAATTTAAAATTTAAAATTTAAAATTTAAAATTTAAAATTTAAAATTTAAAATTTAAAATTTAAAATTTAAATTTAAAATTTAAAATTTAAAATTTAAATTTAAAATTTAAAATTTAAAATTTAAAATTTAAAATTTAAAATTTAAAATTTAAAATTTAAAATTTAAAATTTAAAATTTAAAATTTAAAATTTAAAATTTAAAATTTAAAATTTAAAATTTAAAATTTAAAATTTAAAATTTAAAATTTAAAATTTAAAATTTAAAATTTAAATTTAAAATTTAAAATTTAAAATTTAAAATTTAAAATTTAAAATTTAAAATTTAAATTTAAAATTTAAAATTTAAAATTTAAAATTTAAAATTTAAAATTTAAAATTTAAAATTTAAAATTTAAAATTTAAAATTTAAAATTTAAAATTTAAAATTTAAATTTAAAATTTAAAATTTAAAATTTAAAATTTAAAATTTAAAATTTAAAATTTAAAATTTAAAATTTAAAATTTAAAATTTAAAATTTAAAATTTAAAATTTAAAATTTAAAATTTAAAATTTAAAATTTAAAATTTAAAATTTAAAATTTAAAATTTAAAATTTAAAATTTAAAATTTAAAATTTAAAATTTAAAATTTAAAATTTAAAATTTAAAATTTAAAATTTAAAATTTAAAATTTAAAATTTAAAATTTAAAATTTAAAATTTAAAATTTAAAATTTAAAATTTAAAATTTAAAATTTAAAATTTAAAATTTAAAATTTAAAATTTAAAATTTAAAATTTAAAATTTAAAATTTAAAATTTAAAATTTAAAATTTAAAATTTAAAATTTAAAATTTAAAATTTAAAATTTAAAATTTAAAATTTAAATTTAAAATTTAAAATTTAAAATTTAAAATTTAAAATTTAAAATTTAAAATTTAAAATTTAAAATTTAAAATTTAAAATTTAAAATTTAAAATTTAAAATTTAAAATTTAAAATTTAAAATTTAAAATTTAAAATTTAAAATTTAAAATTTAAAATTTAAAATTTAAAATTTAAAATTTAAAATTTAAAATTTAAAATTTAAAATTTAAAATTTAAAATTTAAAATTTAAAATTTAAAATTTAAAATTTAAAATTTAAAATTTAAAATTTAAAATTTAAAATTTAAAATTTAAAATTTAATTTAAATTTAAAATTTAAAATTTAAAATTTAAAATTTAAAATTTAAATTTAAAATTTAAAATTTAAAATTTAAAATTTAAAATTTAAAATTTAAAATTTAAAATTTAAAATTTAAAATTTAAAATTTAAAATTTAAAATTTAAAATTTAAAATTTAAAATTTAAAATTTAAAATTTAAAATTTAAAATTTAAAATTTAAAATTTAAAATTTAAAATTTAAAATTTAAAATTTAAAATTTAAAATTTAAAATTTAAAATTTAAAATTTAAAATTTAAAATTTAAAATTTAAAATTTAAAATTTAAAATTTAAAATTTAAAATTTAAAATTTAAATTTAAAATTTAAAATTTAAAATTTAAAATTTAAAATTTAAAATTTAAAATTTAAAATTTAAAATTTAAAATTTAAAATTTAAAATTTAAAATTTAAAATTTAAAATTTAAAATTTAAAATTTAAAATTTAAAATTTAAAATTTAAAATTTAAAATTTAAAATTTAAAATTTAAAATTTAAAATTTAAAATTTAAAATTTAAAATTTAAAATTTAAAATTTAAAATTTAAAATTTAAAATTTAAATTTAAAATTTAAAATTTAAAATTTAAAATTTAAAATTTAAAATTTAAAATTTAAAATTTAAAATTTAAAATTTAAAATTTAAAATTTAAAATTTAAAATTTAAAATTTAAAATTTAAAATTTAAAATTTAAAATTTAAAATTTAAAATTTAAAATTTAAAATTTAAAATTTAAAATTTAAAATTTAAAATTTAAAATTTAAAATTTAAAATTTAAAATTTAAAATTTAAAATTTAAAATTTAAAATTTAAAATTTAAAATTTAAAATTTAAAATTTAAAATTTAAAATTTAAAATTTAAAATTTAAAATTTAAAATTTAAAATTTAAAATTTAAAATTTAAAATTTAAAATTTAAAATTTAAAATTTAAAATTTAAAATTTAAAATTTAAAATTTAAAATTTAAAATTTAAAATTTAAAATTTAAAATTTAAAATTTAAAATTTAAAATTTAAAATTTAAAATTTAAAATTTAAAATTTAAAATTTAAAATTTAAAATTTAAAATTTAAAATTTAAAATTTAAAATTTAAAATTTAAAATTTAAAATTTAAAATTTAAAATTTAAAATTTAAAATTTAAAATTTAAAATTTAAAATTTAAAATTTAAAATTTAAAATTTAAAATTTAAAATTTAAAATTTAAAATTTAAAATTTAAAATTTAAAATTTAAAATTTAAAATTTAAAATTTAAAATTTAAAATTTAAAATTTAAAATTTAAAATTTAAAATTTAAAATTTAAAATTTAAAATTTAAAATTTAAAATTTAAAATTTAAAATTTAAAATTTAAAATTTAAAATTTAAAATTTAAAATTTAAAATTTAAAATTTAAAATTTAAAATTTAAAATTTAAAATTTAAAATTTAAAATTTAAAATTTAAAATTTAAAATTTAAAATTTAAAATTTAAAATTTAAAATTTAAAATTTAAAATTTAAAATTTAAAATTTAAAATTTAAAATTTAAAATTTAAAATTTAAAATTTAAAATTTAAAATTTAAAATTTAAAATTTAAAATTTAAAATTTAAAATTTAAAATTTAAAATTTAAAATTTAAAATTTAAAATTTAAAATTTAAAATTTAAAATTTAAAATTTAAAATTTAAAATTTAAAATTTAAAATTTAAAATTTAAAATTTAAAATTTAAATTTAAAATTTAAAATTTAAAATTTAAAATTTAAAATTTAAAATTTAAAATTTAAAATTTAAAATTTAAAATTTAAAATTTAAAATTTAAAATTTAAAATTTAAAATTTAAAATTTAAAATTTAAAATTTAAAATTTAAAATTTAAAATTTAAAATTTAAAATTTAAAATTTAAAATTTAAAATTTAAAATTTAAAATTTAAAATTTAAAATTTAAAATTTAAAATTTAAAATTTAAAATTTAAAATTTAAAATTTAAAATTTAAAATTTAAAATTTAAAATTTAAAATTTAAAATTTAAAATTTAAAATTTAAAATTTAAAATTTAAAATTTAAAATTTAAAATTTAAAATTTAAAATTTAAAATTTAAAATTTAAAATTTAAAATTTAAAATTTAAAATTTAAAATTTAAAATTTAAAATTTAAAATTTAAAATTTAAAATTTAAAATTTAAAATTTAAAATTTAAAATTTAAAATTTAAAATTTAAAATTTAAAATTTAAAATTTAAAATTTAAAATTTAAAATTTAAAATTTAAAATTTAAATTTAAAATTTAAAATTTAAAATTTAAAATTTAAAATTTAAAATTTAAAATTTAAAATTTAAAATTTAAAATTTAAAATTTAAAATTTAAAATTTAAAATTTAAAATTTAAAATTTAAAATTTAAAATTTAAAATTTAAAATTTAAAATTTAAAATTTAAAATTTAAAATTTAAAATTTAAAATTTAAAATTTAAAATTTAAAATTTAAAATTTAAAATTTAAAATTTAAAATTTAAAATTTAAAATTTAAAATTTAAAATTTAAAATTTAAAATTTAAAATTTAAAATTTAAAATTTAAAATTTAAAATTTAAAATTTAAAATTTAAAATTTAAAATTTAAAATTTAAAATTTAAAATTTAAAATTTAAAATTTAAAATTTAAAATTTAAAATTTAAAATTTAAAATTTAAAATTTAAAATTTAAAATTTAAAATTTAAAATTTAAAATTTAAAATTTAAAATTTAAAATTTAAAATTTAAAATTTAAAATTTAAAATTTAAAATTTAAAATTTAAAATTTAAAATTTAAAATTTAAAATTTAAAATTTAAAATTTAAAATTTAAAATTTAAAATTTAAAATTTAAAATTTAAAATTTAAAATTTAAAATTTAAAATTTAAAATTTAAAATTTAAAATTTAAAATTTAAAATTTAAAATTTAAAATTTAAAATTTAAAATTTAAAATTTAAAATTTAAAATTTAAAATTTAAAATTTAAAATTTAAAATTTAAAATTTAAAATTTAAAATTTAAAATTTAAAATTTAAAATTTAAAATTTAAAATTTAAAATTAAAATTTAAAATTTAAAATTTAAAATTTAAAATTTAAAATTTAAAATTTAAAATTTAAAATTTAAAATTTAAAATTTAAAATTTAAAATTTAAAATTTAAAATTTAAAATTTAAAATTTAAAATTTAAAATTTAAAATTTAAAATTTAAAATTTAAAATTTAAAATTTAAAATTTAAAATTTAAAATTTAAAATTTAAAATTTAAAATTTAAAATTTAAAATTTAAAATTTAAAATTTAAAATTTAAAATTTAAAATTTAAAATTTAAAATTTAAAATTTAAAATTTAAAATTTAAAATTTAAAATTTAAAATTTAAAATTTAAAATTTAAAATTTAAAATTTAAAATTTAAAATTTAAAATTTAAAATTTAAAATTTAAATTTAAAATTTAAAATTTAAAATTTAAATTTAAAATTTAAAATTTAAAATTTAAAATTTAAAATTTAAAATTTAAAATTTAAAATTTAAAATTTAAAATTTAAAATTTAAAATTTAAAATTTAAAATTTAAAATTTAAAATTTAAAATTTAAAATTTAAAATTTAAAATTTAAAATTTAAAATTTAAAATTTAAAATTTAAAATTTAAAATTTAAAATTTAAATTTAAAATTTAAAATTTAAAATTTAAAATTTAAAATTTAAAATTTAAAATTTAAAATTTAAAATTTAAAATTTAAAATTTAAAATTTAAAATTTAAAATTTAAAATTTAAAATTTAAAATTTAAAATTTAAAATTTAAAATTTAAAATTTAAAATTTAAAATTTAAAATTTAAAATTTAAAATTTAAATTTAAAATTTAAAATTTAAAATTTAAAATTTAAAATTTAAAATTTAAAATTTAAAATTTAAAATTTAAAATTTAAAATTTAAAATTTAAAATTTAAAATTTAAAATTTAAAATTTAAAATTTAAAATTTAAAATTTAAAATTTAAAATTTAAAATTTAAATTTAAAATTTAAAATTTAAATTTAAAATTTAAAATTTAAAATTTAAAATTTAAAATTTAAAATTTAAAATTTAAAATTTAAAATTTAAAATTTAAAATTTAAAATTTAAAATTTAAAATTTAAAATTTAAAATTTAAAATTTAAAATTTAAAATTTAAAATTTAAAATTTAAAATTTAAAATTTAAAATTTAAAATTTAAAATTTAAAATTTAAAATTTAAAATTTAAAATTTAAAATTTAAAATTTAAAATTTAAAATTTAAAATTTAAAATTTAAAATTTAAAATTTAAAATTTAAAATTTAAAATTTAAAATTTAAAATTTAAAATTTAAAATTTAAAATTTAAAATTTAAAATTTAAAATTTAAAATTTAAAATTTAAAATTTAAAATTTAAAATTTAAAATTTAAAATTTAAAATTTAAAATTTAAAATTTAAAATTTAAAATTTAAAATTTAAAATTTAAAATTTAAAATTTAAAATTTAAAATTTAAAATTTAAAATTTAAAATTTAAAATTTAAAATTTAAAATTAAAATTTAAAATTTAAAATTTAAAATTTAAAATTTAAAATTTAAAATTTAAAATTTAAAATTTAAAATTTAAAATTTAAAATTTAAAATTTAAAATTTAAAATTTAAAATTTAAAATTTAAAATTTAAAATTTAAAATTTAAAATTTAAAATTTAAAATTTAAAATTTAAAATTTAAAATTTAAAATTTAAATTTAAAATTTAAAATTTAAAATTTAAAATTTAAAATTTAAAATTTAAAATTTAAAATTTAAAATTTAAAATTTAAAATTTAAAATTTAAAATTTAAAATTTAAAATTTAAAATTTAAAATTTAAAATTTAAAATTTAAAATTTAAAATTTAAAATTTAAAATTTAAAATTTAAAATTTAAAATTTAAAATTTAAAATTTAAAATTTAAAATTTAAAATTTAAAATTTAAAATTTAAAATTTAAAATTTAAAATTTAAAATTTAAAATTTAAAATTTAAAATTTAAATTTAAAATTTAAAATTTAAAATTTAAAATTTAAAATTTAAAATTTAAATTTAAAATTTAAAATTTAAAATTTAAAATTTAAAATTTAAAATTTAAAATTTAAAATTTAAAATTTAAATTTAAAATTTAAAATTTAAAATTTAAAATTTAAAATTTAAAATTTAAAATTTAAAATTTAAAATTTAAAATTTAAAATTTAAAATTTAAAATTTAAAATTTAAAATTTAAAATTTAAAATTTAAAATTTAAAATTTAAAATTTAAAATTTAAAATTTAAAATTTAAAATTTAAAATTTAAAATTTAAAATTTAAAATTTAAAATTAAAATTTAAAATTTAAAATTTAAAATTTAAAATTTAAAATTTAAAATTTAAAATTTAAAATTTAAAATTTAAAATTTAAAATTTAAAATTTAAAATTTAAAATTTAAAATTTAAAATTTAAATTTAAAATTTAAAATTTAAATTTAAAATTTAAAATTTAAATTTTAAATTTAAAATTTAAAATTAAAATTTAAAATTTAAAATTTAAAATTTAAAATTTAAATTTAAAATTTAAAATTTAAAATTTAAAATTTAAAATTTAAAATTTAAAATTTAAAATTTAAAATTTAAAATTTAAATTTAAAATTTAAATTTTTAAATTTAAAATTTAAAATTTAAAATTTAAAATTTAAAATTTAAAATTTAAATTTAAAATTTAAAATTTAAAATTTAAAATTTAAAATTTAAAATTTAAAATTTAAATTTAAAATTTAAAATTTAAAATTTAAAATTTAAAATTTAAAATTTAAAATTTAAAATTTAAAATTTAAAATTTAAAATTTAAAATTTAAAATTTAAAATTTAAAATTTAAAATTTAAAATTTAAAATTTAAAATTTAAATTTAAAATTTAAAATTTAAAATTTAAAATTTAAAATTTAAATTTAAAATTTAAAATTTAAAATTTAAAATTTAAAATTTAAAATTTAAAATTTAAAATTTAAAATTTAAAATTTAAAATTTAAAATTTAAAATTTAAATTTAAATTTAAAATTTAAAATTTAAAATTTAAAATTTAAAATTTAAAATTTAAAATTTAAAATTTAAAATTTAAAATTTAAATTTAAAATTTAAAATTTAAAATTTAAAATTTAAAATTTAAAATTTAAAATTTAAAATTTAAAATTTAAAATTTAAAATTTAAAATTTAAAATTTAAAATTTAAAATTTAAAATTTAAAATTTAAAATTTAAAATTTAAAATTTAAAATTTAAAATTTAAAATTTAAAATTTAAAATTTAAAATTTAAAATTTAAAATTTAAAATTTAAAATTTAAAATTTAAAATTTAAATTTAAAATTTAAAATTTAAATTTAAAATTTAAAATTTAAAATTTAAAATTTAAAATTTAAAATTTAAAATTTAAAATTTAAATTTAAAATTTAAAATTAAAATTTAAATTTAAAATTTAAAATTTAAATTTAAAATTTAAATTTAAATTTAAAATTTAAAATTTAAAATTTAAATTTAAAATTTAAAATTTAAAATTTAAAATTAAAATTTAAAATTTAAAATTTAAAATTTAAAATTTAAATTTAAAATTTAAAATTTAAAATTTAAAATTTAAATTTAAATTTAAAATTTAAAATTTAAAATTTAAAATTTAAAATTTAAAATTTAAAATTTAAAATTTAAAATTTAAAATTTAAAATTTAAATTTAAAATTTAAAATTTAAAATTTAAATTTAAAATTTAAAATTTAAAATTTAAAATTTAAAATTTAAAATTTAAATTTAAATTTAAATTTAAAATTTAAAATTTAAAATTTAAAATTAAAATTTAAAATTTAAAATTTAAAATTTAAAATTTAAAATTTAAATTTAAAATTTAAAATTTAAATTTAAAATTTAAAATTTAAAATTTAAAATTTAAAATTTAAATTTAAATTTAAAATTTAAATTTAAATTTAAATTTAA
>JBAMMX010000033.1:0-42500 GCA_037126225.1 Dillenia turbinata | reverse complement strand
ATTTAAAATTTAAAATTTAAAATTTAAAATTTAAAATTTAAAATTTAAAATTTAAAATTTAAAATTTAAATTTAAAATTTAAAAATTAAAATTTAAAGTTTAAAGTTTAAAATTTAAATTCAAGATTTGAAATTTAAAATTTAAAATTTAAAATTTAAAATTTAAAATTTAAAATTTCGCGATTCGAACTGAATTTAAAATTTAAAGTTTAAAGGTTTAAGGTTTAAGGTTTAAGGTTTAGGAAGTTTAAATTTAAAGTTTAAATTCCAAAATTTAAAATTCAGAAATTGATTTAATTTAAAATTTAAAATTTAAAATTTAAATTTAAAATTTAAATTTAAAATTTAAAATTTAAAATTTAAAATTTAAATTTAAAATTTAGTTAAATTTAAAATTTAAAATTTAAAATTTAAAATTTAAATTTAAATTTAAAATTTAAAATTTAAAATTTAAAATTTAAAATTTAAATTTAAAATTTAAAATTTAAAATTTAAAATTTAAATTTAAGGTTTAAAATTCAGACATAAAATTTAAAATTTAAGGAATTTAAATTTAAAATTTAAATTTAAAATTTAAAATTTAAAATTTAAAATTTAAAATTTAAAATTTAAAATTTAAAATTTAAAATTTAAAATTTAAAATTTTAAAGTTTTAAAATTTAAAATTTTAAAATTTAAAATTTAAATTTAAAATTTAAAATTTAAAATTTAAGAATTTAAAATTTAAAATTTAAAATTTAAGAATTTAAAATTTAAAAATTTAAAATTTAAAATTTGAAATTTAAGGCTTCAAAATTTAAAATTTAAAATTTAAAATTTAAAATTTAAAATTTAAAATTTAAAATTTAAATTTAAAATTTTAAAATTTAAAATTTAAAATTAGAAATTTAAATTTAAAATTTAAAATTTAAATTTAAAATTTGATTTAAAATTTAAAATTTAAAATTTAAAATTTGAAATTTAAAATTTAAAATTTAAAATTTAGAATTTAAAATTTAAAATTTAAATTTAAAATTTAAATTTAAAATTTAAAATTTAAATTTAAATTTAAAATTTAAAATTTAAAATTTAAATTTAAAATTTAAAATTTAAAATTTAAAATTTAAAATTTAAATTTAAAGTTCAAAATTTAAAATTTCACAAATTTAAAATTTAAATTTAGAGCTAAATTTAAAATTTAAAATTTAAAATTTAAAATTTAAAAATTTAAAATTTAAAATTTAAAATTTAAAATTTAAATTTTAAAAATTGAAATTTAAAATTTAAATTTTAAAATTTAAAATTTAAAATTTAAAATTTAAAATTTTAAAATTTAAAAAATTTAAAATTTAAAATTTAAAATTTCAAATTTAAAATTTAAAATTTAAATTTAAAATTTAAAATTTAAAATTTAAAATTTAAAATTTGAAATTTAAGGTCAAAAATTTAAAATTAAAATTTAAAATTTCAAAATTTAAAATTTAAAATTTAAAATTTAAAATTTAAAATTTAAAATTTAAAATTTAAAATTTAAAATTTAAAATTTAAAATTTAAAATTTAAAATTTAAAATTTAAAATTTAAAATTAAAATTTAAAATTTAAAATTTAAAATTTAAAATTTAAAATTAAAATTTAAAATTTAAAATTTAAAATTTAAAATTTAAAATTTAAAATTTAAAATTTAAAATTTAAAATTTAAAATTTAAAATTTAAAATTTAAAATTTAAAATTTAAAATTTAAAATTTAAATTTAAAATTTAAAATTTAAAATTTAAAATTTAAAATTTAAAATTTAAAATTTAAAATTTAATTTAAAATTTAAATTTAAAATTTAAAATTTAAAATTTAAAATTTAAATTTAATTTAAAATTTAAAATTTAAAATTTAAAATTTAAAATTTAAAATTTAAAATTTAAATTTAAAATTTAAAATTTAAATTTAAAATTTAAAATTTAAAATTTAAAATTAAAATTTAAAATTTAAAATTTAAAATTTAAAATTTAAAATTTAAAATTTAAAATTTAAAATTTAAAATTTAAAATTTAAAATTTAAAATTTAAAATTTAAAATTTAAAATTTAAAATTTAAAATTTAAAATTTAAAATTTAAAATTTAAAATTTAAAATTTAAAATTTAAATTTAAAATTTAAAATTTAAATTTAAAATTTAAAATTTAAAATTTAAAATTTAAAATTTAAAATTTAAATTTAAAATTTAAATTTAAAATTTAAAATTTAAAATTTAAATTTAAAATTTAAAATTTAAAATTTAAAATTTAAATTTAAAATTTAAAATTTAAAATTTAAAATTTAAAATTTAAAATTTAAAATTTAAAATTTAAAATTTAAAATTTAAAATTTAAAATTTAAAATTTAAAATTTAAAATTTAAAATTTAAAATTTAAAATTTAAAATTTAAAATTTAAAATTTAAAATTTAAAATTTAAATTTAAAATTTAAAATTTAAAATTAAAATTTAAAATTTAAAATTTAAAATTTAAAATTTAAAATTTAAAATTTAAAATTTAAAATTTAAAATTTAATTTAAATTTAAAATTTAAAATTTAAAATTTAAAATTTAAAATTTAAAATTTAAAATTTAAAATTTAAAATTTAAATTTAAAATTTAAAATTTAAAATTTAAAATTTAAAATTTAAATTTAAAATTTAAATTTAAAATTTAAAATTTAAAATTTAAAATTTAAAATTTAAATTTAAAATTTAAAATTTAAAATTTAAAATTTAAAATTTAAAATTTAAAATTTAAAATTTAAAATTTAAATTTAAAATTTAAAATTTAAAATTTAAAATTTAAAATTTAAAATTTAAAATTTAAAATTTAAAATTTAAAATTTAAAATTTAAAATTTAAAATTTAAAATTTAAAATTTAAAATTTAAAATTTAAAATTTAAAATTTAAAATTTAAAATTTAAAATTTAAAATTTAAAATTTAAAATTTAAATTTAAAATTTAAAATTTAAAATTTAAAATTTAAAATTTAAAATTTAAAATTTAAAATTTAAAATTTAAAATTTAAAATTTAAAATTTAAAATTTAAAATTTAAAATTTAAAATTTAAAATTTAAAATTTAAAATTTAAAATTTAAAATTTAAAATTTAAAATTTAAAATTTAAAATTTAAAATTTAAAATTTAAATTTAAAATTAAAATTTAAAATTTAAAATTTAAAATTTAAAATTTAAAATTTAAAATTTAAAATTTAAAATTTAAAATTTAAAATTTAAATTTAAAATTTAAATTTAAAATTTAAAATTTAAAATTTAAAATTTAAAATTTAAAATTTAAAATTTAAAATTTAAAATTTAAAATTTAAAATTTAAAATTTAAAATTTAAAATTTAAAATTTAAAATTTAAAATTTAAAATTTAAAATTTAAAATTTAAAATTTAAATTTAAAATTTAAAATTTAAAATTTAAAATTTAAAATTTAAAATTTAAAATTTAAAATTTAAAATTTAAAATTTAAAATTTAAAATTTAAAATTTAAAATTTAAAATTTAAAATTTAAAATTTAAAATTTAAAATTTAAAATTTAAAATTTAAAATTTAAAATTTAAATTTAAAATTTAAAATTTAAATTTAAATTTAAAATTTAAAATTTAAAATTTAAAATTTAAAATTTAAAATTTAAAATTTAAATTTAAAATTTAAAATTTAAAATTTAAAATTTAAAATTTAAAATTTAAAATTTAAAATTTAAATTTAAAATTTAAAATTTAAAATTTAAAATTTAAAATTTAAAATTTAAAATTTAAATTTAAAATTTAAAATTTAAAATTTAAATTTAAAATTTAAAATTTAAAATTTAAATTTAAAATTTAAAATTTAAAATTTAAAATTTAAAATTTAAAATTAAAATTTAAAATTTAAAATTTAAAATTTAAAATTTAAAATTTAAAATTTAAAATTTAAAATTTAAAATTTAAAATTTAAAATTTAAAATTTAAAATTTAAAATTTAAAATTTAAAATTTAAAATTTAAAATTTAAAATTTAAATTTAAAATTTAAATTTAAAATTTAAAATTTAAAATTTAAAATTTAAATTTAAAATTTAAAATTTAAAATTTAAAATTTAAAATTTAAAATTTAAAATTTAAAATTTAAAATTTAAAATTTAAAATTTAAAATTTAAAATTTAAAATTTAAAATTAAAATTTAAAATTTAAAATTTAAATTTAAAATTTAAATTTAAAATTTAAAATTTAAAATTTAAATTTAAAATTTAAAATTTAAATTTAAAATTTAAAATTTAAAATTTAAAATTTAAAATTTAAAATTTAAATTTAAAATTTAAAATTTAAAATTTAAAATTTAAAATTTAAAATTTAAAATTTAAAATTTAAAATTTAAAATTTAAAATTTAAAATTTAAAATTTAAAATTTAAATTTAAAATTTAAAATTTAAAATTTAAAATTTAAAATTTAAAATTTAAAATTTAAAATTTAAAATTTAAAATTTAAAATTTAAAATTTAAAATTTAAAATTTAAAATTTAAATTTAAAATTTAAAATTTAAAATTTAAAATTTAAAATTTAAAATTTAAAATTTAAAATTTAAATTTAAAATTTAAAATTTAAAATTTAAAATTTAAAATTTAAAATTTAAAATTTAAAATTTAAAATTTAAAATTTAAATTTAAAATTTAAAATTTAAAATTTAAAATTTAAAATTTAAAATTTAAAATTTAAAATTTAAAATTTAAAATTTAAAATTTAAAATTTAAAATTTAAATTTAAAATTTAAAATTTAAAATTTAAATTTAAAATTTAAAATTTAAAATTTAAAATTTAAAATTTAAAATTTAAAATTTAAAATTTAAAATTTAAAATTTAAAATTTAAAATTTAAATTTAAAATTTAAAATTTAAAATTTAAAATTTAAAATTTAAAATTTAAAATTTAAAATTTAAAATTTAAAATTTAAAATTTAAAATTTAAAATTTAAAATTTAAAATTTAAAATTTAAAATTTAAAATTTAAAATTTAAAATTTAAAATTTAAAATTTAAAATTTAAAATTTAAATTTAAAATTTAAAATTTAAAATTTAAAATTTAAAATTTAAAATTTAAAATTTAAAATTTTTAAAATTTAAAATTTAAAATTTAAAATTTAAAATTTAAAATTTAAATTTAAAATTTAAAATTTAAAATTTAAAATTTAAAATTTAAAATTTAAAATTTAAAATTTAAAATTTAAAATTTAAAATTTAAAATTTAAAATTTAAAATTTAAAATTTAAAATTTAAAATTTAAAATTTAAAATTTAAAATTTAAAATTTAAATTTAAAATTTAAAATTTAAAATTTAAAATTTAAAATTTAAAATTTAAAATTTAAAATTTAAAATTTAAAATTTAAAATTTAAAATTTAAAATTTAAAATTTAAAATTTAAAATTTAAATTTAAAATTTAAAATTAAAATTTAAAATTTAAATTTAAAATTTAAAATTTAAATTTAAAATTTAAAATTTAAAATTTAAAATTTAAAATTTAAATTTAAAATTTAAAATTTAAAATTTAAAATTTAAAATTTAAAATTTAAAATTTAATTTAAAATTTAAAATTTAAAATTTAAAATTTAAAATTTAAAATTTAAAATTTAAAATTTAAAATTTAAAATTTAAAATTTAAATTTAAAATTTAAAATTTAAAATTTAAATTTAAATTTAAAATTTAAAATTTAAAATTTAAAATTTAAAATTTAAAATTTAAAATTTAAAATTTAAAATTTAAAATTTAAAATTTAAAATTTAAAATTTAAAATTTAAAATTTAAATTTAAAATTTAAAATTTAAATTTAAAATTTAAAATTTAAAATTTAAAATTTAAAATTTAAAATTTAAAATTTAAAATTTAAAATTTAAAATTTAAAATTTAAAATTTAAAATTTAAAATTTAAAATTTAAAATTTAAAATTTAAAATTTAAAATTTAAAATTTAAATTTAAAATTTAAAATTTAAAATTTAAAATTTAAAATTTAAAATTTAAAATTTAAAATTTAAAATTTAAAATTTAAAATTTAAAATTTAAAATTTAAAATTTAAAATTTAAAATTTAAAATTTAAAATTTAAAATTTAAAATTTAAAATTTAAAATTTAAAATTTAAAATTTAAAATTTAAAATTTAAAATTTAAAATTTAAAATTTAAAATTTAAAATTTAAAATTTAAAATTTAAAATTTAAAATTTAAATTTAAAATTTAAAATTTAAAATTTAAAATTTAAAATTTAAATTTAAAATTTAAATTTAAAATTTAAAATTTAAATTTAAAATTTAAAATTTAAATTTAAAATTTAAAATTAAAATTTAAATTTAAAATTTAAAATTTAAAATTTAAAATTTAAATTTAAATTTAAATTTAAAATTTAAAATTAAAATTTAAAATTTAAAATTTAAAATTTAAAATTTAAAATTTAAAATTTAAAATTTAAAATTTAAAATTTAAAATTTAAAATTTAAAATTTAAAATTTAAAATTTAAAATTTAAAATTTAAAATTTAAAATTTAAAATTTAAAATTTAAAATTTAAAATTTAAAATTTAAAATTTAAAATTTAAAATTTAAAATTTAAATTTAAAATTTAAAATTTAAAATTTAAAATTTAAAATTTAAAATTTAAAATTTAAAATTTAAAATTTAAAATTTAAAATTTAAAATTTAAAATTTAAAATTTAAAATTTAAAATTTAAAATTTAAAATTTAAAATTTAAAATTTAAAATTTAAAATTTAAAATTTAAAATTTAAAATTTAAAATTTAAAATTTAAAATTTAAAATTTAAAATTTAAATTTAAAATTTAAAATTTAAAATTTAAAATTTAAAATTTAAAATTTAAAATTTAAAATTTAAAATTTAAAATTTAAAATTTAAAATTTAAAATTTAAAATTTAAAATTTAAAATTTAAAATTTAAAATTTAAAATTTAAAATTTAAAATTTAAAATTTAAAATTTAAAATTTAAAATTTAAAATTTAAAATTTAAAATTTAAAATTTAAAATTTAAAATTTAAAATTTAAAATTTAAAATTTAAAATTTAAAATTTAAAATTTAAAATTTAAAATTTAAAATTTAAAATTTAAAATTTAAAATTTAAAATTTAAAATTTAAAATTTAAATTTAAAATTTAAAATTTAAAATTTAAAATTTAAAATTTAAAATTTAAAATTTAAAATTTAAAATTTAAAATTTAAAATTTAAAATTTAAAATTTAAAATTTAAAATTTAAAATTTAAAATTTAAAATTTAAAATTTAAAATTTAAATTTAAAATTTAAAATTTAAAATTTAAAATTTAAAATTTAAAATTTAAAATTTAAAATTTAAAATTTAAATTTAAAATTTAAAATTTAAAATTTAAAATTTAAAATTTAAAATTTAAAATTTAAAATTTAAAATTTAAAATTTAAAATTTAAAATTTAAAATTTAAATTTAAATTTAAATTTAAAATTTAAAATTTAAAATTTAAAATTTAAAATTTAAAATTTAAAATTTAAAATTTAAAATTTAAAATTTAAAATTTAAAATTTAAAATTTAAAATTTAAAATTTAAAATTTAAAATTAAAATTTAAATTTAAAATTTAATTTAAAATTTAAAATTTAAAATTTAAAATTTAAAATTTAAAATTTAAAATTTAAAATTTAAAATTTAAAATTTAAAATTTAAAATTTAAAATTTAAAATTTAAATTTAAAATTTAAAATTTAAAATTTAAAATTAAAATTTAAAATTTAAAATTTAAAATTTAAATTTAAAATTTAAAATTTAAAATTTAAAATTTAAAATTTAAAATTTAAAATTTAAAATTTAAAATTTAAAATTTAAAATTTAAAATTTAAAATTTAAAATTTAAAATTTAAAATTTAAAATTTAAAATTTAAAATTTAAAATTTAAAATTTAAAATTTAAAATTTAAAATTTAAATTTAAAATTTAAAATTTAAAATTTAAAATTTAAAATTTAAAATTTAAAATTTAAAATTTAAAATTAAAATTTAAAATTTAAATTTAAAATTTAAAATTTAAAATTTAAAATTTAAAATTTAAAATTTAAAATTTAAAATTTAAATTTAAAATTTAAAATTTAAAATTTAAAATTTAAAATTTAAAATTTAAAATTTAAAATTTAAAATTTAAAATTTAAATTTAAAATTTAAAATTTAAAATTTAAAATTTAAAATTTAAAATTTAAAATTTAAATTTAAAATTTAAAATTTAAAATTTAAAATTTAAAATTTAAAATTTAAAATTTAAAATTTAAAATTTAAAATTTAAAATTTAAAATTTAAAATTTAAAATTTAAAATTTAAAATTTAAAATTTAAAATTTAAAATTTAAAATTTAAAATTTAAATTTAAATTTAAAATTTAAAATTTAAAATTTAAAATTTAAAATTTAAATTTAAAATTTAAATTTAAAATTTAAAATTTAAAATTTAAAATTTAAAATTTAAAATTTAAAATTTAAAATTTAAAATTTAAATTTAAAATTTAAAATTTAAAATTTAAAATTTAAAATTTAAAATTTAAAATTTAAAATTTAAAATTTAAAATTTAAAATTTAAAATTTAAAATTTAAAATTTAAAATTTAAAATTTAAAATTTAAAATTTAAATTTAAAATTTAAAATTTAAAATTTAAAATTTAAATTTAAAATTTAAAATTTAAAATTTAAAATTTAAAATTTAAAATTTAAAATTTAAAATTTAAAATTTAAAATTTAAAATTTAAAATTTAAAATTTAAAATTTAAAATTTAAAATTTAAAATTTAAAATTTAAAATTTAAAATTTAAAATTTAAAATTTAAAATTTAAAATTTAAAATTTAAAATTTAAAATTTAAAATTTAAAATTTAAAATTTAAAATTTAAAATTTAAAATTTAAAATTTAAAATTTAAAATTTAAAATTTAAATTTAAAATTTAAAATTTAAAATTTAAAATTTAAAATTTAAATTTAAAATTTAAAATTTAAAATTTAAAATTTAAAATTTAAAATTTAAAATTTAAAATTTAAAATTTAAAATTTAAAATTTAAAATTTAAAATTTAAAATTTAAAATTTAAAATTTAAAATTTAAAATTTAAAATTTAAAATTTAAAATTTAAAATTTAAAATTTAAAATTTAAAATTTAAAATTTAAAATTTAAAATTTAAAATTTAAAATTTAAAATTTAAAATTTAAAATTTAAAATTTAAAATTTAAAATTTAAAATTTAAAATTTAAAATTTAAAATTTAAAATTTAAAATTTAAAATTTAAAATTTAAAATTTAAAATTTAAAATTTAAAATTTAAAATTTAAAATTTAAAATTTAAAATTTAAAATTTAAAATTTAAAATTTAAATTTAAAATTTAAAATTTAAAATTTAAAATTTAAAATTTAAAATTTAAAATTTAAAATTTAAAATTTAAAATTTAAAATTTAAAATTTAAATTTAAAATTTAAAATTTAAAATTTAAAATTTAAATTTAAAATTTAAAATTTAAAATTTAAAATTTAAATTTAAAATTTAAAATTTAAAATTTAAAATTTAAAATTTAAAATTTAAAATTTAAAATTTAAAATTTAATTTAAATTTAAAATTTAAAATTTAAATTTAAAATTTAAAATTTAAAATTTAAAATTTAAAATTTAAATTTAAAATTTAAAATTTAAAATTTAAAATTTAAAATTTAAAATTTAAAATTTAAAATTTAAATTTAAAATTTAAAATTTAAAATTTAAAATTTAAAATTTAAAATTTAAAATTTAAAATTTAAAATTTAAAATTTAAAATTTAAAATTTAAAATTTAAATTTAAAATTTAAATTTAAAATTTAAAATTTAAATTTAAAATTTAAAATTTAAAATTTAAATTTAAATTTAAAATTTAAAATTTAAAATTTAAATTTAAAATTTAAAATTTAAATTTAAATTTAAAATTTAAAATTTAAAATTTAAAATTTAAAATTTAAAATTTAAAATTTAAAATTTAAAATTTAAATTTAAAATTTAAAATTTAAAATTTAAAATTTAAAATTTAAAATTTAAAATTTAAATTTAAATTTAAAATTTAAAATTTAAAATTTAAAATTTAAAATTTAAAATTTAAATTTAAATTTAATTTAAAATTTAAAATTTAAATTTAAAATTTAAAATTTAAAATTTAAAATTTAAAATTTAAAATTTAAAATTTAAATTTAAAATTTAAAATTTAAAATTTAAAATTTAAAATTTAAAATTTAAAATTTAAAATTTAAAATTTAAAATTTAAAATTTAAAATTTAAAATTTAAAATTTAAAATTTAAAATTTAAAATTTAAAATTTAAAATTTAAATTTAAAATTTAAAATTTAAAATTTAAAATTTAAAATTTAAAATTTAAAATTAAAATTTAAAATTTAAAATTTAAAATTTAAATTTAAAATTTAAAATTTAAAATTTAAAATTTAAAATTTAAAATTTAAAATTTAAAATTTAAAATTTAAAATTTAAAATTTAAAATTTAAAATTTAAAATTTAAAATTTAAAATTTAAAATTTAAAATTTAAAATTTAAAATTTAAAATTTAAAATTTAAAATTTAAAATTTAAAATTTAAAATTTAAAATTTAAATTTAAAATTTAAAATTTAAAATTTAAAATTTAAAATTTAAAATTTAAAATTTAAAATTTAAAATTTAAAATTTAAAATTTAAAATTTAAAATTTAAAATTTAAAATTTAAAATTTAAAATTTAAAATTTAAAATTTAAAATTTAAAATTTAAAATTTAAAATTTAATTTAAATTTAAAATTTAAAATTTAAAATTTAAAATTTAAAATTTAAAATTTAAAATTTAAAATTTAAAATTTAAAATTTAAAATTTAAAATTTAAAATTTAAAATTTAAAATTTAAAATTTAAAATTTAAAATTTAAAATTTAAAATTTAAAATTTAAAATTTAAATTTAAAATTTAAAATTTAAAATTTAAAATTTAAAATTTAAAATTTAAAATTTAAAATTTAAAATTTAAAATTTAAAATTTAAAATTTAAAATTTAAAATTTAAAATTTAAAATTTAAAATTTAAAATTTAAAATTTAAAATTTAAATTTAAAATTTAAAATTTAAAATTTAAATTTAAAATTTAAAATTTAAAATTTAAAAAAATTTAAAATTTAAAATTTAAAATTTAAAATTTAAAATTTAAAATTTAAAATTTAAAATTTAAAATTTAAAATTTAAAATTTAAAATTTAAAATTTAAAATTTAAAATTTAAAATTTAAAATTTAAAATTTAAAATTTAAAATTTAAAATTTAAAATTTAAAATTTAAAATTTAAAATTTAAAATTTAAAATTTAAAATTTAAAATTTAAAATTTAAAATTTAAAATTTAAAATTTAAATTTAAAATTTAAAATTTAAAATTTAAAATTTAAATTTAAAATTTAAAATTTAAAATTTAAAATTTAAAATTTAAAATTTAAAATTTAAAATTTAAAATTTAAAATTTAAAATTTAAAATTTAAAATTTAAAATTTAAAATTTAAAATTTAAAATTTAAAATTTAAAATTTAAAATTTAAAATTTAAAATTTAAAATTTAAAATTTAAAATTTAAAATTTAAAATTTAAAATTTAAATTTAAATTTAAAATTTAAAATTTAAAATTTAAAATTTAAAATTTAAAATTTAAAATTTAAAATTTAAAATTTAAATTTAAATTTAAAATTTAAAATTTAAAATTTAAAATTTAAAATTTAAAATTTAAAATTTAAAATTTAAAATTTAAAATTTAAAATTTAAAATTTAAAATTTAAAATTTAAAATTTAAAATTTAAAATTTAAAATTTAAAATTTAAAATTTAAAATTTAAAATTTAAAATTTAAAATTTAAAATTTAAAATTTAAAATTTAAAATTTAAAATTTAAAATTTAAAATTTAAAATTTAAAATTTAAAATTTAAAATTTAAAATTTAAAATTTAAAATTTAAAATTTAAAATTTAAAATTTAAAATTTAAATTTAAAATTTAAAATTTAAAATTTAAAATTTAAAATTTAAAATTTAAAATTTAAAATTTAAAATTTAAAATTTAAAATTTAAAATTTAAAATTTAAAATTTAAATTTAAAATTTAAAATTTAAAATTTAAAATTTAAATTTAAAATTTAAAATTTAAAATTTAAAATTTAAAATTTAAAATTTAAAATTTAAAATTTAAAATTTAAAATTTAAAATTTAAATTTAAAATTTAAAATTTAAAATTTAAATTTAAAATTTAAATTTAAAATTTAAAATTTAAAATTTAAAATTTAAAATTTAAATTTAAAATTTAAATTTAAAATTTAAAATTTAGGGTTTAAAATTTAAAATTTAAAATTTAAAATTTAGGGTTTAAAATTTAAAATTTAAATTTTAGGGTTTAAAATTTAGGGTTTAAAATTTAAAATTTAGGGTTTAAATTTAAAATTTAAAATTTAAAATTTAAAATTTAGGGTTTAAATTTAGGGTTTAGGGTTTAAAATTTAGGGTTTAAATTTAAATTTAGGGTTTAGGGTTTAGGGTTTAGGGTTTAAAGTTTAAATTTAGGGTTTAGGGTTTAAGGTTTGGGTTTAGGGTTTAAAATTTAGGGTTTAAAATTTAGGGTTTAGGGTTTAGGGTTTATTTAGGGTTTAGGGTTTAATTTAGGGTTTAAATTTAGGGTTTAAAATTTAAAATTTAAATTTAAGTTTAAAATTTAAAATTTAGGGTTTAGGGTTTAGGTTTAGGGTTTAAGTTTAAATTTAGGGTTTAGGGTTTAGGGATTTAGGTTTAAATTTAGGGTTTAGGATTTAGGGTTTAGGTTTAAAATTTAGGGTTTAGGGTTTAAAATTTAAGGTTTAGGGTTTAAATTTAAATTTAAAATTTAAAATTTAAATTTAAAATTTAAAATTTAAAATTTAAAATTTAAAATTTAAAATTTAAAATTTAAAATTTAAATTTAAAATTTAAAATTTAAAATTTAAAATTTAAATTTAAAATTTAAAATTTAAAATTTAAAATTTAAATTTAAAATTTAAAATTTAAAATTTAAAATTTAAAATTTAAAATTTAAAATTTAAAATTTAAAATTTAAAATTTAAAATTTAAAATTTAAAATTTAAAATTTAAAATTTAAAATTTAAAATTTAAAATTTAAAATTTAAAATTTAAAATTTAAAATTTAAAATTTAAAATTTAAAATTTAAAATTTAAAATTTAAAATTTAAAATTTAAAATTTAAAATTTAAAATTTAAAATTTAAAATTTAAAATTTAAAATTTAAAATTTAAAATTTAAAATTTAAAATTTAAAATTTAAAATTTAAAATTTAAAATTTAAATTTAAAATTTAAAATTTAAAATTTAAAATTTAAAATTTAAAATTTAAAATTTAAAATTTAAAATTTAAAATTTAAAATTTAAAATTTAAAATTTAAAATTTAAAATTTAAAATTTAAAATTTAAAATTTAAAATTTAAAATTTAAAATTTAAAATTTAAATTTAAAATTTAAAATTTAAAATTTAAAATTTAAAATTTAAAATTTAAAATTTAAAATTTAAAATTTAAAATTTAAATTTAAAATTTAAAATTTAAAATTTAAAATTTAAATTTAAAATTTAAAATTTAAAATTTAAAATTTAAAATTTAAAATTTAAAATTTAAAATTTAAAATTTAAAATTTAAAATTTAAAATTTAAAATTTAAAATTTAAAATTTAAAATTTAAAATTTAAAATTTAAAATTTAAAATTTAAAATTTAAAATTTAAAATTTAAAATTTAAAATTTAAAATTTAAAATTTAAAATTTAAAATTTAAAATTTAAATTTAAAATTTAAAATTTAAAATTTAAAATTTAAAATTTAAAATTTAAAATTTAAATTTAAAATTTAAAATTTAAAATTTAAAATTTAAAATTTAAAATTTAAAATTTAAAATTTAAAATTTAAAATTTAAAATTTAAATTTAAAATTTAAAATTTAAAATTTAAAATTTAAAATTTAAAATTTAAAATTTAAAATTTAAAATTTAAAATTTAAAATTTAAAATTTAAAATTTAAATTTAAAATTTAAAATTTAAATTTAAAATTTAAAATTTAAAATTTAAAATTTAAAATTTAAAATTTAAAATTTAAAATTTAAATTTAAAATTTAAAATTTAAAATTTAAAATTTAAAATTTAAAATTTAAAATTTAAAATTTAAAATTTAAATTTAAAATTTAAAATTTAAAATTTAAAATTTAAAATTTAAATTTAAAATTTAAAATTTAAAATTTAAAATTTAAATTTAAAATTTAAAATTTAAAATTTAAAATTTAAAATTTAAAATTTAAAATTTAAAATTTAAAATTTAAAATTTAAATTTAAAATTTAAAATTTAAAATTTAAAATTTAAAATTTAAATTTAAAATTTAAAATTTAAAATTTAAAATTTAAAATTTAAAATTTAAAATTTAAATTTAAAATTTAAAATTTAAAATTTAAAATTTAAAATTTAAAATTTAAAATTTAAAATTTAAAATTTAAAATTTAAAATTAAAATTTAAAATTTAAAATTTAAATTTAAATTTAAAATTAAAATTTAAAATTTAAATTTAAAATTTAAAATTTAAAATTTAAAATTTAAAATTTAAATTTAAAATTTAAAATTTAAAATTTAAAATTTAAATTTAAAATTTAAAATTTAAAATTTAAAATTTAAAATTTAAAATTTAAAATTTAAAATTTAAAATTTAAAATTTAAAATTTAAAATTTAAAATTTAAAATTTAAATTTAAAATTTAAAATTTAAAATTTAAAATTTAAAATTTAAAATTTAAAATTTAAAATTTAAATTTAAAATTTAAAATTTAAAATTTAAAATTTAAAATTTAAAATTTAAAATTTAAAATTTAAAATTTAAAATTTAAAATTTAAAATTTAAAATTTAAATTTAAAATTTAAAATTTAAAATTTAAAATTTAAAATTTAAAATTTAAAATTTAAAATTTAAAATTTAAAATTTAAAATTTAAAATTTAAAATTTAAAATTTAAAATTTAAAATTTAAAATTTAAAATTTAAAATTTAAAATTTAAAATTTAAAATTTAAAATTTAAAATTTAAAATTTAAAATTTAAAATTTAAAATTTAAAATTTAAAATTTAAAATTTAAAATTTAAAATTTAAATTTAAAATTTAAAATTTAAAATTTAAATTTAAAATTTAAAATTTAAAATTTAAAATTTAAAATTTAAAATTTAAAATTTAAATTTAAAATTTAAAATTTAAAATTTAAAATTTAAAATTTAAAATTTAAAATTTAAAATTTAAAATTTAAAATTTAAAATTTAAAATTTAAAATTTAAAATTTAAAATTTAAAATTTAAAATTTAAAATTTAAAATTTAAAATTTAAAATTTAAAATTTAAAATTTAAAATTTAAAATTTAAAATTTAAAATTTAAAATTTAAAATTTAAAATTTAAAATTTAAAATTTAAAATTTAAAATTTAAAATTTAAAATTTAAAATTTAAAATTTAAAATTTAAAATTTAAAATTTAAAATTTAAAATTTAAAATTTAAAATTTAAAATTTAAAATTTAAATTTAAAATTTAAAATTTAAAATTTAAAATTTAAAATTTAAAATTTAAAATTTAAATTTAAAATTTAAAATTTAAAATTTAAAATTTAAAATTTAAAATTTAAAATTTAAAATTTAAAATTTAAAATTTAAAATTTAAAATTTAAAATTTAAAATTTAAAATTTAAAATTTAAAATTTAAAATTTAAAATTTAAAATTTAAAATTTAAAATTTAAAATTTAAAATTTAAAATTTAAAATTTAAAATTTAAAATTTAAAATTTAAAATTTAAAATTTAAAATTTAAAATTTAAAATTTAAAATTTAAAATTTAAAATTTAAAATTAAAATTTAAAATTTAAAATTTAAAATTTAAAATTTAAAATTTAAAATTTAAAATTTAAAATTTAAAATTTAAAATTTAAAATTTAAAATTTAAAATTTAAAATTTAAATTTAAAATTTAAAATTTAAAATTTAAAATTTAAAATTTAAAATTTAAAATTTAAAATTTAAATTTAAAATTTAAAATTTAAAATTTAAAATTTAAAATTTAAATTTAAAATTTAAAATTTAAAATTTAAAATTTAAAATTTAAAATTTAAAATTTAAAATTTAAAATTTAAAATTTAAAATTTAAAATTTAAAATTTAAAATTTAAAATTTAAAATTTAAAATTTAAAATTTAAAATTTAAAATTTAAAATTTAAAATTTAAAATTTAAAATTTAAAATTTAAAATTTAAAATTTAAAATTTAAATTTAAAATTTAAAATTTAAAATTTAAAATTTAAAATTTAAAATTTAAAATTTAAAATTTAAAATTTAAAATTTAAAATTTAAAATTTAAAATTTAAATTTAAAATTTAAAATTTAAAATTTAAAATTTAAAATTTAAAATTTAAAATTTAAAATTTAAAATTTAAAATTTAAAATTTAAAATTTAAAATTTAAAATTTAAAATTTAAAATTTAAAATTTAAAATTTAAAATTTAAAATTTAAATTTAAAATTTAAAATTTAAAATTTAAAATTTAAAATTTAAAATTTAAAATTTAAAATTTAAAATTTAAAATTTAAAATTTAAAATTTAAAATTTAAAATTTAAAATTTAAAATTTAAAATTTAAAATTTAAAATTTAAAATTTAAAATTAAAATTTAAAATTTAAAATTTAAAATTTAAAATTTAAAATTTAAAATTTAAAATTTAAAATTTAAAATTTAAAATTTAAAATTTAAAATTTAAAATTTAAAATTTAAAATTTAAATTTAAAATTTAAAATTTAAAATTTAAAATTTAAAATTTAAAATTTAAAATTTAAAATTTAAAATTTAAAATTTAAAATTTAAATTTAAAATTTAAAATTTAAAATTTAAAATTTAAAATTTAAAATTTAAAATTTAAAATTTAAATTTAAAATTTAAAATTTAAAATTTAAAATTTAAAATTTAAAATTTAAAATTTAAATTTAAAATTTAAATTTAAATTTAAAATTTAAAATTTAAAATTTAAAATTTAAAATTTAAATTTAAAATTTAAAATTTAAAATTTAAAATTTAAAATTTAAAATTTAAAATTTAAAATTTAAAATTTAAAATTTAAAATTTAAAATTTAAAATTTAAAATTTAAAATTTAAAATTTAAAATTTAAAATTTAAAATTTAAAATTTAAAATTTAAAATTTAAAATTTAAAATTTAAAATTTAAAATTTAAATTTAAAATTTAAAATTTAAAATTTAAAATTTAAAATTAAAATTTAAAATTTAAAATTTAAAATTTAAAATTTAAAATTTAAAATTTAAATTTAAAATTTAAAATTTAAAATTTAAAATTTAAAATTTAAAATTTAAAATTTAAAATTTAAAATTTAAAATTTAAAATTTAAAATTTAAAATTTAAAATTTAAAATTTAAATTTAAAATTTAAAATTTAAAATTTAAAATTTAAAATTTAAAATTTAAAATTTAAAATTTAAAATTTAAAATTTAAAATTTAAAATTTAAAATTTAAAATTTAAAATTTAAAATTTAAAATTTAAAATTTAAAATTTAAAATTTAAAATTTAAAATTTAAATTTAAAATTTAAAATTTAAAATTTAAAATTTAAAATTTAAAATTTAAAATTTAAAATTTAAAATTTAAAATTTAAAATTTAAATTTAAAATTTAAAATTTAAAATTTAAAATTTAAATTTAAAATTTAAAATTTAAATTTAAAATTTAAAATTTAAAATTTAAAATTTAAAATTTAAAATTTAAATTTAAAATTTAAAATTTAAAATTTAAAATTTAAAATTTAAAATTTAAAATTTAAAATTTAAAATTTAAAATTTAAAATTTAAAATTTAAATTTAAAATTTAAAATTTAAAATTTAAAATTTAAAATTTAAATTTAAATTTAAAATTTAAAATTTAAAATTTAAAATTTAAAATTTAAAATTTAAATTTAAAATTTAAAATTTAAAATTTAAAATTTAAAATTTAAAATTTAAAATTTAAAATTTAAAATTTAAAATTTAAAATTTAAAATTTAAAATTTAAAATTTAAAATTTAAAATTTAAAATTTAAAATTTAAAATTTAAAATTTAAAATTTAAAATTTAAAATTTAAAATTTAAAATTTAAAATTTAAAATTTAAAATTTAAAATTTAAAATTTAAAATTTAAAATTTAAAATTTAAAATTTAAAATTTAAAATTTAAAATTTAAAATTTAAAATTTAAAATTTAAAATTTAAAATTTAAAATTTAAAATTTAAATTTAAAATTTAAAATTTAAAATTTAAAATTTAAAATTTAAAATTTAAAATTTAAAATTTAAAATTTAAAATTTAAAATTTAAAATTTAAAATTAAAATTTAAAATTTAAAATTTAAAATTTAAAATTTAAAATTTAAAATTTAAATTTAAAATTTAAAATTTAAATTTAAAATTTAAAATTTAAAATTTAAAATTTAAAATTTAAAATTTAAAATTTAAAATTTAAAATTTAAAATTTAAAATTTAAAATTTAAAATTTAAAATTTAAAATTTAAAATTTAAAATTTAAAATTTAAAATTTAAAATTTAAAATTTAAAATTTAAAATTTAAAATTTAAAATTTAAAATTTAAAATTTAAAATTTAAAATTTAAAATTTAAAATTTAAATTTAAAATTTAAAATTTAAATTTAAAATTTAAAATTTAAAATTTAAAATTTAAAATTTAAAATTTAAAATTTAAAATTTAAATTTAAAATTTAAAATTTAAAATTTAAAATTTAAAATTTAAAATTTAAAATTTAAAATTTAAAATTTTAAAATTTAAATTTAAAATTTAAAATTTAAAATTTAAAATTTAAAATTTAAAATTTAAAATTTAAAATTTAAAATTTAAAATTTAAAATTTAAAATTTAAAATTTAAAATTTAAAATTTAAAATTTAAAATTTAAAATTTAAAATTTAAAATTTAAAATTTAAAATTTAAAATTTAAAATTTAAAATTTAAAATTTAAAATTTAAAATTTAAATTTAAAATTTAAAATTTAAAATTTAAAATTTAAAATTTAAATTTAAAATTTAAAATTTAAAATTTAAAATTTAAAATTTAAAATTTAAATTTAAAATTTAAAATTTAAAATTTAAAATTTAAAATTTAAAATTTAAAATTTAAAATTTAAAATTTAAAATTTAAAATTTAAAATTTAAAATTTAAAATTTAAAATTTAAAATTTAAAATTTAAAATTTAAAATTTAAAATTTAAATTTAAAATTTAAAATTTAAAATTTAAAATTTAAAATTTAAAATTTAAAATTTAAAATTTAAAATTTAAAATTTAAAATTTAAAATTTAAAATTTAAAATTTAAAATTTAAAATTTAAAATTTAAAATTTAAAATTTAAATTTAAAATTTAAAATTTAAAATTTAAAATTTAAAATTTAAAATTTAAAATTTAAAATTTAAAATTTAAAATTTAAAATTTAAAATTTAAAATTTAAAATTTAAAATTTAAAATTTAAAATTTAAAATTTAAAATTTAAAATTTAAATTTAAAATTTAAAATTTAAAATTTAAAATTTAAAATTTAAAATTTAAAATTTAAAATTTAAAATTTAAAATTTAAAATTTAAAATTTAAAATTTAAAATTTAAAATTTAAAATTTAAAATTTAAAATTTAAAATTTAAAATTTAAAATTTAAAATTTAAAATTTAAAATTTAAAATTTAAAATTTAAAATTTAAAATTTAAAATTTAAAATTTAAAATTTAAAATTTAAAATTTAAAATTTAAAATTTAAAATTTAAAATTTAAAATTTAAAATTTAAAATTTAAAATTTAAAATTTAAAATTTAAAATTTAAAATTTAAAATTTAAATTTAAAATTTAAAATTTAAAATTTAAAATTTAAAATTTAAATTTAAAATTTAAAATTTAAAATTTAAAATTTAAAATTTAAAATTTAAAATTTAAAATTTAAAATTTAAAATTTAAAATTTAAAATTTAAAATTTAAAATTTAAAATTTAAAATTTAAAATTTAAAATTTAAAATTTAAAATTTAAAATTTAAAATTTAAATTTAAAATTTAAAATTTAAAATTTAAAATTTAAAATTTAAAATTTAAAATTTAAAATTTAAAATTTAAAATTTAAAATTTAAAATTTAAAATTTAAAATTTAAATTTAATTTAAAATTTAAAATTTAAAATTTAAAATTAAAATTTAAAATTTAAAATTTAAAATTTAAAATTTAAAATTTAAAATTTAAATTTAAAATTTAAAATTTAAAATTTAAAATTTAAAATTTAAAATTTAAAATTTAAAATTTAAAATTTAAAATTTAAAATTTAAAATTTAAAATTTAAAATTTAAAATTTAAAATTTAAAATTTAAAATTTAAAATTTAAAATTTAAAATTTAAAATTTAAAATTTAAATTTAAAATTTAAAATTTAAAATTTAAAATTTAAAATTTAAAATTTAAATTTAAAATTTAAAATTTAAAATTTAAATTTAAAATTTAAATTTAAAATTTAAATTTAAAATTTAAAATTTAAAATTTAAAATTTAAAATTTAAAATTTAAAATTTAAAATTTAAATTTAAATTTAAATTTAAAATTTAAAATTTAAAATTTAAAATTTAAAATTTAAAATTTAAAATTTAAATTTAAAATTTAAAATTTAAAATTTAAAATTTAAAATTTAAAATTTAAATTTAAAATTTAAAATTTAAAATTTAAAATTTAAAATTTAAAATTTAAAATTTAAAATTTAAAATTTAAAATTTAAAATTTAAAATTTAAATTTAAAATTTAAATTTAAAATTTAAAATTTAAAATTTAAAATTTAAAATTTAAAATTTAAAATTTAAAATTTAAAATTTAAAATTTAAAATTTAAAATTTAAAATTTAAAATTTAAAATTTAAAATTTAAAATTTAAAATTTAAAATTTAAAATTTAAAATTTAAAATTTAAATTTAAAATTTAAAATTTAAAATTTAAAATTTAAAATTTAAAATTTAAAATTTAAATTTAAAATTTAAAATTTAAAATTTAAAATTTAAAATTTAAAATTTAAAATTTAAATTTAAAATTTAAAATTTAAAATTTAAAATTTAAAATTTAAAATTTAAAATTTAAAATTTAAAATTTAAAATTTAAAATTTAAAATTTAAAATTTAAAATTTAAAATTTAAAATTTAAAATTTAAAATTTAAAATTTAAAATTTAAATTTAAAATTTAAAATTTAAAATTTAAATTTAAAATTTAAAATTTAAAATTTAAAATTTAAAATTTAAAATTTAAAATTTAAAATTTAAAATTTAAAATTTAAAATTTAAAATTTAAAATTTAAAATTTAAAATTTAAAATTTAAAATTTAAAATTTAAAATTTAAATTTAAAATTTAAAATTTAAAATTTAAAATTTAAATTTAAAATTTAAAATTTAAAATTTAAAATTTAAAATTTAAAATTTAAAATTTAAAATTTAAAATTTAAAATTTAAAATTTAAAATTTAAAATTTAAATTTAAAATTTAAAATTTAAAATTTAAAATTTAAAATTTAAAATTTAAAATTTAAAATTTAAAATTTAAAATTTAAAATTTAAAATTTAAAATTTAAAATTTAAAATTTAAAATTTAAATTTAAAATTTAAAATTTAAAATTTAAAATTTAAAATTTAAAATTTAAAATTTAAAATTTAAAATTTAAAATTTAAAATTTAAAATTTAAAATTTAAATTTAAAATTTAAAATTTAAAATTTAAAATTTAAAATTTAAAATTTAAAATTTAAAATTTAAAATTTAAAATTTAAAATTTAAAATTTAAAATTTAAATTTAAAATTTAAAATTTAAAATTTAAAATTTAAAATTTAAAATTTAAAATTTAAAATTTAAAATTTAAAATTTAAAATTTAAAATTTAAAATTTAAAATTTAAAATTTAAAATTTAAAATTTAAAATTTAAAATTTAAAATTTAAAATTTAAAATTTAAAATTTAAAATTTAAAATTTAAAATTTAAAATTTAAAATTTAAAATTTAAAATTTAAAATTTAAAATTTAAAATTTAAAATTTAAAATTTAAAATTTAAAATTTAAAATTTAAAATTTAAAATTTAAAATTTAAAATTTAAAATTTAAAATTTAAAATTTAAAATTTAAAATTTAAAATTTAAAATTTAAAATTTAAAATTTAAAATTTAAAATTTAAAATTTAAATTTAAAATTTAAAATTTAAAATTTAAAATTTAAAATTTAAAATTTAAAATTTAAAATTTAAAATTTAAAATTTAAAATTTAAAATTTAAAATTTAAAATTTAAAATTTAAAATTTAAAATTTAAAATTTAAAATTTAAAATTTAAAATTTAAAATTTAAAATTTAAAATTTAAAATTTAAAATTTAAAATTTAAAATTTAAAATTTAAAATTTAAAATTTAAAATTTAAAATTTAAAATTTAAAATTTAAAATTTAAAATTTAAAATTTAAAATTTAAAATTTAAAATTTAAAATTTAAAATTTAAAATTTAAAATTTAAAATTTAAAATTTAAAATTTAAAATTTAAAATTTAAAATTTAAAATTTAAAATTTAAAATTTAAAATTTAAAATTTAAAATTTAAAATTTAAAATTTAAAATTTAAAATTTAAAATTTAAAATTTAAAATTTAAAATTTAAAATTTAAAATTTAAAATTTAAAATTTAAAATTTAAAATTTAAAATTTAAAATTTAAAATTTAAAATTTAAAATTTAAAATTTAAAATTTAAAATTTAAAATTTAAAATTTAAAATTTAAAATTTAAAATTTAAAATTTAAAATTTAAATTTAAAATTTAAAATTTAAAATTTAAAATTTAAAATTTAAAATTTAAAATTTAAAATTTAAAATTTAAAATTTAAAATTTAAATTTAAAATTTAAAATTTAAATTTAAAATTTAAAATTTAAAATTTAAAATTTAAAATTTAAAATTTAAATTTAAAATTTAAAATTTAAAATTTAAAATTTAAAATTTAAAATTTAAATTTAAAATTTAAATTTAAAATTTAAAATTTAAATTTAAAATTTAAAATTTAAAATTTAAAATTTAAAATTTAAAATTTAAAATTTAAAATTTAAAATTTAAAATTTAAAATTTAAAATTTAAAATTTAAAATTTAAAATTTAAAATTTAAAATTTAAAATTTAAAATTTAAAATTTAAAATTTAAAATTTAAAATTTAAAATTTAAAATTTAAAATTTAAAATTTAAAATTTAAAATTTAAAATTTAAAATTTAAAATTTAAAATTTAAAATTTAAAATTTAAAATTTAAAATTTAAAATTTAAATTTAAAATTTAAAATTTAAAATTTAAAATTTAAAATTTAAAATTTAAAATTTAAAATTTAAAATTTAAAATTTAAATTTAAAATTTAAAATTTAAAATTTAAATTTAAATTTAAAATTTAAAATTTAAAATTTAAAATTTAAAATTTAAAATTTAAAATTTAAAATTTAAAATTTAAAATTTAAATTTAAAATTTAAAATTTAAAATTTAAATTTAAAATTTAAAATTTAAAATTTAAATTTAAAATTTAAAATTTAAAATTTAAAATTTAAAATTTAAATTTAAAATTTAAAATTTAAAATTTAAAATTTAAAATTTAAAATTTAAAATTTAAAATTTAATTTAAAATTTAAAATTTAAAATTTAAAATTTAAAATTTAAAATTTAAAATTTAAAATTTAAAATTTAAAATTTAAAATTTAAAATTTAAAATTTAAAATTTAAATTTAAAATTTAAAATTTAAAATTTAAAATTTAAAATTTAAAATTTAAAATTTAAAATTTAAATTTAAAATTTAAAATTTAAAATTTAAAATTTAAAATTTAAAATTTAAATTTAAAATTTAAAATTTAAAATTTAAAATTTAAATTTAAAATTTAAAATTTAAAATTTAAAATTTAAAATTTAAAATTTAAAATTTAAAATTTAAAATTTAAAATTTAAAATTTAAAATTTAAAATTTAAAATTTAAAATTTAAAATTTAAAATTTAAAATTTAAAATTTAAAATTTAAAATTTAAAATTTAAAATTTAAAATTTAAAATTTAAAATTTAAAATTTAAAATTTAAAATTTAAAATTTAAAATTTAAAATTTAAAATTTAAAATTTAAAATTTAAAATTTAAAATTTAAAATTTAAAATTTAAAATTTAAAATTTAAAATTTAAAATTTAAAATTTAAAATTTAAAATTTAAAATTTAAAATTTAAAATTTAAAATTTAAAATTTAAAATTTAAAATTTAAAATTTAAAATTTAAAATTAAAATTTAAAATTTAAATTTAAAATTTAAAATTTAAAATTTAAAATTTAAAATTTAAAATTTAAAATTTAAAATTTAAAATTTAAAATTTAAATTTAAAATTTAAAATTTAAAATTTAAAATTTAAAATTTAAAATTTAAAATTTAAAATTTAAAATTTAAAATTTAAAATTTAAAATTTAAAATTTAAAATTTAAAATTTAAAATTTAAATTTAAAATTTAAAATTTAAAATTTAAAATTTAAAATTTAAAATTTAAAATTTAAAATTTAAAATTTAAAATTTAAAATTTAAAATTTAAAATTTAAAATTTAAAATTTAAAATTTAAAATTTAAAATTTAAAATTTAAAATTTAAAATTTAAAATTTAAAATTTAAAATTTAAAATTTAAAATTTAAAATTTAAAATTTAAAATTTAAAATTTAAAATTTAAAATTTAAAATTTAAAATTTAAAATTTAAAATTTAAAATTTAAAATTTAAAATTTAAAATTTAAAATTTAAAATTTAAAATTTAAAATTTAAAATTTAAAATTTAAAATTTAAAATTTAAAATTTAAAATTTAAAATTTAAAATTTAAAATTTAAAATTTAAAATTTAAAATTTAAAATTTAAATTTAAAATTTAAAATTTAAAATTTAAAATTTAAATTTAAAATTTAAAATTTAAAATTTAAAATTTAAAATTTAAAATTTAAAATTTAAAATTTAAAATTTAAAATTTAAAATTTAAAATTTAAAATTTAAAATTTAAAATTTAAAATTTAAAATTTAAAATTTAAAATTTAAAATTTAAATTTAAAATTTAAAATTTAAAATTTAAAATTTAAAATTTAAAATTTAAAATTTAAAATTTAAAATTTAAAATTTAAAATTTAAAATTTAAAATTTAAAATTTAAAATTTAAAATTTAAAATTTAAAATTTAAAATTTAAAATTTAAAATTTAAAATTTAAAATTTAAAATTTAAAATTTAAAATTTAAAATTTAAAATTTAAAATTTAAAATTTAAAATTTAAAATTTAAAATTTAAAATTTAAAATTTAAAATTTAAATTTAAAATTTAAAATTTAAAATTTAAAATTTAAAATTTAAAATTTAAAATTTAAAATTTAAAATTTAAAATTTAAAATTTAAAATTTAAAATTTAAAATTTAAAATTTAAAATTTAAAATTTAAAATTTAAAATTTAAAATTTAAAATTTAAAATTTAAAATTTAAAATTTAAAATTTAAAATTTAAAATTTAAAATTTAAAATTTAAAATTTAAAATTTAAAATTTAAAATTTAAAATTTAAAATTTAAAATTTAAAATTTAAAATTTAAAATTTAAAATTTAAAATTTAAAATTTAAAATTTAAAATTTAAATTTAAAATTTAAAATTTAAAATTTAAAATTTAAATTTAAAATTTAAAATTTAAAATTTAAAATTTAAAATTTAAAATTTAAAATTTAAAATTTAAAATTTAAAATTTAAAATTTAAAATTTAAAATTTAAAATTTAAAATTTAAAATTTAAAATTTAAAATTTAAAATTTAAATTTAAAATTTAAAATTTAAAATTTAAAATTTAAAATTTAAAATTTAAAATTTAAAATTTAAAATTTAAAATTTAAAATTTAAAATTTAAAATTTAAAATTTAAAATTTAAATTTAAAATTTAAAATTTAAAATTTAAAATTTAAAATTTAAAATTTAAATTTAAAATTTAAAATTTAAAATTTAAAATTTAAAATTTAAAATTTAAAATTTAAAATTTAAAATTTAAAATTTAAAATTTAAAATTTAAAATTTAAAATTTAAAATTTAAAATTTAAAATTTAAAATTTAAAATTTTTTTAAATTTAAAATTTAAAATTTAAAATTTAAAATTTAAAATTTAAAATTTAAAATTTAAAATTTAAAATTTAAAATTTAAAATTTAAAATTTAAAATTTAAAATTTAAAATTTAAAATTTATTTAAAATTTAAAATTTAAAATTTAAAATTTAAAATTTAAAATTTAAAATTTAAAATTTAAAATTTAAAATTTAAAATTTAAAATTTAAAATTTAAAATTTAAAATTTAAAATTTAAAATTTAAAATTTAAAATTTAAAATTTAAAATTTAAAATTTAAAATTTAAATTTAAAATTTAAAATTTAAAATTTAAAATTTAAAATTTAAAATTTAAAATTTAAATTTAAAATTTAAAATTTAAAATTTAAAATTTAAAATTTAAAATTTAAAATTTAAAATTTAAAATTTAAAATTTAAAATTTAAAATTTAAAATTTAAAATTTAAAATTTAAAATTTAAAATTTAAAATTTAAAATTTAAAATTTAAAATTTAAAATTTAAAATTTAAAATTTAAAATTTAAAATTTAAAATTTAAAATTTAAAATTTAAAATTTAAAATTTAAAATTTAAAATTTAAAATTTAAAATTTAAAATTTAAAATTTAAAATTTAAAATTTAAAATTTAAAATTTAAAATTTAAAATTTAAAATTTAAAATTTAAAATTTAAAATTTAAAATTTAAAATTTAAAATTTAAAATTTAAAATTTAAAATTTAAATTTAAAATTTAAAATTTAAAATTTAAAATTTAAAATTTAAAATTTAAAATTTAAAATTTAAAATTTAAAATTTAAAATTTAAAATTTAAAATTTAAAATTTAAAATTTAAAATTTAAATTTAAAATTTAAAATTTAAAATTTAAAATTTAAAATTTAAAATTTAAAATTTAAAATTTAAAATTTAAAATTTAAAATTTAAAATTTAAAATTTAAAATTTAAATTTAAAATTTAAAATTTAAAATTTAAAATTTAAAATTTAAAATTTAAAATTTAAAATTTAAAATTTAAAATTTAAAATTTAAAATTTAAAATTTAAAATTTAAAATTTAAAATTTAAAATTTAAAATTTAAATTTAAAATTTAAATTTAAAATTTAAAATTTAAAATTTAAAATTTAAAATTTAAAATTTAAAATTTAAAATTTAAAATTTAAAATTTAAAATTTAAAATTTAAAATTTAAAATTTAAAATTTAAAATTTAAAATTTAAAATTTAAAATTTAAAATTTAAATTTAAAATTTAAAATTTAAAATTTAAAATTTAAAATTTAAAATTTAAAATTTAAAATTTAAAATTTAAAATTTAAAATTTAAAATTTAAAATTTAAAATTTAAAATTTAAAATTTAAAATTTAAAATTTAAAATTTAAAATTTAAAATTTAAAATTTAAAATTTAAAATTTAAAAAATTTAAAATTTAAAATTTAAAATTTAAAATTTAAAATTTAAAATTTAAAATTTAAAATTTAAAATTTAAAATTTAAAATTTAAAATTTAAAATTTAAAATTTAAAATTTAAAATTTAAAATTTAAAATTTAAAATTTAAAATTTAAAATTTAAAATTTAAAATTTAAAATTTAAAATTTAAAATTTAAAATTTAAAATTTAAAATTTAAAATTTAAAATTTAAAATTTAAAATTTAAAATTTAAAATTTAAAATTTAAAATTTAAAATTTAAAATTTAAAATTTAAAATTTAAAATTTAAAATTTAAAATTTAAAATTTAAAATTTAAAATTTAAAATTTAAAATTTAAAATTTAAAATTTAAAATTTAAAATTTAAAATTTAAAATTTAAAATTTAAATTTAAAATTTAAAATTTAAAATTTAAAATTTAAAATTAAAATTTAAAATTTAAAATTTAAAATTTAAAATTTAAAATTTAAAATTTAAATTTAAAATTTAAAATTTAAAATTTAAAATTTAAAATTTAAAATTTAAAATTTAAAATTTAAAATTTAAAATTTAAAATTTAAAATTTAAAATTTAAAATTTAAAATTTAAAATTTAAAATTTAAAATTTAAAATTTAAAATTTAAAATTTAAAATTTAAAATTTAAAATTTAAAATTTAAAATTTAAAATTTAAAATTTAAAATTTAAAATTTAAAATTTAAAATTTAAAATTTAAAATTTAAAATTTAAAATTTAAAATTTAAAATTTAAAATTTAAAATTTAAAATTTAAAATTTAAAATTTAAAATTTAAAATTTAAAATTTAAAATTTAAAATTTAAAATTTAAAATTTAAAATTTAAAATTTAAAATTTAAATTTAAAATTTAAAATTTAAAATTTAAAATTTAAAATTTAAAATTTAAAATTTAAAATTTAAAATTTAAAATTTAAAATTTAAAATTTAAAATTTAAAATTTAAAATTTAAAATTTAAAATTTAAAATTTAAAATTTAAAATTTAAAATTTAAAATTTAAAATTTAAAATTTAAAATTTAAAATTTAAAATTTAAAATTTAAAATTTAAAATTTAAAATTTAAAATTTAAAATTTAAAATTTAAAATTTAAAATTTAAAATTTAAAATTTAAAATTTAAAATTTAAAATTTAAAATTTAAAATTTAAAATTTAAAATTTAAAATTTAAAATTTAAAATTTAAAATTTAAAATTTAAAATTTAAAATTTAAAATTTAAAATTTAAAATTTAAAATTTAAAATTTAAAATTTAAAATTTAAAATTTAAAATTTAAAATTTAAAATTTAAAATTTAAAATTTAAAATTAAAATTTAAAATTTAAAATTTAAAATTTAAAATTTAAAATTTAAAATTTAAAATTTAAAATTTAAAATTTAAAATTTAAAATTTAAATTTAAAATTTAAAATTTAAAATTTAAAATTTAAAATTTAAAATTTAAAATTTAAAATTTAAATTTAAATTTAAATTTAAAATTTAAAATTTAAAATTTAAAATTTAAAATTTAAAATTTAAAATTTAAAATTTAAAATTTAAAATTTAAAATTTAAAATTAAAATTTAAAATTTAAAATTTAAAATTTAAAATTTAAAATTTAAAATTTAAAATTTAAAATTTAAAATTTAAAATTTAAAATTTAAAATTTAAAATTTAAATTTAAAATTTAAAATTTAAAATTTAAAATTTAAAATTTAAAATTTAAAATTTAAAATTTAAAATTTAAAATTTAAAATTTAAAATTTAAAATTTAAAATTTAAAATTTAAAATTTAAAATTTAAAATTTAAAATTTAAAATTTAAAATTTAAAATTTAAAATTTAAATTTAAAATTTAAAATTTAAAATTTAAAATTTAAAATTTAAAATTTAAAATTTAAATTTAAAATTTAAAATTTAAAATTTAAAATTTAAAATTTAAAATTTAAAATTTAAATTTAAAATTTAAAATTTAAAATTTAAAATTTAAAATTTAAAATTTAAAATTTAAAATTTAAAATTTAAAATTTAAAATTTAAAATTTAAAATTTAAAATTTAAAATTTAAAATTTAAAATTTAAAATTTAAAATTTAAAATTTAAAATTTAAAATTTAAAATTTAAAATTTAAAATTTAAAATTTAAATTTAAAATTTAAAATTTAAAATTTAAAATTTAAAATTTAAATTTAAAATTTAAAATTTAAAATTTAAAATTTAAATTTAAAATTTAAAATTTAAAATTTAAAATTTAAAATTTAAAATTTAAAATTTAAAATTTAAAATTTAAAATTTAAAATTTAAAATTTAAAATTTAAAATTTAAAATTTAAAATTTAAAATTTAAAATTTAAAATTTAAAATTTAAAATTTAAAATTTAAAATTTAAAATTTAAAATTTAAAATTTAAAATTTAAAATTTAAAATTTAAAATTTAAAATTTAAAATTTAAAATTTAAATTTAAATTTAAAATTTAAAATTTAAAATTTAAAATTTAAAATTTAAAATTTAAAATTTAAAATTTAAAATTTAAAATTTAAAATTTAAAATTTAAAATTTAAAATTTAAAATTTAAAATTTAAAATTTAAAATTTAAAATTTAAAATTTAAAATTTAAAATTTAAAATTTAAAATTTAAAATTTAAAATTTAAAATTTAAAATTTAAAATTTAAAATTTAAAATTTAAAATTTAAAATTTAAAATTTAAAATTTAAAATTTAAAATTTAAAATTTAAAATTTAAAATTTAAAATTTAAAATTTAAAATTTAAAATTTAAAATTTAAAATTTAAAATTTAAAATTTAAAATTTAAAATTTAAAATTTAAATTTAAAATTTAAAATTTAAAATTTAAAATTTAAAATTTAAAATTTAAAATTTAAAATTTAAAATTTAAAATTTAAAATTTAAAATTTAAAATTTAAAATTTAAAATTTAAAATTTAAAATTTAAAATTTAAAATTTAAAATTTAAAATTTAAAATTTAAAATTTAAAATTTAAAATTTAAAATTTAAAATTTAAAATTTAAAATTTAAAATTTAAAATTTAAAATTTAAATTTAAAATTTAAAATTTAAAATTTAAAATTTAAAATTTAAAATTTAAAATTTAAATTTAAAATTTAAAATTTAAAATTTAAATTTAAAATTTAAAATTTAAAATTTAAAATTTAAAATTTAAAATTTAAAATTTAAAATTTAAAATTTAAAATTTAAATTTAAAATTTAAAATTTAAAATTTAAAATTTAAAATTTAAAATTTAAAATTTAAAATTTAAAATTTAAAATTTAAAATTTAAAATTTAAATTTAAAATTTAAAATTTAAAATTTAAAATTTAAAATTTAAATTTAAAATTTAAAATTTAAAATTTAAAATTTAAAATTTAAAATTTAAAATTTAAAATTTAAAATTTAAAATTTAAAATTTAAAATTTAAAATTTAAAATTTAAAATTTAAAATTTAAATTTAAAATTTAAAATTTAAAATTTAAAATTTAAAATTTAAAATTTAAAATTTAAAATTTAAAATTTAAAATTTAAAATTTAAAATTTAAAATTTAAAATTTAAAATTTAAAATTTAAAATTTAAAATTTAAAATTTAAAATTTAAAATTTAAAATTTAAAATTTAAAATTTAAAATTTAAAATTTAAAATTTAAAATTTAAAATTTAAAATTTAAAATTTAAAATTTAAAATTTAAAATTTAAAATTTAAAATTTAAAATTTAAAATTTAAAATTTAAAATTTAAAATTTAAAATTTAAAATTTAAAATTTAAAATTTAAAATTTAAAATTTAAAATTTAAAATTTAAAATTTAAAATTTAAAATTTAAAATTTAAAATTTAAAATTTAAAATTTAAAATTTAAAATTTAAAATTTAAAATTTAAAATTTAAAATTTAAAATTTAAAATTTAAAATTTAAAATTTAAAATTTAAAATTTAAAATTTAAAATTTAAAATTTAAATTTAAAATTTAAAATTTAAAATTTAAAATTTAAAATTTAAATTTAAAATTTAAAATTTAAAATTTAAAATTTAAAATTTAAATTTAAAATTTAAAATTTAAAATTTAAAATTTAAAATTTAAAATTTAAAATTTAAAATTTAAAATTTAAAATTTAAAATTTAAAATTTAAAATTTAAAATTTAAAATTTAAAATTTAAAATTTAAAATTTAAAATTTAAAATTTAAAATTTAAAATTTAAAATTTAAAATTTAAAATTTAAAATTTAAAATTTAAAATTTAAAATTTAAAATTTAAAATTTAAAATTTAAAATTTAAAATTTAAAATTTAAAATTTAAAATTAAAATTTAAAATTTAAAATTTAAAATTAAAATTTAAAATTTAAAATTTAAAATTTAAAATTTAAAATTTAAAATTTAAAATTTAAAATTTAAAATTTAAAATTTAAAATTTAAAATTTAAAATTTAAAATTTAAAATTTAAAATTTAAAATTTAAAATTTAAATTTAAAATTTAAAATTTAAAATTTAAAATTTAAAATTTAAAATTTAAAATTTAAAATTTAAAATTTAAAATTTAAAATTTAAAATTTAAAATTTAAATTTAAAATTTAAAATTTAAAATTTAAATTTAAAATTTAAAATTTAAAATTTAAAATTTAAAATTTAAATTTAAAATTTAAAATTTAAAATTTAAAATTTAAAATTTAAAATTTAAAATTTAAAATTTAAAATTTAAATTTAAAATTTAAAATTTAAAATTTAAAATTTAAAATTTAAAATTTAAAATTTAAAATTTAAAATTTAAAATTTAAAATTTAAAATTTAAATTTAAAATTTAAAATTTAAAATTTAAAATTTAAAATTTAAAATTTAAAATTTAAAATTTAAAATTTAAAATTTAAAATTTAAATTTAAAATTTAAAATTTAAAATTTAAAATTTAAAATTAAAATTTAAAATTTAAAATTTAAAATTTAAAATTTAAATTTAAAATTTAAAATTTAAAATTTAAAATTTAAAATTTAAATTTAAAATTTAAAATTTAAAATTTAAAATTTAAAATTTAAATTTAAATTTAAAATTTAAAATTTAAAATTTAAAATTTAAAATTTAAAATTTAAAATTTAAAATTTAAATTTAAAATTTAAAATTTAAATTTAAAATTTAAAATTTAAAATTTAAAATTTAAATTTAAAATTTAAAATTTAAAATTTAAAATTTAAAATTTAAAATTTAAAATTTAAAATTTAAAATTTAAATTTAAAATTTAAAATTTAAAATTTAAAATTTAAAATTTAAAATTTAAAATTTAAAATTTAAAATTTAAAATTTAAAATTTAAAATTTAAAATTTAAAATTTAAAATTTAAAATTTAAAATTTAAAATTTAAAATTTAAAATTTAAAATTTAAAATTTAAAATTTAAATTTAAATTTAAAATTTAAAATTTAAAATTTAAAATTTAAAATTTAAAATTTAAAATTTAAATTTAAAATTTAAAATTTAAAATTTAAAATTTAAAATTTAAAATTTAAAATTTAAAATTTAAAATTTAAAATTTAAAATTTAAAATTTAAAATTTAAAATTTAAAATTTAAAATTTAAAATTTAAAATTTAAAATTTAAAATTTAAAATTTAAAATTTAAAATTTAAAATTTAAAATTTAAAATTTAAAATTTAAAATTTAAAATTTAAAATTTAAAATTTAAAATTTAAAATTTAAAATTTAAAATTTAAATTTAAAATTTAAAATTTAAAATTTAAAATTTAAAATTTAAATTTAAAATTTAAAATTTAAAATTTAAAATTTAAAATTTAAAATTTAAAATTTAAAATTTAAAATTTAAAATTTAAAATTTAAAATTTAAAATTTAAAATTTAAAATTTAAAATTTAAAATTTAAAATTTAAAATTTAAAATTTAAAATTTAAAATTTAAAATTTAAAATTTAAAATTTAAAATTTAAAATTTAAATTTAAAATTTAAAATTTAAAATTTAAAATTTAAAATTTAAAATTTAAAATTTAAAATTTAAAATTTAAAATTTAAAATTTAAATTTAAAATTTAAAATTTAAAATTTAAAATTTAAAATTTAAAATTTAAAATTTAAAATTTAAAATTTAAAATTTAAAATTTAAAATTTAAAATTTAAAATTTAAAATTTAAAATTTAAAATTTAAAATTTAAAATTTAAAATTTAAAATTTAAAATTTAAAATTTAAAATTTAAAATTTAAAATTTAAAATTTAAAATTTAAAATTAAAATTTAAAATTTAAAATTTAAAATTTAAAATTTAAAATTTAAAATTTAAAATTTAAAATTTAAAATTTAAATTTAAAATTTAAAATTTAAAATTTAAAATTTAAAATTTAAAATTTAAAATTTAAAATTTAAAATTTAAAATTTAAAATTTAAAATTTAAAATTTAAAATTTAAAATTTAAAATTTAAAATTTAAAATTTAAAATTTAAAATTTAAAATTTAAAATTTAAAATTTAAAATTTAAAATTTAAAATTTAAAATTTAAATTTAAAATTTAAAATTTAAAATTTAAAATTTAAAATTTAAAATTTAAAATTTAAAATTTAAAATTTAAAATTTAAAATTTAAAATTTAAAATTTAAAATTTAAAATTTAAAATTTAAAATTTAAAATTTAAAATTTAAAATTTAAAATTTAAAATTTAAAATTTAAAATTTAAAATTTAAATTTAAAATTTAAAATTTAAAATTTAAAATTTAAAATTTAAAATTTAAAATTTAAAATTTAAAATTTAAAATTTAAAATTTAAAATTTAAAATTTAAAATTTAAAATTTAAAATTTAAAATTTAAAATTTAAAATTTAAAATTTAAAATTTAAAATTTAAAATTTAAAATTTAAAATTTAAAATTTAAAATTTAAAATTTAAAATTTAAAATTTAAAATTTAAAATTTAAAATTTAAAATTTAAAATTTAAAATTTAAAATTTAAAATTTAAAATTTAAAATTTAAAATTTAAAATTAAAATTTAAATTTAAAATTTAAAATTTAAAATTTAAAATTTAAAATTTAAAATTTAAAATTTAAAATTTAAAATTTAAATTTAAAATTTAAAATTTAAAATTTAAAATTTAAAATTTAAAATTTAAAATTTAAAATTTAAAATTTAAAATTTAAAATTTAAAATTTAAAATTTAAATTTAAAATTTAAAATTTAAAATTTAAAATTTAAAATTTAAATTTAAAATTTAAAATTTAAATTTAAATTTAAAATTTAAAATTTAAAATTTAAATTTAAAATTTAAAATTTAAATTTAAAATTTAAAATTTAAAATTTAAAATTTAAAATTTAAAATTTAAATTTAAAATTTAAAATTTAAAATTTAAAATTTAAAATTTAAAATTTAAAATTTAAAATTTAAAATTTAAAATTTAAATTTAAAATTTAAAATTTAAAATTTAAAATTTAAAATTTAAAATTTAAAATTTAAAATTTAAAATTTAAAATTTAAATTTAAAATTTAAAATTTAAAATTTAAAATTTAAAATTTAAAATTTAAAATTTAAAATTTAAAATTTAAAATTTAAAATTTAAAATTTAAAATTTAAAATTTAAAATTTAAATTTAAAATTTAAAATTTAAAATTTAAAATTTAAAATTTAAAATTTAAAATTTAAAATTAAAATTTAAAATTTAAAATTTAAAATTTAAAATTTAAAATTTAAAATTTAAAATTTAAAATTTAAAATTTAAAATTTAAAATTTAAAATTTAAAATTTAAAATTTAAAATTTAAATTTAAAATTTAAAATTTAAAATTTAAAATTTAAAATTTAAAATTTAAAATTTAAAATTTAAAATTTAAAATTTAAAATTTAAAATTTAAAATTTAAAATTTAAAATTTAAAATTTAAATTTAAAATTTAAAATTTAAAATTTAAAATTTAAAATTTAAAATTTAAAATTTAAAATTTAAAATTTAAAATTTAAAATTTAAAATTTAAAATTTAAAATTTAAAATTTAAAATTTAAAATTTAAAATTTAAAATTTAAATTTAAAATTTAAAATTTAAAATTTAAATTTAAAATTTAAAATTTAAAATTTAAAATTTAAAATTTAAAATTTAAATTTAAAATTTAAAATTTAAAATTTAAAATTTAAAATTTAAAATTTAAAATTTAAAATTTAAAATTTAAAATTTAAAATTTAAAATTTAAAATTTAAAATTTAAAATTTAAAATTTAAAATTTAAAATTTAAAATTTAAAATTTAAAATTTAAAATTTAAAATTTAAAATTTAAAATTTAAAATTTAAAATTTAAAATTTAAAATTTAAAATTTAAAATTTAAAATTTAAAATTTAAAATTTAAAATTTAAAATTTAAAATTTAAAATTTAAAATTTAAAATTTAAAATTTAAAATTTAAAATTTAAAATTTAAAATTTAAAATTTAAAATTTAAAATTTAAAATTTAAAATTTAAAATTTAAAATTTAAAATTTAAATTTAAAATTTAAAATTTAAAATTTAAAATTTAAAATTTAAAATTTAAAATTTAAATTTAAAATTTAAAATTTAAAATTTAAAATTTAAAATTTAAAATTTAAAATTTAAAATTTAAAATTTAAATTTAAAATTTAAAATTTAAAATTTAAAATTTAAAATTTAAAATTTAAAATTTAAAATTTAAAATTTAAATTTAAAATTTAAAATTTAAAATTTAAAATTTAAAATTTAAAATTTAAATTTAAAATTTAAAATTTAAAATTTAAAATTTAAAATTTAAAATTTAAAATTTAAAATTTAAAATTTAAAATTTAAAATTTAAAATTTAAAATTTAAAATTTAAAATTTAAAATTTAAAATTTAAAATTTAAAATTTAAAATTTAAAATTTAAAATTTAAAATTTAAAATTTAAAATTTAAAATTTAAAATTTAAAATTTAAAATTAAAATTTAAAATTTAAAATTTAAAATTTAAAATTTAAAATTTAAAATTTAAAATTTAAAATTTAAATTTAAAATTTAAAATTTAAATTTAAAATTTAAAATTTAAAATTTAAAATTTAAAATTTAAAATTTAAAATTTAAAATTTAAAATTTAAAATTTAAAATTTAAAATTTAAAATTTAAATTTAAAATTTAAAATTTAAAATTTAAAATTTAAAATTTAAAATTTAAATTTAAAATTTAAAATTTAAATTTAAAATTTAAAATTTAAAATTTAAAATTTAAAATTTAAAATTTAAAATTTAAATTTAAAATTTAAAATTTAAAATTTAAAATTTAAATTTAAAATTTAAAATTTAAAATTTAAAATTTAAAATTTAAAATTTAAAATTTAAAATTTAAATTTAAAATTTAAAATTTAAAATTAAAATTTAAAATTTAAAATTTAAAATTTAAAATTTAAAATTTAAAATTTAAAATTTAAAATTTAAAATTTAAAATTTAAAATTTAAATTTAAAATTTAAAATTTAAAATTTAAAATTTAAAATTTAAAATTTAAAATTTAAAATTTAAAATTTAAAATTTAAAATTTAAAATTTAAAATTTAAAATTTAAAATTTAAAATTTAAAATTTAAAATTTAAAATTTAAAATTTAAAATTTAAAATTTAAAATTTAAAATTTAAAATTTAAAATTTAAAATTTAAAATTTAAAATTTAAAATTTAAAATTTAAAATTTAAATTTAAAATTTAAAATTTAAAATTTAAATTTAAAATTTAAAATTTAAAATTTAAAATTTAAATTTAAATTTAAAATTTAAAATTTAAAATTTAAAATTTAAAATTTAAAATTTAAATTTAAAATTTAAATTTAAAATTTAAAATTTAAAATTTAAAATTTAAAATTTAAAATTTAAAATTTAAAATTTAAATTTAAAATTTAAATTTAAAATTTAAAATTTAAAATTTAAAATTTAAAATTTAAAATTTAAAATTTAAAATTTAAAATTTAAATTTAAAATTTAAAATTTAAAATTTAAATTTAAAATTTAAAATTTAAAATTTAAATTTAAAATTTAAAATTTAAAATTTAAAATTTAAAATTTAAAATTTAAAATTTAAAATTTAAAATTTAAAATTTAAAATTTAAAATTTAAAATTTAAAATTTAAAATTTAAAATTTAAAATTTAAATTTAAAATTTAAAATTTAAAATTTAAAATTTAAAATTTAAAATTTAAAATTTAAAATTTAAAATTTAAAATTTAAAATTTAAAATTTAAAATTTAAAATTTAAAATTTAAAATTTAAAATTTAAAATTTAAAATTTAAAATTTAAAATTTAAAATTTAAAATTTAAAATTTAAAATTTAAAATTTAAATTTAAAATTTAAAATTTAAAATTTAAAATTTAAAATTTAAAATTTAAATTTAAAATTTAAAATTTAAAATTTAAATTTAAAATTTAAAATTTAAAATTTAAAATTTAAAATTTAAAATTTAAAATTTAAAATTTAAAATTTAAAATTTAAAATTTAAAATTTAAAATTTAAAATTTAAAATTTAAAATTTAAAATTTAAAATTTAAAATTTAAAATTTAAAATTTAAAATTTAAAATTTAAAATTTAAAATTTAAAATTTAAAATTTAAAATTTAAAATTTAAAATTTAAAATTTAAAATTTAAAATTTAAAATTTAAAATTTAAAATTTAAAATTTAAAATTTAAAATTTAAAATTTAAAATTTAAAATTTAAAATTTAAAATTTAAAATTTAAAATTTAAAATTTAAAATTTAAAATTTAAATTTAAAATTTAAAATTTAAAATTTAAAATTTAAAATTTAAAATTTAAAATTTAAAATTTAAATTTAAATTTAAAATTTAAAATTTAAAATTTAAAATTTAAAATTTAAAATTTAAAATTTAAAATTTAAAATTTAAAATTTAAAATTTAAAATTTAAAATTTAAAATTTAAAATTTAAATTTAAAATTTAAAATTTAAAATTTAAAATTTAAAATTTAAAATTTAAAATTTAAAATTTAAAATTTAAAATTTAAAATTTAAAATTTAAAATTTAAAATTTAAAATTTAAAATTTAAAATTTAAAATTTAAAATTTAAAATTTAAAATTTAAAATTTAAAATTTAAAATTTAAAATTTAAAATTTAAATTTAAAATTTAAAATTTAAAATTTAAATTTAAATTTAAAATTTAAAATTTAAAATTTAAAATTTAAAATTTAAAATTTAAAATTTAAAATTTAAAATTTAAAATTTAAAATTTAAAATTTAAAATTTAAAATTTAAAATTTAAAATTTAAAATTTAAAATTTAAAATTTAAAATTTAAAATTTAAAATTTAAAATTTAAAATTTAAAATTTAAAATTTAAAATTTAAAATTTAAAATTTAAAATTTAAAATTTAAAATTTAAATTTAAAATTTAAAATTTAAAATTTAAAATTTAAAATTTAAAATTTAAAATTTAAAATTTAAATTTAAAATTTAAAATTTAAAATTTAAAATTTAAAATTTAAAATTTAAAATTTAAAATTTAAAATTTAAAATTTAAAATTTAAATTTAAATTTAAAATTTAAAATTTAAAATTTAAAATTTAAAATTTAAAATTTAAAATTTAAAATTTAAAATTTAAAATTTAAAATTTAAAATTTAAAATTTAAAATTTAAAATTTAAAATTTAAAATTTAAAATTTAAATTTAAAATTTAAAATTTAAAATTTAAAATTTAAAATTTAAAATTTAAAATTTAAAATTTAAATTTAAAATTTAAAATTTAAAATTTAAAATTTAAAATTTAAAATTTAAAATTTAAAATTTAAAATTTAAAATTTAAATTTAAAATTTAAAATTTAAAATTTAAAATTTAAATTTAAAATTTAAAATTTAAAATTTAAAATTTAAAATTTAAAATTTAAAATTTAAAATTTAAAATTTAAAATTTAAAATTTAAAATTTAAAATTTAAAATTTAAAATTTAAAATTTAAAATTTAAAATTTAAAATTTAAAATTTAAAATTTAAAATTTAAAATTTAAAATTTAAAATTTAAAATTTAAAATTTAAAATTTAAAATTTAAAATTTAAAATTTAAATTTAAAATTTAAAATTTAAAATTAAAATTTAAAATTTAAAATTTAAAATTTAAAATTTAAAATTTAAAATTTAAAATTTAAAATTTAAATTTAAAATTTAAATTTAAAATTTAAAATTTAAATTTAAAATTTAAATTTAAAATTTAAAATTTAAAATTTAAAATTTAAAATTTAAAATTTAAAATTTAAAATTTAAAATTTAAATTTAAAATTTAAAATTTAAAATTTAAAATTTAAAATTTAAAATTTAAAATTTAAAATTTAAAATTTAAAATTTAAAATTTAAAATTTAAAATTTAAAATTTAAAATTTAAAATTTAAAATTTAAAATTTAAAATTTAAATTTAAAATTTAAAATTTAAAATTTAAAATTTAAAATTTAAAATTTAAAATTTAAAATTTAAAATTTAAAATTTAAAATTTAAAATTTAAAATTTAAAATTTAAAATTTAAAATTTAAAATTTAAATTTAAAATTTAAAATTTAAAATTTAAAATTTAAAATTTAAATTTAAAATTTAAAATTTAAAATTTAAAATTTAAAATTTAAAATTTAAAATTTAAAATTTAAAATTTAAAATTTAAAATTAAAATTTAAAATTTAAATTTAAAATTTAAAATTTAAAATTTAAAATTTAAAATTTAAAATTTAAAATTTAAAATTTAAAATTTAAAATTTAAATTTAAAATTTAAAATTTAAAATTTAAATTTAAAATTTAAAATTTAAAATTTAAAATTTAAAATTTAAAATTTAAAATTTAAAATTTAAAATTTAAAATTTAAAATTTAAAATTTAAAATTTAAAATTTAAAATTTAAAATTTAAAATTTAAATTTAAAATTTAAAATTTAAAATTTAAAATTTAAAATTTAAAATTTAAAATTTAAAATTTAAATTTAAAATTTAAAATTTAAATTTAAAATTTAAAATTTAAATTTAAAATTTAATTTAAAATTTAAAATTTAAAATTTAAAATTTAAAATTTAAAATTTAAAATTTAAAATTTAAATTTAAATTTAAAATTTAAAATTTAAATTTAAAATTTAAAATTTAAAATTTAAATTTAAAATTTAAAATTTAAATTTAAAATTTAAAATTTAAAATTAAAATTTAAAATTTAAAATTTAAATTTAAATTTAAAATTTAAAATTTAAAATTTAAAATTTAAATTTAAAATTTAAAATTTATTTAAAATTTAAATTTAAATTTTAAATTTAAAATTTAAAATTTAAATTTAAAATTTTTAAAATTTAAAATTTTAAATTTAAAATTAAAATTTAAATTTAAAATTTAAAATTTAAAATTTAAATTTAAATTTAAAATTTAAATTTAAAATTTAAAATTTAAAATTTAAAATTTAAATTTAAAATTTAAAATTTAAAATTTAAATTTAAAATTTAAAATTTAAAATTTAAAATTTAAAATTTAAAATTTAAAATTTAAAATTTAAAATTTAAAATTTAAAATTTAAAATTAAAATTTAAAATTTAAAATTTAAATTTAAAATTTAAATTTAAAATTTAAAATTTAAATTTAAAATTTAAAATTTAAAATTTAAAATTTAAAATTTAAAATTTAAAATTTAAAATTTAAAATTTAAATTTAAAATTTAAAATTTAAAATTTAAAATTTAAAATTTAAAATTTAAAATTTAAAATTTAAAATTTAAAATTAAAATTTAAAATTTAAAATTTAAATTTAAAATTTAAAATTTAAAATTTAAATTTAAAATTTAAAATTTAAAATTTAAATTTAAAATTTAAAATTTAAAATTTAAAATTTAAAATTTAAAATTTAAAATTTAAAATTTAAAATTTAAAATTTAAAATTTAAAATTTAAAATTTAAAATTTAAAATTTAAAATTTAAATTTAAATTTAAAATTTAAAATTTAAAATTTAAATTTAAAATTTAAAATTTAAAATTTAAAATTTAAAATTAAAATTTAAAATTTAAAATTTAAAATTTAAAATTTAAAATTTAAAATTTAAAATTTAAAATTTAAAATTTAAAATTTAAAATTTAAATTTAAAATTTAAAATTTAAAATTTAAAATTTAAAATTAAAATTTAAAATTTAAAATTTAAATTAATTTAAATTTAAAATTTAAAATTTAAATTTAAAATTTAAAATTTAAAATTTAAAATTTAAAATTTAAATTTAAAATTTAAAATTTAAAATTTAAATTTAAAATTTAAATTTAAAATTTAAAATTTAAAATTTAAAATTTAAATTTAAAATTTAAAATTTAAAATTTAAATTTAAAAAAAATTTAAAATTAAAATTTAAAATTTAAATTTAAAATTTAAAATTTAAATTTAAATTTAAAATTTAAAATTTAAATTTAAATTTAAAATTAAAATTTAAAATTTAAAATTTAAAATTTAAAATTTAAATTTAAAATTTAAAATTTAAAATTTAAAATTTAAATTTAAAATTTAAAATTTAAAATTTAAATTTAAAATTTAAAATTTAAAATTTAAAATTTAAAATTTAAAATTTAAAATTTAAAATTAAAATTTAAAATTTAAATTTAAAATTTAAAATTTAAATTTAAAATTTAAATTTAAAATTTAAAATTTAAAATTTAAATTTAAAATTTAAAATTTAAAATTTAAAATTTAAAATTTAAAATTTAAAATTTAAAATTTAAAATTTAAAATTTAAATTTAAAATTTAAAATTTAAAATTTAAAATTTAAATTTTAAAATTTAAAATTTAAAATTTAAAATTTAAAATTTAAAATTTAAAATTTAAAATTTAAAATTTAAAATTTAAAATTTAAAATTTAAAATTTAAATTTAAAATTTAAATTTAAAATTTAAAAATTTAAAATAAAATTTAAAATTTAAAATTAAAATTTAAAATTTAAAATTTAAAATTTAAAATTTAAA
>JBAMMX010000032.1:27500-64803 GCA_037126225.1 Dillenia turbinata | reverse complement strand
GAGTTTAGGGTTTAGGTTAGTTTAGGGTTTAGGGTTTAGGGGTTTAGGGTTTAGGAGTTTAGGGATTTAGGTCTTAGTTTAGGATTTAAGTTTAGGTTTAAAATTTAAGTTTAAATTTAAAATTTAAAATTTAAAATTTAAAATTTAAAGATTTAAATTTAAAATTTAAAATTTAAAATTTAAATTTAAAATTTAAGTTTAAAATTTAAAATTTAAAATTTAAATTTTTAAAATTTAAAATTTAAAATTAAAATTTAAAATTTAAAATTTAAAATTTAAAATTTAAAATTTAAAATTTAAAATTTAAAATTTAAAATTTAAAATTTAAAATTTAAAATTTAAAATTTAAAATTTAAAATTTAAAATTTAAAATTTAAAATTTAAATTTAAATTTAAAATTTAAAATTTAAAATTTAAAATTTAAAATTTAAAATTTAAATTTAAAATTTAAAATTTAAAATTTAAAATTTAAAATTTAAAATTTAAATTTAAAATTTAAAATTTAAAATTTAAATTTAAAATTTAAAATTTAAAATTTAAAATTTAAAATTTAAAATTTAAAATTTAAAATTTAAAATTTAAAATTTAAAATTTAAAGTAAAATTTAAATTTAATTTAAAATTTAAAATTTAAAATTTAAAATTTAAAATTTAAAATTTAAATTTAAAATTTAAAATTTAAAATTTAAAATTTAAAATTTAAAATTTAAAATTTAAAATTTAAAATTTAAAATTTTAAAATTTAAAATTTAAAATTTAAAATTTAAAATTTAAAATTTAAAATTTAAAATTTAAAATTTAAATTTAAATTTAAAATTTAAAATTTAAAATTTAAAATTTAAAATTTAAAATTTAAATTTAAAATTTTAAATTTAAATTTAAAATTTAAAATTTAAAATTTTAGGAATTTAAAATTTAAAAATTTAAAATTTAAAATTTAAAATTTAAAATTTAAATTTAAAATTTAAAATTTAAAATTTAAAATTTAAATTTAAAATTTAAAATTTAAAATTTAAAGTTAATTTAAAATTTAAAATTTAAAATAGGTTAAAATTTAAAATTTAAATTTAAAATTTAAAATTTAAAATTTAAAATTTAGAATTTAAAATTTGGAATTTAAAATTAAAGGTTAAGTGATTTAAGTTTAAAGTTGATTTAAAATTTAAAATTTAAAATTTAAGATTTAAGAATTTAAAATTTAAAATTTAAAATTTAAAATTTAAGTTAAAATTTAAAATTTAAAATTTAAAATTTAAAATTTAAAATTTAAAATTTAAAATTTAAAATTTAAAATTTAAAATTTAAAATTTAAAATTTAAAATTTAAAATTTAAAATTTAAAATTTAAAATTTAAAATTTAAAATTTAAAATTTAAAATTTAAAATTTAAAATTTAAAATTTAAAATTTAAAATTTAAAATTTAAAATTTAAAATTTAAAATTTAAATTTAAAATTTAAAATTTAAAATTTAAAATTTAAAATTTAAAATTTAAAATTTAAAATTTAAAATTTAAAATTTAAAATTTAAAATTTAAAATTTAAAATTTAAAATTTAAAGTAAAATTAAAATTTAAAATTTAAAATTTTAAAATTTAAAATTTAAAATTTAAAATTTAAATTTAAAAATTTAAAATTTAAAATTTAAAATTTAAAATTTTAAAATTTAAAATTTAAAATTTAAAATTTAAAATTTAAAGAATTTAAAATTTAAATTTAAAATTTAAAATTTAAAATTTAAAATTTAAAATTTAAAATTTAAAATTTAAAATTTAGAATTTAAAATTTAAAATTTAAAATTTAAAATTTAAAATTTAAAATTTAAAATTTTAAATTTAAAATTTAAAATTTAAAATTTAAAATTTAAAATTTAAAATTTAAAATTTAAAATTTAAAATTTAAAATTTAAAATTTAAAATTTTAAAATTTAAAATTTAAAATTTAAAATTTAAATTTAAAATTTAAAATTTAAAATTTAAAATTTAAAATTTAAAATTTAAAATTTAAAATTTAAAATTTAAAATTTAAAATTTAAAATTAAATTTAAATTTAAAATTTAAAATTTAAAATTTAAAATTTAAAATTTAAATTTTAAAATTTAAAATTTAAAATTTAAAATTTAAAATTTAAAATTTAAAATTTAAAATTTAAAATTTAAAATTTAAAATTTAAAATTTAAAATTAAAATTTAAAATTTAAAATTTAAAATTTAAAATTTAAAATTTAAAATTTAAAATTTAAAATTTAAAATTTAAATTTAAAATTTAAAATTTAAAATTTAAAATTTAAAATTTAAAATTTAAAATTTAAAATTTAAAATTTAAAATTTAAAATTAAAATTTAAAATTTAAATTTAAAATTTAAAATTTAAAATTTAAAATTTAAATTTAAAATTTAAAATTTAAAATTTAAAATTTAAAATTTAAAATTTAAATTTAAAATTTAAAAATTTAAAATTTAAAATTTAAAATTTAAAATTTAAAATTTAAAATTTAAATTTAAAATTTAAAATTTAAAATTTAAAATTTAAATTTTAAAATTTAAAATTTAAAATTTAAAATTTAAAATTTAAAATTTAAAATTTAAAATTTAAAATTTAAAATTTAAAATTTAAAATTTAAAATTTAAAATTTAAAATTTAAAATTTAAAATTTAAAATTTAAATTTAAAATTTAAAATTTAAAATTTAAAATTTAAAATTTAAATTTTAAAATTTAAAATTTAAAATTTAAAATTTAAAATTTAAAATTTAAAATTTAAAATTTAAAATTTAAAATTTAAAATTTAAATTTTAAAATTTAAAATTTAAAATTTAAAATTTAAAATTTAAAATTTAAAATTTAAAATTTAAAATTTAAAATTTAAAATTTAAAATTTAAAATTTAAAATTTAAAATTTAAAATTTAAAATTTAAAATTTAAAATTTAAAATTTAAAATTTAAAATTTAAAATTTAAAATTTAAAATTTAAAATTTAAAATTTAAAATTTAAAATTTAAAATTTAAAATTTAAAATTTAAAATTTAAAATTTAAAATTTAAAATTTAAAATTTAAATTTAAAATTTAAAATTTAAATTTAAATTTAAAATTTAAAATTTAAAATTTAAAATTTAAAATTTAAAATTTAAAATTTAAAATTTAAAATTTAAAATTTAAAATTTAAAATTTAAAATTTAAAATTTAAAATTTAAAATTTAAAATTTAAAATTTAAAATTTAAAATTTAAAATTTAAATTTAAAATTTAAAATTTAAAATTTAAAATTTAAATTTAAAATTTAAAATTTAAAATTTAAAATTTAAAATTTAAAATTTAAAATTTAAAATTTAAAATTTAAAATTTAAAATTTAAAATTTAAATTTAAAATTTAAAATTTAAAATTTAAAGTTTAAAATTTAAAATTTAAAATTTAAAATTTAGGATTTAAAATTTAAAATTTAAAATTTAAAATTTTTAAAATTTAAAATTTAAAATTTAAAATTTAAAATTTAAAATTTAAAATTTAAAATTTAAAATTTAAAATTTAAAATTTAAAATTTAAAATTTAAAATTTAAAATTTAAAATTTAAAATTTAAAATTTAAAAATTAAAATTTAAAGTAAATTTAAAATTTAAAATTTAAAATTTAAAATTTAAAATTTAAAATTTAAAATTTAAATTTAAAATTTAAAATTTAAAATTTAAAATTTAAAATTTAAAAATTTAAAATTTAAAATTTAAAATTTAAAATTTAAAATTTAAAATTTAAAATTTAAAATTTAAATTTAAAATTTAAAATTTAAAATTTAAAATTTAAAATTTAAAATTTAAAATTTAAAATTTAAAATTTAAAATTTAAAATTTAAATTTAAAATTTAAAATTTAAAATTTAAAATTTAAAATTTAAAAATTTAAAATTTAAAATTTAAAATTTAAAATTTAAAATTTAAAATTTAAAATTTAAAATTTAAATTTAAAATTTAAAATTTAAAATTTAAATTTTAAAATTTAAAATTTAAAATTTAAAATTTAAAATTTAAATTTAAAATTTAAATTTAAAATTTAAAATTTAAAATTTAAAATTTAAAATTTAAAATTTTAAAATTTAAAATTTAAAATTTAAAATTAAATTAAAATTTAAATTTAAAATTTAAAATTTAAAATTTAAAATTTAAATTTAAATTTAAATTTAAATTTAAAATTTAATTTAAAGTTTAAAATTTAAAATTTAAAATTTAAAATTTAAAATTTAAATTTAAATTTTAAAATTTAAAATTTAAAATTTAAAATTTAAAATTTAAAATTTAAAATTTAAATTTAAAATTTAAAATTTAAAATTTAAAATTTAAAATTTAAAATTTAAAATTTAAAATTTTAAAATTTAAAATTTAAAATTTAAAATTTAAAATTTAAATTTAAAATTTAAAATTTAAAATTTAAAATTTAAAATTTAAAATTTAAAATTTAAAGTTAAATTTAAAATTTAAAATTTAAAATTTAAAATTTAAAATTTAAAATTTAAAATTTAAAATTTAAAATTTAAAATTTAAAATTTAAAATTTAAAATTTAAAATTTAAAATTTAAAATTTAAAATTTAAAATTTAAATTTAAAATTTAAAATTTAAAATTTAAATTTAAAATTTAAAATTTATTTAAAATTTAAAATTTAAAATTTAAAATTTAAATTTAAAATTTAAAATTTAGAATTTAAAATTTAAAATTTAAATTTAAATTTAAAATTTAAAATTTAAAATTTAAATTTAAATTTAAAATTTAAAATTTAAGATTTAAAATTTAAAATTTAAAATTTAAAATTTAAAATTTAAAATTTAAAATTTAAAATTTAAAATTTAAAATTTAAAATTTAAAATTTAAAATTTTAAAATTTAAAATTTAAAATTTAAAATTTAAAATTTAAAATTTAAAATTTAAAATTTAAAATTTAAAATTTAAAATTTAAAATTTAAAATTTAAAATTTAAAATTTAAAATTTAAAATTTAAAATTTAAAATTTAAAATTTAAAATTTAAAATTTAAAATTTAAATTTAAAATTTAAAATTTAAAATTTAAAATTTAAAATTTTAAATTTAAAATTTAAAATTTAAAATTTAAATTTAAAAATTTAAAATTTAAAATTTAAAATTTAAAATTTAAAAATTTAAAATTTAAAATTTAAAATTTAAATTTAAAATTTAAAATTTAAAATTTAAAATTTAAAATTTAAAATTTAAAATTTAAAATTTAAAATTTAAAATTTAAAATTTAAAATTTAAAATTTAAAATTTAAAATTTAAATTTAAAATTTAAAATTTAAAATTTAAAATTTAAAATTTAAAATTTAAAATTTAAAATTTAAAATTTAAAATTTAAAATTTAAAATTTAAAATTTAAATTTAGTTTAAAATTTAAAATTTAAGATTTAAAATTTAAAATTTAAGGGTTAAAATTTTAAGTTAGGGTTTAAGATTTAGGGTTTAGGGTTTAGGGTTTAGGGTTTTAGAGTTTAGGGTTTAGGGTTTAGGGGCTTGGGGTTTAGGGTTTTGGGTTCAGGGTTTAGGGTTTTGGGTTTAGGGTTTAGGGTTTAGGGTTTAGGAGGGTTTAGGGTTTGAGGTTTGGGGTTTAGGGTTTAGGGTTTAGGGTTTGGGGTTTAGGGTTTAGGGTTTAGGGTTTAGGGTTTAGGGGGTTAGGGTTTAGGGTTTAGGGTTTAGGGTTTAGGGTTTGGGGTTAGGGTTTAAGGGTTGGGTTTAGGTTTAGGTTAGGGTTTAGGGTTTGGGAGTTTGGGTTTAGGGGTTTAGGGTTTTAGGGTTTAGGGTTTAGGAGTTTAGGGTTTAGGGTTTAGGTTTGGGTTTGGGTTTTGGGGTTTTAGGGATTTAGGGTTTAGGGTTTAGGGTTTGGGTTTTAGGAGTTTTAGGGTTTTTGGTTTAGGATTTAGGGTTTAAGGTTTGGGTTTAGGGTTTAAGTTTAGGGTTTAAAATTTAAAATTTAAGGTTTAAAATTTAGGAATTAGGATTTAAGGTTTAAAGTTTAAGGTTTAATTTTAAATTTAAAATTTATTTAAAGATTTAAAATTTAAAATTTAAAATTTAAAATTTAAAATTTAAAATTTAAAATTTAAATTTAAAATTTAAAATTTAAAATTTAAAATTTAAATTTAAATTTAAAATTTTAAAATTTAAAATTTAAAATTTAAAATTTAAAATTTAAAATTTAAAATTTAAAATTTAAAATTTAAAATTTAAAATTTAAAATTTAAAATTTAAAATTTAAAATTTAAAATTTAAAATTTAAAATTTAAATTTAAAATTTAAAATTTAAAATTTAAAATTTAAAATTTAAAATTTAAAATTTAAAATTTAAAATTTAAAATTTAAAATTTAAAATTTAAAATTTAAATTTAAAATTTAAAATTTAAAATTTAAAATTTAAAATTTAAAATTTAAAATTTAAAATTTAAAATTTAAAATTTAAAATTTAAAATTTAAAAATTTAAAATTTAAAATTTAAAATTTAAAATTTAAAATTTAAAATTTAAAATTTAAAATTTAAAATTTAAAATTTAAAATTTAAAAATTTAAAATTTAAAATTTAAAATTTAAAATTTAAAATTTAAATTTAAAAATTTAAAATTTAAAATTTAAAATTTAAAATTTAAAATTTAAAATTTAAAATTTAAAATTTAAAATTTAAAATTTAAAATTTAAATTTAGGTTTAAATTTAAAATTTAAAATTTAAAATTTAAAATTTAAAATTTAAAATTTAAAATTTAAAAATTTAAAATTTAAAATTTAAAATTTAAAATTTAAAATTTAAAATTTAAAATTTAAAATTTAAAATTTAAAATTTAAAATTTAAAATTTAAAATTTAAAATTTAAAATTTAAAATTTAAAATTTAAAATTTAAAATTTAAAATTTAAAATTTAAAATTTAAAATTTAAAATTTTAAAAATTTAAAATTTAAAATTTAAAATTTAAAATTTAAAATTTAAATTTAAAATTTAAAATTTAAAATTTAAAATTTAAAATTTAAAAAATTTAAAATTTAAAATTTAAAATTTAAAATTTAAATTTAAAATTTAAAATTTAAAATTTAAAATTTAAAATTTAAAATTTAAATTAAAATTTAAAATTTAAAATTTAAAATTTAAAATTTAAAATTTAAAATTTAAAATTTAAAATTTAAAATTTAAAATTTAAAATTAAAATTTAAAATTTAAAATTTAAAATTTAAAATTTAAAATTTAAAATTTAAAATTTAAATTTAAATTTAAAATTTAAAATTTAAAATTTAAAATTTAAAATTTAAAATTTAAATTTAGGTTTAAAATTTAAAATTTTAAAATTTAAAATTTAAAATTTAAAATTTAAAATTTAAAATTTAAAATTTAAAATTTAAATTTAAAATTTAAAATTTAAAATTTAAAATTTAAATTTAAATTTAAAATTTAAAATTTAAAATTTAAAATTTAAATTTAAAATTTAAAATTTAAATTTAAATTTAAAATTTAAAATTTAAAATTTAAAATTTAAAATTTAAAATTTAAAATTTAAATTTAAAATTTAAAATTTAAAATTTAAAATTTAAAATTTAGTTAAATTTAAAATTTAAAATTTAAAATTTAAAATTTAAATTTAAAATTTAAAATTTAAAATTTAAAATTTAAAATTTAAAATTTAAAATTTAAATTTAAAATTTAAATTTAAATTTAAAATTTAAAATTTAAAATTTAAAATTTAAAATTTAAAATTTAAAATTTAAATTTAAAATTTAAAATTTAAAATTTAAAATTTAAAATTTAAAATTTAAAAATTTAAAATTTAAAATTTAAAATTTAAAATTTAAAATTTAAATTTAAAATTTAAAATTTAAAATTTAAATTTAGATTTAAAATTTAAATTTAAAATTTAAATTAAATTAATTTAAAATTTAAAATTTAAAATTTAAAATTTAAAATTTAAAATTTAAATTTAAAATTTAAAATTTAAAATTTAAAATTTAAAATTTAAAATTTAAAATTTAAAATTTAAAATTTAAAATTTAAAATTTAAAATTTAAAATTTAAAATTTAAAATTTAAAATTTAAAATTTAAAATTTAAAATTTAAAATTTAAAATTTAAAATTTAAAATTTAAAATTTAAAATTTAAAATTTAAATTTAAAATTTAAAATTTAAATTTAAAATTTAAAATTTAAAATTTAAAATTTAAAATTTAAAATTTAAAATTTAAAATTTAAAATTTAAAATTTAAAATTTAAAATTTAAATTTAAAATTTAAAATTTAAAATTTAAAATTTAAATTTAAAATTTAAAATTTAAAATTTAAAATTTAAAATTTAAAATTTAAAATTTAAAATTTAAAATTTAAAATTTAAAATTTAAAATTTAAAATTTAAAATTTAAATTTAAAATTTAAAATTTAAATTTAAAATTTAAAATTTAAAATTTAAAATTTAAAATTTAAAATTTAAAATTTAAAATTTAAAATTTAAAATTTAAAATTTAAATTTAAAATTTAAAATTTAAAATTTAAAATTTAAAATTTAAAATTTAAAATTTAAAATTTAAAATTTAAAATTTAAAATTTAAAATTTAAAATTTAAATTTAAAATTTAAATTTAAAATTTAAAATTTAAATTTAAATTTAAAATTTAAATTTAAAATTTAAAATTTAAAATTAAAATTTAAAATTTAAAATTTAAAATTTAAAATTTAAAATTTAAAATTTAAAATTTAAAATTTAAAATTTAAAATTTAAAATTTAAATTTAAATTTAAAATTTAAAATTTAAAATTTAAAATTTAAAATTTAAAATTTAAAATTTAAAATTTTAAAATTTAAAATTTAAAATTTAAAATTTAAAATTTAAAATTTAAAATTTAAAATTTAAAATTTAAAATTTAAAATTTAAAATTTAATTTAAAATTTAAAATTTAAAATTTAAAATTTAAAATTTAAAATTTAAAATTTAAATTTAAATTTAAAATTTAAAATTTAAAATTTAAAATTTAAAATTTAAAATTTAAAATTTAAAATTTAAAATTTAAAATTTAAAATTTAAAATTTAAAATTTAAAATTTAAAATTTAAAATTTAAAATTTTAAATTTAAAATTTAAAATTTAAATTTAAAATTTAAAATTTAAAATTTAAAATTTAAAATTTAAAATTTAAAATTTAAAATTTAAATTTAAAATTTAAAATTTAAAATTTAAAATTTAAAATTTAAAATTTAAAATTTAAAATTTAAAATTTAAAATTTAAAATTTAAAATTTAAAATTTAAAATTTAAAATTTAAAATTTAAATTTAAAATTTAAAATTTAAAATTTAAAATTTAAAATTTAAAATTTAAAATTTAAAATTTAAAATTTAAAATTTAAAATTTAAAATTTAAAATTTAAAATTTAAATTTAAAATTTAAAATTTAAAATTTAAAATTTAAATTTAAAATTTAAAATTTAAAATTTAAAATTTAAAATTTAAAATTTAAAATTTAAAATTTAAAATTTAAAATTTAAAATTTAAAATTTAAAATTTAAATTTAAAATTTAAAATTTAAAATTTAAAATTTAAAATTTAAAATTTAAAATTTAAAATTTAAAATTTAAAATTTAAAATTTAAAATTTAAAATTTAAAATTTAAAATTTAAAATTTAAAATTTAAAATTTAAAATTTAAAATTTTTTAAAATTTAAAATTTAAATTTAAATTTAAATTTAAAATTTAAAATTTAAAATTTAAATTTAAATTTAAATTTAAATTTAAAATTTAAAATTTAAAATTTAAAATTTAAAATTTAAAATTTAAAATTTAAAATTTAAAATTTAAAATTTAAAATTTAAAATTTAAAATTTAAAATTTAAAATTTAAAATTTAAAATTTAAAATTTAAAATTTAAAATTTAAAATTTAAAATTTAAATTTAAAATTTAAATTTAAAATTTAAAATTTAAAATTTAAAATTTAAAATTTAAAATTTAAAATTTAAAATTTAAAATTTAAATTTAAAATTTAAAATTTAAAATTTAAAATTTAAAATTTAAAATTTAAAATTTAAAATTTAAAATTTAAAATTTAAATTTAAAATTTAAAATTTAAAATTTAAAATTTAAAATTTAAAATTTAAAATTTAAAATTTAAAATTTAAAATTTAAAATTAAAATTTAAAATTTAAAATTTAAAATTTAAAATTTAAAATTTAAAATTTAAAATTTAAAATTTAAAATTTAAATTTAAAATTTAAAATTTAAATTTAAAATTTAAAATTTAAAATTTAAAATTTAAAATTTAAATTTAAAATTTAAAATTTAAATTTAAAATTTAAAATTTAAAATTTAAAATTTAAAATTTAAAATTTAAAATTTAAAATTTAAAATTTAAATTTAAAATTTAAAATTTAAAATTTAAATTTAAAATTTAAAATTTAAAATTTAAAATTTAAAATTTAAATTTAAAATTTAAAATTTAAAATTTAAAATTTAAAATTTAAAATTTAAAATTTAAAATTTAAATTTAAAATTTAAAATTTAAAATTTAAAATTTAAAATTTAAAATTTAAAATTTAAAATTTAAAATTTAAAATTTAAAATTTAAAATTTAAAATTTAAAATTTAAAATTTAAAATTTAAAATTTAAAATTTAAAATTTAAAATTTAAAATTTAAAATTTAAAATTTAAAATTTAAAATTTAAAATTTAAAATTTAAAATTTAAAATTTAAAATTTAAAATTTAAAATTTAAATTTAAAATTTAAAATTTAAAATTTAAAATTTAAATTTAAAATTTAAAATTTAAAATTTAAAATTTAAAATTTAAAATTTAAAATTTAAAATTTAAAATTTAAAATTTAAAATTTAAAATTTAAATTTAAAATTTAAAATTTAAAATTTAAAATTTAAAATTTAAAATTTAAAATTTAAAATTTAAAATTTAAATTTAAAATTTAAAATTTAAAATTTAAAATTTAAAATTTAAAATTTAAAATTTAAAATTTAAAATTTAAAATTTAAAATTTAAAATTTAAAATTTAAAATTTAAAATTTAAAATTTAAAATTTAAAATTTAAAATTTAAAATTTAAAATTTAAAATTTAAAATTTAAAATTTAAAATTTAAAATTTAAAATTTAAAATTTAAAATTTAAAATTTAAAATTTAAAATTTAAAATTTAAAATTTAAAATTTAAATTTAAAATTTAAAATTTAAAATTTAAAATTTAAAATTTAAAATTTAAAATTTAAAATTTAAAATTTAAAATTTAAAATTTAAAATTTAAAATTTAAAATTTAAAATTTAAAATTTAAAATTTAAATTTAAATTTAAATTTAAAATTTAAAATTTAAAATTTAAAATTTAAAATTTAAGGTTTAAAATTTAAGATTTAGGGTTTAGGGTTTAGGGTTTAAGGTTTAGGGTTTAGGGTTTAGGGTTTAGGGTTTAGGTTTAGGGTTTAGGAGTTTAGGGTTTAGGGTTTAGGGTTTAGGGTTTTAGGGTTTAGGGTTTAAGTTTAGGGTTTAGGGTTTAGGAGTTTAGGGTTTAAGGTTTAGGGTTTAGGGTTTGGGGTTTGGGGTTCAGGGTTTGGGGTTCAGGGTTTAGGGTTCAGGGTTTAGGGTTGAGGGTTTAGGGTTGAGGGTTTGGGGTTTTGGGGTTGGGGTTTAGGGTTTAGGGTTTGGGTTTTAGGTTTAGGGTTTAGGGTTTAGGGTTTAGGGTTTGATTTAGGGTTTAGGGTTTAGGGTTTTGAGTTTGGAGTTTAGGGTTTAGGGTTTAGGGTTGGAGTTTAGGTTTTAGGTTTAGGTAGGGTTTAGGAGTTTAGGGTTTAGGGTTTAGGGTTTTGGAGTTTAGAGTTTGGGATTTAGGGTTTAGGGTTTAGGGTTTTAGGGTTAGGGTTTAGGGTTTTAGGTTTGGGGTTTAGGGTTTAGGGTTAGGGTTTGGGGTTTAGGTTTAGGTTTTAGGGATTTAGGGTTTAGATTTAGGGTTTAGGATTTTAGGTTTAGGGTTTAGGATTTAAGGTTTAGGGTATTTGAGTTTAGGATTTTAAGGTTAAGGTTTAAGTTTAGGATTTAGGATTTAAGATTTAAGATTTAGGGTTTAAGATTTAAGTTTAGAATTTAAGGTTTAAAATTTAAAATTTAAAATTTAAAATTTAAAATTTAAAATTTAAAATTTAAAATTTAAAATTTAAAATTTAAAATTTAAAATTTAAATTAAATTTAAAATTTAAAATTTAAAATTTAAAATTTAAAATTTAAAATTTAAAATTTAAATTTTAAAATTTAAATTTTAAAATTTAAAATTTAAAATTTAAAATTTAAAATTTAAAATTTAAAATTTAAATTTAAAATTTAAAATTTAAAATTTAAAATTTAAAATTTAAAATTTAAAATTTAAAGTTTAAAATTTAAAATTTAAAATTTAAAATTTAAATTTAAAATTTAAAATTTAAAATTTAAAATTTAAAATTTAAAATTTAAAATTTAAAATTTAAAATTTAAAATTTAAAATTTAAAATTTAAAATTTAAAATTTAAATTTAAAATTTAAAATTTAAAATTTAAAATTTAAAATTTAAATTTAAAAATTTAAGGTTTAAAGTTTAAAGTTTAAAGTTTAAGGTTTAGGTTTGAGGATTTAAGGTTAGGATTTAAGTTTAGAGTTTAGAGTTTAAATTTAAGGTTTAAAATTTGAATTTAAGATTTAAAGTTTGAAATTTAGAATTTAAATTTAAAATTTAAAAATTTAAAATTTAAAATTTAAGTTTAAAATTTAAAATTTAAGTTAAAATTTAAAATTTAAAATTTAAAGTTTAGATTTAAAGTTTAAAATTTAAGATTTAAGATTAAAATTTAAAATTTAAGATTTAAAATTTAAAATTTAAAATTTAAATTTAAAATTTAAAATTTGGGTTTAAGTTTAGGGTTTAGGGTTTGAGTTTAGGATTTAAGGTTTAGGATTTAAGGTTTAAAATTTAGGATTTAAGATTTAGGATTTAGGATTTAGGTTTAGAGTTTAGGATTTAAGATTTAGGATTTAGGATTTAAATTTAAAATTTAGAATTTAAAATTTAAATTTAAGTTTAAAGTTTTAAGTTTAAAATTTAAAATTTAAGGTTTAAAATTTAGGAATTTAAAATTTAAAGTTTAAGATTTAAAATTTAAAATTTAAAATTTAAATTTAAAATTTAAAATTTAAAATTTAAAATTTAAATTTAAAATTTAAAATTTAAATTTAAATTTAAAATTTAAAATTTAAAATTTAAAATTTAAAATTTAAAGTTTAAATTTAAAATTTAAAATTTAAAATTTAAAATTTAAAATTTAAAATTTAAAATTTAAAATTTAAAATTTAAAATTTAAAATTTAAAATTTAAAATTAAAATTTAAAATTTAAAATTTAAAATTTAAATTTAAAATTTAAAATTTAAAATTTAAAATTTAAAATTTAAAATTTAAAATTTAAAATTTAAAATTTAAAATTTAAAATTTAAAATTTAAAATTTAAAATTTAAATTTAAAATTTAAAATTTAAAATTTAAAATTTAAAATTTAAAATTTAAAATTTAAAATTTAAAATTTAAAATTTAAAATTTAAAATTTAAAATTTAAAATTTAAAATTTAAAATTTAAAATTTAAAATTTAAAATTTAAAATTTAAAATTTAAATTTAAAATTTAAAATTTAAAATTTAAAATTTAAAATTTAAAATTTAAAATTTAAAATTTAAAATTTAAAATTTAAAATTTAAAATTTAAAATTTAAAATTTAAAATTTAAAATTTAAAATTTAAAATTTAAAATTTAAAATTTAAAATTTAAAATTTAAAATTTAAAATTTAATATTTAAAATTTAAAATTTAAAATTTAAAATTTAAATTTAAATTTAAAATTTAAAATTTAAGATTTAAATTTAAAATTTAAAATTTAAATTTAAAATTTAAAATTTAAAATTTAAAATTTAAAATTTAAAATTTAAAATTTAAAATTTAAATTTTAAAATTTAAAATTTAAAATTTAAAATTTAAAATTTAAAATTTAAAATTTAAATTTAAAATTTAAAATTTAAAATTTAAAATTTAAAATTTAAAATTTAAAATTTAAAATTTAAAATTTAAAATTTAAAATTTAAAATTTAAAATTTAAATTTAAAATTTAAATTTTAAATTTAAAATTTAAAATTTAAATTTTAAATTTTAAAATTTAAAATTTAAAATTTAAAATTTAAAATTTAAAATTTAAAATTTAAAATTTAAAATTTAAAATTTAAAATTTAAAATTTAAAATTTAAAATTTAAAATTTAAATTTAAAAATTTAAAATTTAAAATTTAAAATTTAAAATTTAAAATTTAAAATTTAAAATTTACATTTAATTTAAAATTTAAATTTAAAATTTAAAAATTTAAAAATTTGAAATTTATAAAATTTAAAATTAAATCGAAATTTAAAATTTAAAATTTAAATTTTAAAATTTAAATTTTAAAATTTAAAATTTAAAATTTAAAATTTAAAATTTAAAATTTAAAATTTAAAATTTAAATTTAAAATTAGAGTTTAAGATTTAAAGTTTAAAGTTTAAGATTTAAAGTTTAGGGATTTAAGTTTTAAAATTTAAGATTTAAGATTTAAAGTTTAAGATTTAAAGTTTAAGTTTAAGATTTAAGTTTGGAAATTTAAAATTTAAGTTTAAGTTTAGGGTTGAGAATTTAAGTTTAAGGTTGAAAATTTAAAATTTAGGATTTAAAATTTAAGAATTTAAGGTTTAAGATTTAAGATTTGGGTTTTAAGGTTTAAAATTTAAAGTTTAAGTTTTAAAATTTTAAATTGTGGGGTTTAAAGTTTAAAATTTAAAATTTAAAATTTAAAATTTAAAATTTAAAATTTAAAATTTAAAATTTAAAATTTAAAATTTAAATTTTAAAATTTAAAATTTAAAATTTAAAATTTAAAATTTAAAATTTAAAATTTAAAATTTAAAATTTAAAATTTAAAATTTAAATTTATAAATTTAAAATTTAAAATTTAAAATTTAAAATTTAAAATTTAAAATTTAAAATTTAAAATTTAAAATTTAAAATTTAAAATTTAAAATTTAAAATTTAAAATTTAGGATTTAAAATTTAAGGTTTAAAAATTAAAATTTAAAATTTAAAATTTCAAATTTAAAATTTAAAATTTAAAATTTAAAATTTAAAATTTAAAATTTAAAATTTAAAATTTAAAATTTAAAATTTAAAATTTAAATTTAAAATTTAAAATTTAAAATTTAAAATTTAAAATTTAAATTTAAAATTTAAAATTTAAAATTTAAAATTTAAAATTTAAAATTTAAAAATTTAAAATTTAAAATTTAAAATTTAAAATTTAAAATTTAAAAGATTAAAATTTAAAATTTAAAATTTAAAATTAAAATTAAAATTTAAAATTTAAAATTTAAAATTTAAAATTTAGAAATTTAAATTAAAAATTTAAAATTTAAAATTTGTAAAATTTAAAATTTAAAATTTAAAATTTAAAATTTAAAATTTAAAATTTAAAATTTAAAATTTAAAATTTAAAATTTAAAATTTAAAATTTAAAATTTAAAATTTGAAATTTAAAATTTAAAATTTAAAATTTAAAATTTAAATTTAAAATTTAAAATTTAAGTTTTAAAATTAAAAATTTAAAATTTAAAATTTAAAATTTAAAATTTAGAAATTTAAAATTTAATATTTAAAATTTAAAATTTAAATTTAAAAATTTAAATTAAAATTTAAAATTTAAATTTTAAAATTTAAAATTTAAAATTTAAAATTTAAAATTTAAAATTTAAAATTTAAAATTTAAATTTAAAATTTAAAATTTAATTTTTAAAATTTAAGTTGGTTTAGAAATTTAAAATTTAAAATTTAAATTTATTAAATTTGAGTTAATTTAAAATTTAAAATTTAAATTAATTTAAAATTTAAGATTTAAAATTTTAAATTTAAAATTTAGAAATTTAGGAATTTTAAAATTTAAAATTTAAAATTAGAAATTTAAAATTTAAAATTTAAAATTTAAAATTTAAAATTTAAAATTTAAAATTTAAAATTTAAATTTTAAAATTTAAAATTTAAAATTTAAGATTTAAGATTTAAAATTTAAATTTTAAAGGTTAAAATTTAAAATTTAAAATTTAAAATTTAAAATTTAAAATTTAAAATTAAAATTTAAAATTTAAAATTTAAAATTTAAAATTTAAAATTTAAAATTTAAAATTTAAATATTTAATAATTTAAATTCAAAATTTAAAATTTAAAATTTAAGATTTAAATTTAAAATTTAAAATTTAAAATTTAAAATTTAAAATTTAAAATTTAAAATTTAAAATTTAAAGTTTAAAATTTAAAAATTTAAAAATTTAAAATTTAAAATTTAAAATTCAAAATTTAAAATTCCAAATTTAAAATTTAAAATTTAAAATTTAAAATTTAAATTTAAATTTAAAATTTAAGTTTAAAATTTAAAGTTTAAAATTTAGGCTTTAAAATTTAAAGTTTAAATTTATAATTTAGGAATTTAAAATTTAAATTTAAAATTTAAAGTTTAAAATTTAAAATTTGAAATTTAAAATTTAAAATTTAAAATTTAAAATTTAGAATTTAAAATTTAAAATTTAATAATTTACAATTTAAATTTAAAATTTAATTAATTTAAAATTTAAAATTTAAAATTTAAAATTTAAAATTTAAAATTTAAAATTTAAAATTTAAAATTTAAAATTTAAATTTTAAAATTTAAAATTTAAAATTTAAAATTTAAAATTTAAAATTTAAAATTTAAAATTTAAAATTTAAAATTACAAAATTTAAAATTTAAAATTTAAAATTTAAAATTTAAATATTAAAAATTAAAATTTAAAATTTAAAATTTAAAATTTAAAATTTAAAATTTAAAATTTAAAATTTAAAATTTCAAATTTAAAATTTAAAGTTCAAAATTTAAGAGATTTTAAGATTTAAAATTTAAAATTTAAAATTTAAAATTTAAAATTCGCAAATTCCGGTTAAAGTTTAAGATTTAAAATTTAGAGTTGATTTAAAATTTAAAATTTAAGATTTAGGGTTAAGATTTAGGTTGATTTAGGTTTAAGTTAAAATTTAAGTTAGTTAAAATTTAAGTTAAATTTAAAGTTTTAAAAGTTTAAATTCAAAAATTAAGATTTAAGTTGTTAAAATTTAAAATTTAAAATTTAAAATTTAAGATTTAAAGTTTAACATTTAAAATTTAAAATTTAAAATTTAAAATTTAAAATTAAAATTTAAAATTTAAAATTTAAAATTTAAAATTTAAAATTTAAAATTTAAAATTTAAAATTTAAAATTTAAAATTTAAAATTTAAAATTTAAAATTTAAAATTTAAAATTTAAAATTTAAAATTTAAAATTTAAAATTTAAAATTTAAAATTTAAAATTTAAAATTTAAAATTTAAAATTTAAAATTTAAAATTTAAAATTTAAAATTTAAAATTTAAAATTTAAAATTTAAAATTTAAAATTTAAAATTTAAAATTTAAAATTTAAAATTTAAATTTAAAATTTAAAATTTAAAATTTAAAATTTAAAATTTAAAATTTAAAATTTAAAATTTAAAATTTAAAATTTAAAATTTAAAATTTAAAATTTAAAATTTAAAATTTAAAATTTAAAATTTAAAATTTAAAATTTAAAATTTAAAATTTAAAATTTAAATTTAAAATTTAAAATTTAAAATTTAAATTTAAAATTTAAAATTTAAAATTTAAAATTTAAAATTAAAATTTAAAATTTAAAATTTAAAATTTAAAATTTAAAATTTAAAATTTAAAATTTAAAATTTAAAATTTAAAATTTAAAATTTAAAATTTAAAATTTAAAATTTAAAATTTAAAATTTAAAATTTAAAATTTAAAATTTAAAATTTAAAATTTAAAATTTAAAATTTAAAATTTAAAATTTAAAATTTAAATTTAAAATTTAAAATTTAAAATTTAAAATTTAAAATTTAAAATTTAAAATTTAAAATTTAAAATTTAAAATTTAAAATTTAAAATTTAAAATTTAAAATTTAAAATTTAAAATTTAAAATTTAAAATTTAAAATTTAAAATTTAAAATTTAAAATTTAAAATTTAAAATTTAAAATTTAAAATTTAAAATTTAAAATTTAAAATTTAAAATTTAAAATTTAAAATTTAAAATTTAAAATTTAAAATTTAAAATTTAAAATTTAAAATTTAAAATTTAAAATTTAAAATTTAAAATTTAAAATTTAAAATTTAAATTTAAATTAAAATTTAAAATTTAAAATTTAAAATTTAAAATTTAAAATTTAAAATTTAAAATTTAAATTTAAAATTTAAAATTTAAAATTTAAAATTTAAATTTAAAATTTAAAATTTAAAATTTAAAATTTAAAATTTAAAATTTAAATTTAAAATTTAAAATTTAAAATTTAAAATTTAAATTTAAAATTTAAAATTTAAAATTTAAAATTTAAAATTTAAAATTTAAAATTTAAATTTAAAATTTAAATTTAAAATTTAAAATTTAAAATTTAAAATTTAAAATTTAAATTTAAATTTAAAATTTAAATTTAAAATTTAAAATTTAAAATTTAAATTTAAAATTTAAAATTTAAAATTTAAAATTTAAAATTTAAAATTTAAATTTAAAATTTAAAATTTAAAATTTAAAATTTAAAATTTAAAATTTAAATTTAAAATTTAAATTTAAAATTTAAATTTAAAATTTAATTTAAAATTTAAAATTTAAAATTTAAAATTTAAAATTTAAAATTTAAAATTTAAAATTTAAAATTTAAAATTTAAAATTTAAAATTTAAAATTTAAAATTTAAATTTAAAATTTAAAATTTAAAATTTAAAATTTAAAATTTAAATTTAAAATTTAAAATTTAAAATTTAAAATTTAAAATTTAAAATTTAAAATTTAAAATTTAAAATTTAAAATTTAAAATTTAAAATTTAAAATTTAAAATTTAAAATTTAAAATTTAAAATTTAAAATTTAAAATTTAAAATTTAAAATTTAAAATTTAAAATTTAAAATTTAAAATTTAAAATTTAAAATTTAAAATTTAAAATTTAAAATTTAAAATTTAAAATTTAAAATTTAAAATTTAAAATTTAAAATTTAAAATTTAAAATTTAAAATTTAAAATTTAAAATTTAAAATTTAAAATTTAAAATTTAAAATTTAAAATTTAAAATTTAAAATTTAAAATTTAAAATTTAAAATTTAAAATTTAAAATTTAAAATTTAAAATTTAAAATTTAAAATTTAAAATTTAAAATTTAAAATTTAAAATTTAAAATTTAAAATTTAAAATTTAAAATTTAAAATTTAAAATTTAAAATTTAAAATTTAAAATTTAAAATTTAAAATTTAAAATTTAAAATTTAAAATTTAAAATTTAAAATTTAAAATTTAAAATTTAAAATTTAAAATTTAAAATTTAAAATTTAAAATTTAAAATTTAAAATTTAAAATTTAAAATTTAAAATTTAAATTTAAAATTTAAAATTTAAAATTTAAAATTTAAAATTTAAAATTTAAAATTTAAAATTTAAAATTTAAAATTTAAAATTTAAAATTTAAAATTTAAAATTTAAAATTTAAAATTTAAAATTTAAAATTTAAAATTTAAATTTAAAATTTAAATTTAAAATTTAAAATTTAAAATTTAAAATTTAAAATTTAAAATTTAAAATTTAAAATTTAAAATTTAAAATTTAAAATTTAAAATTTAAAATTTAAAATTTAAAATTTAAATTTAAAATTTAAAATTTAAAATTTAAAATTTAAAATTTAAAATTTAAAATTTAAAATTTAAAATTTAAAATTTAAAATTTAAAATTTAAAATTTAAAATTTAAAATTTAAAATTTAAAATTTAAAATTTAAATTTAAAATTTAAATTTAAAATTTAAAATTTAAAATTTAAAATTTAAAATTTAAAATTTAAAATTTAAAATTTAAAATTTAAAATTTAAAATTTAAAATTTAAAATTTAAAATTTAAAATTTTAAATTTAAAATTTAAAATTTAAAATTTAAATTTAAAATTTAAATTTAAAATTTAAAATTTAAAATTTAAATTTAAAATTTAAAATTTAAAATTTAAAATTTAAAATTTAAAATTTAAAATTTAAATTTAAAATTTAAAATTTAAAATTTAAAATTTAAATTTAAAATTTAAAATTTAAAATTTAAAATTTAAAATTTAAAATTTAAAATTTAAAATTTAAAATTTAAAATTTAAATTTAAAATTTAAAATTTAAAATTTAAAATTTAAAATTTAAAATTTAAAATTTAAAATTTAAAATTTAAAATTTAAATTTAAAATTTAAATTTAAAATTTAAAATTTAAAATTTAAAATTTAAAATTTAAAATTTAAAATTTAAAATTTAAAATTTAAAATTTATTTAAATTTAAAATTTAAAATTTAAATTTAAAATTTAAAATTTAAAATTTAAAATTTAAAATTTAAAATTTAAAATTTAAAATTTAAAATTTAAAATTTAAAATTTAAAATTTAAAATTTAAAATTTAAAATTTAAATTTAAAATTTAAAATTTAAAATTTAAAATTTAAAATTTAAAATTTAAAATTTAAAATTTAAAATTTAAAATTTAAAATTTAAATTTAAAATTTAAAATTTAAAATTTAAAATTTAAAATTTAAAATTTAAAATTTAAAATTTAAAATTTAAATTTAAAATTTAAAATTTAAATTTAAAATTTAAAATTTAAAATTTAAAATTTAAAATTTAAAATTTAAAATTTAAAATTTAAAATTTAAAATTTAAAATTTAAAATTTAAAATTTAAAATTTAAAATTTAAAATTTAAAATTTAAAATTTAAAATTTAAAATTTAAAATTTAAAATTTAAATTTAAAATTTAAAATTTAAAATTTAAAATTTAAAATTTAAAATTTAAAATTTAAAATTTAAATTTAAAATTTAAATTTAAAATTTAAAATTTAAAATTTAAAATTTAAAATTTAAAATTTAAAATTTAAAATTTAGGGTTTAAATTTAGGGTTTGGGTTTAAAATTTAAAATTTAAAATTTAAAATTTAAAATTTAAAATTTAAAATTTAGGGTTTAAATTTAAATTTAAAATTTAAAATTTAAAATTTAAAATTTAAAATTTAGGGTTTAAAATTTAAAATTTAGGGTTTAAAATTTAAATTTAGGGTTTAAATTTAGGGTTTAGGGTTTAAAATTTAGGGTTTAGGGTTTAGGTTTAAATTTAAAATTTAAAATTTAAAATTTAAAATTTAAATTTAAATTTAAAATTTAAATTTAAAATTTAAATTTAAAATTTAAAATTTAAAATTTAAAATTTAAAATTTAAAATTTAAAATTTAAAATTTAAAATTTAAAATTTAAAATTTAAAATTTAAAATTTAAAATTTAAAATTTAAAATTTAAAATTTAAATTTAAAATTTAAAATTTAAAATTTAAAATTTAAATTTAAATTTAAAATTTAAATTTAAAATTTAAAATTTAAAATTTAAAATTTAAAATTTAAAATTTAAAATTTAAAATTTAAAATTTAAAATTTAAAATTTAAAATTTAAAATTTAAAATTTAAAATTTAAAATTTAAAATTTAAAATTTAAAATTTAAAATTTAAAATTTAAAATTTAAAATTTAAAATTTAAAATTTAAAATTTAAAATTTAAAATTTAAAATTTAAAATTTAAAATTTAAAATTTAAAATTTAAAATTTAAATTTAAAATTTAAAATTTAAAATTTAAAATTTAAAATTTAAAATTTAAAATTTAAAATTTAAAATTTAAAATTTAAAATTTAAAATTTAAAATTTAAAATTTAAAATTTAAAATTTAAAATTTAAAATTTAAAATTTAAAATTTAAATTTAAAATTTAAAATTTAAAATTTAAAATTTAAAATTTAAAATTTAAAATTTAAAATTTAAAATTTAAAATTTAAATTTAAAATTTAAAATTTAAAATTTAAAATTTAAAATTTAAAATTTAAAATTTAAAATTTAAAATTTAAAATTTAAAATTTAAAATTTAAATTTAAAATTTAAAATTTAAAATTTAAAATTTAAAATTTAAAATTTAAAATTTAAAATTTAAAATTTAAAATTTAAAATTTAAAATTTAAAATTTAAAATTTAAAATTTAAAATTTAAAATTTAAATTTAAAATTTAAAATTTAAAATTTAAAATTTAAAATTTAAAATTTAAAATTTAAAATTTAAAATTTAAAATTTAAAATTTAAAATTTAAAATTTAAATTTAAAATTTAAAATTTAAAATTTAAAATTTAAATTTAAAATTTAAAATTTAAAATTTAAAATTTAAAATTTAAAATTTAAAATTTAAATTTAAAATTTAAAATTTAAAATTTAAAATTTAAAATTTAAAATTTAAATTTAAAATTTAAAATTTAAAATTTAAAATTTAAAATTTAAAATTTAAAATTTAAAATTTAAAATTTAAAATTTAAAATTTAAAATTTAAATTTAAAATTTAAAATTTAAAATTTAAAATTTAAAATTTAAAATTTAAAATTTAAAATTTAAAATTTAAAATTTAAAATTTAAAATTTAAAATTTAAATTTAAAATTTAAAATTTAAAATTTAAAATTTAAAATTTAAAATTTAAAATTTAAAATTTAAAATTTAAAATTTAAAATTTAAAATTTAAAATTTAAAATTTAAAATTTAAAATTTAAAATTTAAAATTTAAAATTTAAAATTTAAAATTTAAAATTTAAAATTTAAAATTTAAAATTTAAAATTTAAATTTAAAATTTAAAATTTAAAATTTAAATTTAAAATTTAAAATTTAAAATTTAAAATTTAAAATTTAAAATTTAAAATTTAAAATTTAAAATTTAAAATTTAAAATTTAAAATTTAAAATTTAAAATTTAAAATTTAAAATTTAAAATTTAAAATTTAAAATTTAAAATTTAAAATTTAAAATTTAAAATTTAAAATTTAAAATTTAAAATTTAAAATTTAAAATTTAAAATTTAAAATTAAAATTTAAAATTTAAAATTTAAAATTTAAAATTTAAATTTAAAATTTAAATTTAAAATTTAAAATTTAAAATTTAAAATTTAAAATTTAAAATTTAAAATTTAAAATTTAAAATTTAAATTTAAAATTTAAAATTTAAAATTTAAAATTTAATTTAAAATTTAAAATTTAAATTTAAAATTTAAAATTTAAAATTTAAAATTTAAAATTTAAAATTTAAATTTAAAATTTAAATTTAAAATTTAAAATTTAAATTTAAAATTTAAAATTTAAAATTTAAATTTAAATTTAAAATTTAAAATTTAAAATTTAAAATTTAAAATTTAAAATTTAAAATTTAAAATTTAAAATTTAAAATTTAAAATTTAAAATTTAAAATTTAAAATTTAAAATTTAAAATTTAAAATTTAAAATTTAAAATTTAAAATTTAAAATTTAAAATTTAAAATTTAAAATTTAAAATTTAAAATTTAAAATTTAAAATTTAAAATTTAAAATTTAAAATTTAAAATTTAAAATTTAAAATTTAAAATTTAAAATTTAAAATTTAAAATTTAAAATTTAAAATTTAAAATTTAAAATTTAAAATTTAAAATTTAAAATTTAAAATTTAAAATTTAAAATTTAAAATTTAAATTTAAAATTTAAAATTTAAAATTTAAAATTTAAAATTTAAAATTTAAAATTTAAAATTTAAAATTTAAAATTTAAAATTTAAAATTTAAAATTTAAATTTAAATTTAAAATTTAAAATTAAAATTTAAAATTTAAATTTAAAATTTAAAATTTAAATTTAAAATTTAAAATTTAAAATTTAAAATTTAAAATTTAAAATTTAAAATTTAAAATTTAAAATTTAAAATTTAAAATTTAAATTTAAAATTTAAATTTAAAATTTAAAATTTAAAATTTAAAATTTAAAATTTAAAATTTAAAATTTAAAATTTAAAATTTAAAATTTAAAATTTAAAATTTAAAATTTAAAATTTAAAATTTAAAATTTAAAATTTAAAATTTAAAATTTAAAATTTAAAATTTAAAATTTAAAATTTAAATTTAAAATTTAAAATTTAAAATTTAAAATTTAAAATTTAAAATTTAAAATTTAAAATTTAAAATTTAAAATTTAAAATTTAAAATTTAAAATTTAAAATTTAAAATTTAAAATTTAAAATTTAAAATTTAAAATTTAAAATTTAAAATTTAAAATTTAAAATTTAAAATTTAAAATTTAAAATTTAAAATTTAAAATTTAAAATTTAAAATTTAAAATTTAAAATTTAAAATTTAAAATTTAAAATTTAAAATTTAAAATTTAAAATTTAAAATTTAAAATTTAAAATTTAAAATTTAAATTTAAAATTTAAAATTTAAAATTTAAAATTTAAAATTTAAAATTTAAAATTTAAAATTTAAAATTTAAAATTTAAAATTTAAAATTTAAAATTTAAAATTTAAAATTTAAAATTTAAAATTTAAAATTTAAAATTTAAAATTTAAAATTTAAAATTTAAATTTAAAATTTAAAATTTAAAATTTAAAATTTAAAATTTAAAATTAAAATTTAAAATTTAAAATTTAAAATTTAAATTTAAAATTTAAAATTTAAAATTTAAAATTTAAAATTTAAAATTTAAAATTTAAAATTTAAAATTTAAAATTTAAAATTTAAAATTTAAAATTTAAAATTTAAAATTTAAAATTTAAAATTTAAAATTTAAAATTTAAAATTTAAAATTTAAAATTTAAAATTTAAAATTTAAAATTTAAAATTTAAAATTTAAAATTTAAAATTTAAAATTTAAAATTTAAAATTTAAAATTTAAAATTTAAAATTTAAAATTTAAAATTTAAAATTTAAAATTTAAAATTTAAAATTTAAAATTTAAAATTTAAAATTTAAAATTTAAAATTTAAAATTTAAAATTTAAAATTTAAAATTTAAAATTTAAAATTTAAAATTTAAAATTTAAATTTAAAATTTAAAATTTAAAATTTAAAATTTAAAATTTAAAATTTAAAATTTAAAATTTAAAATTTAAAATTTAAAATTTAAAATTTAAAATTTAAAATTTAAAATTTAAAATTTAAAATTTAAAATTTAAAATTTAAATTTAAAATTTAAAATTTAAAATTTAAATTTAAAATTTAAAATTTAAAATTTAAAATTTAAAATTTAAAATTTAAAATTTAAAATTAAAATTTAAAATTTAAAATTTAAAATTTAAAATTTAAATTTAAAATTTAAAATTTAAAATTTAAAATTTAAAATTTAAAATTTAAAATTTAAAATTTAAAATTTAAAATTTAAAATTTAAAATTTAAAATTTAAAATTTAAAATTTAAAATTTAAAATTTAAAATTTAAATTTAAATTTAAAATTTAAAATTTAAAATTTAAAATTTAAAATTTAAAATTTAAATTTAAAATTTAAAATTTAAAATTTAAAATTTAAATTTAAAATTTAAAATTTAAAATTTAAAATTTAAAATTTAAAATTTAAAATTTAAAATTTAAAATTTAAAATTTAAAATTTAAAATTTAAAATTTAAAATTTAAAATTTAAAATTTAAAATTTAAAATTTAAAATTTAAAATTTAAAATTTAAAATTTAAAATTTAAATTTAAAATTTAAATTTAAAATTTAAAATTTAAATTTAAAATTTAAAATTTAAAATTTAAAATTTAAAATTTAAAATTTAAAATTTAAAATTTAAAATTTAAAATTTAAAATTTAAAATTTAAAATTTAAAATTTAAAATTTAAAATTTAAAATTTAAAATTTAAAATTTAAAATTTAAAATTTAAAATTTAAAATTTAAAATTTAAATTTAAAATTTAAAATTTAAATTTAAAATTTAAAATTTAAAATTTAAAATTTAAAATTTAAAATTTAAAATTTAAAATTTAAAATTTAAAATTTAAAATTTAAAATTTAAAATTTAAAATTTAAAATTTAAAATTTAAAATTTAAATTTAAAATTTAAATTTAAAATTTAAAATTTAAAATTTAAAATTTAAAATTTAAATTTAAAATTTAAAATTTAAATTTAAAATTTAAAATTTAAAATTTAAAATTTAAAATTTAAAATTTAAAATTTAAAATTTAAAATTTAAAATTTAAAATTTAAAATTTAAAATTTAAAATTTAAAATTTAAAATTTAAAATTTAAAATTTAAAATTTAAATTTAAAATTTAAATTTAAAATTTAAAATTTAAAATTTAAAATTTAAAATTTAAATTTAAAATTTAAATTTAAAATTTAAAATTTAAAATTTAAAATTTAAAATTTAAATTTAAATTTAAAATTTAAAATTTAAAATTTAAAATTTAAAATTTAAAATTTAAAATTTAAAATTTAAAATTTAAAATTTAAAATTTAAAATTTAAAATTTAAAATTTAAAATTTAAAATTTAAAATTTAAAATTTAAAATTTAAAATTTAAAATTTAAAATTTAAAATTTAAAATTTAAAATTTAAAATTTAAAATTTAAAATTTAAAATTTAAAATTTAAAATTTAAAATTTAAAATTTAAAATTTAAAATTTAAAATTTAAAATTTAAAATTTAAAATTTAAAATTTAAAATTTAAAATTTAAATTTAAAATTTAAAATTTAAAATTTAAAATTTAAAATTTAAATTTAAAATTTAAAATTTAAAATTTAAAATTTAAAATTTAAAATTTAAAATTTAAAATTTAAAATTTAAAATTTAAAATTTAAAATTTAAAATTTAAAATTTAAAATTTAAAATTTAAAATTTAAAATTTAAAATTTAAAATTTAAAATTTAAAATTTAAATTTAAAATTTAAAATTTAAATTTAAAATTTAAATTTAAAATTTAAAATTTAAAATTTAAAATTTAAAATTTAATTTAAAATTTTTAAATTTAAAATTTAAAATTTAATTTAAAATTTAAATTTAAAATTTAAAATTTAAAATTTAAAATTTAAAATTTAAAATTTAAAATTTAAATTTAAAATTTAAAATTTAAAATTTAAATTTAAAATTTAAAATTTAAAATTTAAAATTTAAAATTTAAAATTTAAAATTAAAATTTAAAATTTAAAATTTAAAATTTAAAATTTAAAATTTAAAATTTAAATTTAGGGTTTAAAATTTAGGGTTTAAAATTTAAAATTTAGGGTTTAGGTTTAGGGTTTAAAATTTAAGGTTTAAAATTTAGGGTTTAGGGTTTAAGTTTAAAATTTAGGGTTTAGGGTTTAGGGTTTAGGGTTTAATTTAGGGTTTAGGGTTTAAGTTTAAATTTAGGGTTAAAATTTAAAATTTAAATTTAGGGTTTAAAATTTAAAATTTAAATTTAAAGTTAAAATTTAAAATTTAAAATTTAAAATTTAAATTTAAATTTAAAATTTAAATTTAAATTTAAAATTTAAAATTTAAAATTTAAAATTTAAAATTTAAAATTTAAAATTTAAAATTTAAAATTTAAAATTTAAATTTAAAATTTAAAATTTAAATTTAAAATTTAAAATTTAAAATTTAAAATTTAAAATTTAAAATTTAAAATTTAAAATTTAAAATTTAAAATTTAAAATTTAAAATTTAAAATTTAAAATTTAAAATTTAAAATTTAAAATTTAAAATTTAAAATTTAAAATTTAAAATTTAAAATTTAAAATTTAAAATTTAAAATTTAAAATTTAAAATTTAAAATTTAAAATTTAAAATTTAAAATTTAAAATTTAAAATTTAAAATTTAAAATTTAAAATTTAAAATTTAAAATTTAAAATTTAAAATTTAAAATTTAAAATTTAAAATTTAAAATTTAAAATTTAAAATTTAAAATTTAAAATTTAAAATTTAAAATTTAAATTTAAAATTTAAAATTTAAAATTTAAAATTTAAAATTTAAAATTTAAAATTTAAAATTTAAAATTTAAAATTTAAAATTTAAAATTTAAAATTTAAAATTTAAAATTTAAAATTTAAAATTTAAAATTTAAAATTTAAATTTAAAATTTAAAATTTAAAATTTAAAATTTAAAATTTAAAATTTAAAATTTAAAATTTAAAATTTAAAATTTAAATTTAAAATTTAAAATTTAAAATTTAAAATTTAAAATTTAAAATTTAAAATTTAAAATTTAAAATTTAAAATTTAAAATTTAAAATTTAAAATTTAAAATTTAAAATTTAAAATTTAAAATTTAAAATTTAAAATTTAAAATTTAAAATTTAAAATTTAAATTTAAAATTTAAAATTTAAAATTTAAAATTTAAAATTTAAAATTTAAAATTTAAAATTTAAAATTTAAAATTTAAATTTAAAATTTAAAATTTAAAATTTAAAATTTAAAATTTAAAATTTAAAATTTAAAATTTAAAATTTAAAATTTAAAATTTAAAATTTAAAATTTAAAATTTAAAATTTAAAATTTAAAATTTAAAATTTAAAATTTAAAATTTAAAATTTAAAATTTAAAATTTAAAATTTAAAATTTAAAATTTAAAATTTAAAATTTAAAATTTAAAATTTAAAATTTAAAATTTAAATTTAAAATTTAAATTTAAAATTTAAAATTTAAAATTTAAAATTTAAAATTTAAAATTTAAAATTTAAAATTTAAAATTTAAAATTTAAAATTTAAATTTAAAATTTAAAATTTAAAATTTAAAATTTAAAATTTAAAATTTAAAATTTAAAATTTAAAATTTAAAATTTAAAATTTAAAATTTAAAATTTAAATTTAAAATTTAAAATTTAAAATTTAAAATTTAAAATTTAAAATTTAAAATTTAAAATTTAAAATTTAAAATTTAAAATTTAAAATTTAAAATTTAAAATTTAAAATTTAAAATTTAAATTTAAAATTTAAAATTAAAATTTAAAATTTAAAATTAAAATTTAAAATTTAATTTAAATTTAAAATTTAAAATTTAAAATTTAAAATTTAAAATTTAAAATTTAAAATTTAAAATTTAAAATTTAAAATTTAAAATTTAAAATTTAAAATTTAAAATTTAAAATTTAAAATTTAAAATTTAAAATTTAAAATTTAAAATTTAAAATTTAAAATTTAAAATTTAAAATTTAAAATTTAAAATTTAAAATTTAAAATTTAAAATTTAAAATTTAAAATTTAAAATTTAAAATTTAAAATTTAAAATTTAAATTTAAAATTTAAAATTTAAAATTTAAAATTTAAAATTTAAATTTAAAATTTAAAATTTAAATTTAAAATTTAAAATTTAAAATTTAAAATTTAAAATTTAAAATTAAAATTTAAAATTTAAAATTTAAAATTTTTAAAATTTAAAATTTAAATTTAAAATTTAAAATTTAAAATTTAAAATTTAAAATTTAAAATTTAAAATTTAAAATTTAAAATTTAAAATTTAAAATTTAAAATTTAAAATTTAAAATTTAAAATTTAAATTTAAAATTTAAATTTAAAATTTAAAATTTAAAATTTATTTAAAATTTAAAATTTAAAATTTAAAATTTAAAATTTAAAATTTAAAATTTAAAATTTAAAATTTAAATTTAAAATTTAAAATTTAAATTTAAATTTAAATTTAAAATTTAAAATTTAAAATTTAAAATTTAAAATTTAAATTTAAAATTTAAAATTTAAAATTTAAAATTTAAAATTTAAAATTTAAAATTTAAAATTTAAAATTTAAAATTTAAAATTTAAAATTTAAAATTTAAAATTTAAAATTTAAAATTTAAATTTAAAATTTAAAATTTAAAATTTAAAAAAATTTAAAATTTAAAATTTAAATTTAAAATTTAAAATTTAAAATTTAAAATTTAAAATTTAAATTTAAAATTTAAAATTTAAAATTTAAAATTTAAAATTTAAAATTTAAAATTTAAAATTTAAAATTTAAAATTTAAATTTAAAATTTAAATTTAAAATTTAAAATTTAAAATTTAAAATTTAAAATTTAAAATTTAAAATTTAAATTTAAAATTTAAAATTAAATTTAAAATTTAAAATTTAAAATTTAAAATTTAAATTTAAAATTTAAAATTTAAAATTTAAAATTTAAAATTTAAAATTTAAAATTTAAAATTTAAATTTAAAATTTAAAATTTAAAATTTAAAATTTAAAATTTAAAATTTAAAATTTAAAATTTAAAATTTAAAATTTAAAATTTAAATTTAAAATTTAAATTTAAAATTTAAAATTTAAAATTTAAATTTAAAATTTAAAATTTAAAATTTAAAATTTAAAATTTAAAATTTAAAATTTAAAATTTAAAATTTAAAATTTAAAATTTAAAATTTAAAATTTAAAATTTAAAATTTAAAATTTAAAATTTAAATTTAAAATTTAAAATTTAAAATTTAAAATTTAAAATTTAAATTTAAAATTTAAAATTTAAATTTAAAATTTAAAATTTAAAATTTAAAATTTAAAATTTAAAATTTAAAATTTAAAATTTAAAATTTAAAATTTAATTTAAAATTTAAAATTTAAATTTAAATTTAAATTTAAAATTTAAATTTAAAATTTAAAATTTAAAATTTAAAATTTAAAATTTAAAATTTAAATTTAAAATTTAAAATTTAAAATTAAAATTTAAAATTTAAAATTTAAAATTTAAAATTTAAATTTAAAATTTAAAATTTAAAATTTAAAATTTAAAATTTAAAATTTAAAATTTAAAATTTAAAATTTAAAATTTAAAATTTAAAATTTAAAATTTAAATTTAAAATTTAAAATTTAAAATTTAAAATTTAAAATTTAAAATTTAAAATTTAAAATTTAAAATTTAAAATTTAAAATTTAAAATTTAAAATTTAAAATTTAAAATTTAAAATTTAAAATTTAAAATTTAAAATTTAAAATTTAAAATTTAAAATTTAAAATTTAAAATTTAAAATTTAAAATTTAAAATTTAAAATTTAAAATTTAAAATTTAAAATTTAAAATTTAAAATTTAAAATTTAAAATTTAAAATTTAAAATTTAAATTTAAAATTTAAAATTTAAATTTAAAATTTAAAATTTAAAATTTAAAATTTAAAATTTAAAATTTAAAATTTAAAATTTAAAATTTAAAATTTAAAATTTAAATTTAAAATTTAAAATTTAAAATTTAAAATTTAAAATTTAAAATTTAAAATTTAAAATTTAAAATTTAAAATTTAAAATTTAAAATTTAAAATTTAAAATTTAAAATTTAAAATTTAAAATTTAAAATTTAAAATTTAAAATTTAAAATTTAAAATTTAAAATTTAAAATTTAAAATTTAAAATTTAAAATTTAAAATTTAAAATTTAAAATTTAAAATTTAAATTTAAAATTTAAAATTTAAAATTTAAAATTTAAAATTTAAAATTTAAAATTTAAAATTTAAAATTTAAAATTTAAAATTTAAATTTAAAATTTAAAATTTAAAATTTAAAATTTAAAATTTAAAATTTAAAATTTAAAATTTAAAATTTAAAATTTAAAATTTAAAATTTAAAATTTAAAATTTAAAATTTAAAATTTAAAATTTAAAATTTAAAATTTAAAATTTAAAATTTAAAATTTAAAATTTAAAATTTAAAATTTAAAATTTAAAATTTAAAATTTAAAATTTAAAATTTAAATTTAAAATTTAAAATTTAAAATTTAAAATTTAAAATTTAAAATTTAAAATTTAAAATTTAAAATTTAAAATTTAAAATTTAAAATTTAAAATTTAAAATTTAAAATTTAAAATTTAAAATTTAAAATTTAAAATTTAAAATTTAAAATTTAAAATTTAAAATTTAAAATTTAAAATTTAAAATTTAAAATTTAAAATTTAAAATTTAAAATTTAAAATTTAAAATTTAAAATTTAAAATTTAAAATTTAAAATTTAAAATTTAAAATTTAAAATTTAAAATTTAAAATTTAAAATTTAAAATTTAAAATTTAAATTTAAAATTTAAAATTTAAAATTTAAAATTTAAAATTTAAAATTTAAAATTTAAAATTTAAAATTTAAAATTTAAAATTTAAAATTTAAAATTTAAAATTTAAAATTTAAAATTTAAAATTTAAAATTTAAAATTTAAAATTTAAAATTTAAAATTTAAAATTTAAAATTTAAAATTTAAAATTTAAAATTTAAAATTTAAAATTTAAAATTTAAAATTTAAAATTTAAAATTTAAAATTTAAAATTTAAAATTTAAAATTTAAAATTTAAAATTTAAAATTTAAAATTTAAAATTTAAAATTTAAAATTTAAAATTTAAAATTTAAAATTTAAAATTTAAAATTTAAAATTTAAAATTTAAAATTTAAAATTAAAATTTAAAATTTAAAATTTAAAATTTAAAATTTAAAATTTAAAATTTAAAATTTAAAATTTAAAATTTAAATTTAAAATTTAAATTTAAAATTTAAAATTTAAAATTTAAAATTTAAAATTTAAAATTTAAAATTTAAAATTTAAAATTTAAAATTTAAAATTTAAAATTTAAAATTTAAAATTTAAAATTTAAAATTTAAAATTTAAAATTTAAAATTTAAAATTTAAAATTTAAAATTTAAAATTTAAAATTTAAAATTTAAATTTAAAATTTAAAATTTAAATTTAAAATTTAAAATTTAAAATTTAAAATTTAAAATTTAAAATTTAAAATTTAAAATTTAAAATTTAAAATTTAAAATTTAAAATTTAAAATTTAAAATTTAAAATTTAAAATTTAAAATTTAAAATTTAAAATTTAAATTTAAAATTTAAAATTTAAAATTTAAAATTTAAAATTTAAAATTTAAAATTTAAAATTTAAAATTTAAAATTTAAAATTTAAAATTTAAAATTTAAAATTTAAAATTTAAAATTTAAAATTTAAAATTTAAAATTTAAAATTTAAAATTTAAAATTTAAAATTTAAAATTTAAAATTTAAAATTTAAAATTTAAAATTTAAAATTTAAAATTTAAAATTTAAAATTTAAAATTTAAAATTTAAAATTTAAAATTTAAAATTTAAAATTTAAAATTTAAAATTTAAAATTTAAAATTTAAATTTAAAATTTAAAATTTAAAATTTAAAATTTAAAATTTAAAATTTAAAATTTAAAATTTAAAATTTAAATTTAAAATTTAAAATTTAAAATTTAAAATTTAAAATTTAAAATTTAAAATTTAAAATTTAAAATTTAAAATTTAAAATTTAAAATTTAAAATTTAAAATTTAAAATTTAAAATTTAAAATTTAAAATTTAAAATTTAAAATTTAAAATTTAAAATTTAAAATTTAAAATTTAAAATTTAAAATTTAAAATTTAAAATTTAAAATTTAAAATTTAAAATTTAAAATTTAAAATTTAAAATTTAAAATTTAAAATTTAAAATTTAAAATTTAAAATTTAAAATTTAAAATTTAAAATTTAAAATTTAAAATTTAAAATTTAAAATTTAAAATTTAAAATTTAAAATTTAAAATTTAAAATTTAAAATTTAAAATTTAAAATTTAAAATTTAAAATTTAAAATTTAAATTTAAAATTTAAAATTTAAAATTTAAAATTTAAAATTTAAAATTTAAAATTTAAAATTTAAAATTTAAAATTTAAAATTTAAATTTAAAATTTAAAATTTAAAATTTAAAATTTAAATTTAAAATTTAAAATTTAAAATTTAAAATTTAAAATTTAAAATTTAAAATTTAAAATTTAAAATTTAAAATTTAAAATTTAAAATTTAAAATTTAAAATTTAAAATTTAAAATTTAAAATTTAAAATTTAAAATTTAAAATTTAAAATTTAAAATTTAAAATTTAAAATTTAAAATTTAAAATTTAAAATTTAAAATTTAAAATTTAAAATTTAAAATTTAAAATTTAAAATTTAAAATTTAAAATTTAAATTTAAAATTTAAAATTTAAAATTTAAAATTTAAAATTTAAAATTTAAAATTTAAAATTTAAAATTTAAAATTTAAAATTTAAAATTTAAAATTTAAAATTTAAAATTTAAAATTTAAAATTTAAAATTTAAAATTTAAAATTTAAAATTTAAAATTTAAAATTTAAAATTTAAAATTTAAAATTTAAAATTTAAAATTTAAAATTTAAAATTTAAAATTTAAAATTTAAAATTTAAAATTTAAAATTTAAAATTTAAAATTTAAAATTTAAAATTAAAATTTAAAATTTAAAATTTAAAATTTAAAATTTAAAATTTAAAATTTAAATTTAAAATTTAAAATTTAAAATTTAAAATTTAAAATTTAAAATTTAAAATTTAAAATTTAAAATTTAAAATTTAAAATTTAAAATTTAAAATTTAAAATTTAAAATTTAAAATTTAAAATTTAAAATTTAAAATTTAAAATTTAAAATTTAAAATTTAAAATTTAAAATTTAAAATTTAAAATTTAAAATTTAAAATTTAAAATTTAAAATTTAAAATTTAAAATTTAAAATTTAAAATTTAAAATTTAAAATTTAAAATTTAAAATTTAAAATTTAAAATTTAAAATTTAAAATTTAAAATTTAAAATTTAAAATTTAAAATTTAAAATTTAAAATTTAAAATTTAAAATTTAAAATTTAAAATTTAAAATTTAAAATTTAAAATTTAAAATTTAAAATTTAAAATTTAAAATTTAAAATTTAAAATTTAAAATTTAAAATTTAAAATTTAAAATTTAAAATTTAAAATTTAAAATTTAAAATTTAAAATTTAAAATTTAAAATTTAAAATTTAAAATTTAAAATTTAAAATTTAAAATTTAAATTTAAAATTTAAAATTTAAAATTTAAAATTTAAAATTTAAAATTTAAAATTTAAAATTTAAAATTTAAAATTTAAAATTTAAAATTTAAAATTTAAAATTTAAAATTTAAAATTTAAAATTTAAAATTTAAAATTTAAAATTTAAAATTTAAAATTTAAAATTTAAAATTTAAAATTTAAATTTAAAATTTAAAATTTAAAATTTAAAATTTAAAATTTAAATTTAAAATTTAAAATTTAATTTAAATTTAAAATTTAAAATTTAAAATTTAAAATTTAAAATTTAAAATTTAAAATTTAAAATTTAAAATTTAAAATTTAAAATTTAAAATTTAAAATTTAAAATTTAAAATTTAAAATTTAAAATTTAAAATTTAAAATTTAAAATTTAAAATTTAAAATTTAAAATTTAAAATTTAAAATTTAAAATTTAAAATTTAAAATTTAAAATTTAAAATTTAAAATTTAAAATTTAAAATTTAAAATTTAAAATTTAAAATTTAAAATTTAAAATTTAAAATTTAAAATTTAAAATTTAAATTTAAAATTTAAAATTTAAAATTTAAAATTTAAAATTTAAAATTTAAAATTTAAAATTTAAAATTTAAAATTTAAAATTTAAAATTTAAAATTTAAAATTTAAAATTTAAAATTTAAAATTTAAAATTTAAAATTTAAAATTTAAAATTTAAAATTTAAAATTTAAAATTTAAAATTTAAAATTTAAAATTTAAAATTTAAAATTTAAAATTTAAAATTTAAAATTTAAAATTTAAAATTTAAAATTTAAAATTTAAAATTTAAAATTTAAAATTTAAAATTTAAAATTTAAAATTTAAAATTTAAAATTTAAAATTTAAAATTTAAAATTTAAAATTTAAAATTTAAAATTTAAAATTTAAAATTTAAAATTTAAAATTTAAAATTTAAAATTTAAAATTTAAAATTTAAAATTTAAAATTTAAAATTTAAAATTTAAAATTTAAAATTTAAAATTTAAAATTTAAAATTTAAAATTTAAAATTTAAAATTTAAAATTTAAAATTTAAAATTTAAAATTTAAAATTTAAAATTTAAAATTTAAAATTTAAAATTTAAATTTAAATTTAAAATTTAAAATTTAAATTTAAAATTTAAAATTTAAAATTTAAAATTTAAAATTTAAAATTTAAAATTTAAAATTTAAAATTTAAAATTTAAAATTTAAAATTTAAAATTTAAAATTTAAAATTTAAAATTTAAAATTTAAAATTTAAAATTTAAAATTTAAAATTTAAAATTTAAAATTTAAAATTTAAAATTTAAAATTTAAAATTTAAAATTTAAAATTTAAAATTTAAAATTTAAAATTTAAAATTTAAAATTTAAAATTTAAAATTTAAAATTTAAAATTTAAAATTTAAAATTTAAAATTTAAAATTTAAAATTTAAATTTAAAATTTAAAATTTAAAATTTAAAATTTAAAATTTAAAATTTAAAATTTAAAATTTAAAATTTAAAATTTAAAATTTAAAATTTAAAATTTAAAATTTAAAATTTAAAATTTAAAATTTAAAATTTAAAATTTAAAATTTAAAATTTAAATTTAAAATTTAAAATTTAAAATTTAAAATTTAAAATTTAAAATTTAAAATTTAAAATTTAAAATTTAAAATTTAAAATTTAAAATTTAAAATTTAAAATTTAAAATTTAAAATTTAAAATTTAAAATTTAAAATTTAAAATTTAAAATTTAAAATTTAAAATTTAAAATTTAAAATTTAAAATTTAAAATTTAAAATTTAAAATTTAAAATTTAAAATTTAAAATTTAAAATTTAAAATTTAAAATTTAAAATTTAAAATTTAAAATTTAAAATTTAAAATTTAAAATTTAAAATTTAAAATTTAAAATTTAAAATTTAAAATTTAAAATTTAAAATTTAAAATTTAAAATTTAAAATTTAAAATTTAAAATTTAAAATTTAAAATTTAAAATTTAAAATTTAAAATTTAAAATTTAAAATTTAAAATTTAAAATTTAAAATTTAAAATTTAAAATTTAAAATTTAAAATTTAAAATTTAAAATTTAAAATTTAAAATTTAAAATTTAAAATTTAAAATTTAAAATTTAAAATTTAAAATTTAAAATTTAAAATTTAAAATTTAAAATTTAAAATTTAAAATTTAAAATTTAAAATTTAAAATTTAAAATTTAAAATTTAAAATTTAAAATTTAAAATTTAAAATTTAAAATTTAAAATTTAAAATTTAAAATTTAAAATTTAAAATTTAAAATTTAAAATTTAAAATTTAAAATTTAAAATTTAAAATTTAAAATTTAAAATTTAAAATTTAAAATTTAAAATTTAAAATTTAAAATTTAAAATTTAAAATTTAAAATTTAAAATTTAAAATTTAAAATTTAAAATTTAAAATTTAAAATTTAAAATTTAAAATTTAAAATTTAAAATTTAAAATTTAAAATTTAAAATTTAAAATTTAAAATTTAAAATTTAAAATTTAAAATTTAAAATTTAAAATTTAAAATTTAAAATTTAAAATTTAAAATTTAAAATTTAAAATTTAAAATTTAAAATTTAAAATT
>JBAMMX010000032.1:2500-22500 GCA_037126225.1 Dillenia turbinata | reverse complement strand
AAATTTAAAATTTAAAATTTAAAATTTAAAATTTAAAATTTAAAATTTAAAATTTAAAATTTAAAATTTAAAATTTAAAATTTAAAATTTAAAATTTAAAATTTAAAATTTAAAATTTAAAATTTAAAATTTAAAATTTAAAATTTAAAATTTAAAATTTAAATTTAAAATTTAAATTTAAAATTTAAAATTTAAAATTTAAAATTTAAAATTTAAAATTTAAAATTTAAAATTTAAAATTTAAAATTTAAAATTTAAAATTTAAAATTTAAAATTTAAAATTTAAAATTTAAAATTTAAAATTTAAAATTTAAAATTTAAAATTTAAAATTTAAAATTTAAAATTTAAAATTTAAAATTTAAAATTTAAATTTAAAATTTAAAATTTAAAATTTAAAATTTAAAATTTAAAATTTAAAATTTAAAATTTAAAATTTAAAATTTAATTTAAAATTTAAAATTTAAAATTTAAAATTTAAAATTTAAAATTTAAAATTTAAAATTTAAAATTTAAAATTTAAAATTTAAAATTTAAAATTTAAAATTTAAAATTTAAAATTTAAAATTTAAAATTTAAAATTTAAAATTTAAAATTTAAAATTTAAAATTTAAAATTTAAAATTTAAAATTTAAAATTTAAAATTTAAAATTTAAAATTTAAAATTTAAAATTTAAAATTTAAAATTTAAAATTTAAAATTTAAAATTTAAAATTTAAAATTTAAAATTTAAAATTTAAAATTTAAAATTTAAAATTTAAAATTTAAAATTTAAAATTTAAAATTTAAAATTTAAAATTTAAAATTTAAAATTTAAAATTTAAAATTTAAAATTTAAAATTTAAAATTTAAAATTTAAAATTTAAAATTTAAAATTTAAAATTTAAAATTTAAAATTAAAATTTAAAATTTAAAATTTAAAATTTAAATTTAAAATTTAAAATTTAAAATTTAAAATTTAAAATTTAAAATTTAAAATTTAAAATTTAAAATTTAATTTAAAATTTAAAATTTAAAATTTAAAATTTAAAATTTAAAATTTAAAATTTAAAATTTAAAATTTAAAATTTAAAATTTAAAATTTAAAATTTAAAATTTAAAATTTAAAATTTAAAATTTAAATTTAAAATTTAAAATTTAAAATTTAAAATTTAAAATTTAAAATTTAAAATTTAAAATTTAAAATTTAAAATTTAAAATTTAAAATTTAAAATTTAAAATTTAAAATTTAAAATTTAAAATTTAAAATTTAAAATTTAAAATTTAAAATTTAAAATTTAAAATTTAAAATTTAAAATTTAAAATTTAAAATTTAAAATTTAAAATTTAAAATTTAAAATTTAAAATTTAAAATTTAAAATTTAAAATTTAAAATTTAAAATTTAAAATTTAAAATTTAAAATTTAAAATTTAAAATTTAAAATTTAAAATTTAAAATTTAAAATTTAAAATTTAAAATTTAAAATTTAAAATTTAAAATTTAAAATTTAAAATTTAAAATTTAAAATTTAAAATTTAAAATTTAAAATTTAAAATTTAAAATTTAAAATTTAAAATTTAAAATTTAAAATTTAAAATTTAAAATTTAAAATTTAAAATTTAAAATTTAAAATTTAAAATTTAAAATTTAAAATTTAAAATTTAAAATTTAAAATTTAAAATTTAAAATTTAAAATTTAAAATTTAAAATTTAAAATTTAAAATTTAAAATTTAAATTTAAAATTTAAAATTTAAAATTTAAAATTTAAAATTTAAAATTTAAAATTTAAAATTTAAAATTTAAAATTTAAAATTTAAAATTTAAAATTTAAAATTTAAAATTTAAAATTTAAAATTTAAAATTTAAAATTTAAAATTTAAAATTTAAAATTTAAAATTTAAAATTTAAAATTTAAAATTTAAAATTTAAAATTTAAAATTTAAAATTTAAAATTTAAAATTTAAAATTTAATTTAAAATTTAAAATTTAAAATTTAAAATTTAAAATTTAAAATTTAAATTTAAAATTTAAATTTAAAATTTAAAATTTAAAATTTAAAATTTAAAATTTAAAATTTAAAATTTAAAATTTAAAATTTAAAATTTAAAATTTAAAATTTAAAATTTAAAATTTAAAATTTAAAATTTAAAATTTAAAATTTAAAATTTAAAATTTAAAATTTAAAATTTAAAATTTAAAATTTAAAATTTAAAATTTAAAATTTAAAATTTAAATTTAAAATTTAAAATTTAAAATTTAAAATTTAAAATTTAAAATTTAAAATTTAAAATTTAAAATTTAAAATTTAAAATTTAAAATTTAAAATTTAAAATTTAAAATTTAAAATTTAAAATTTAAAATTTAAAATTTAAAATTTAAAATTTAAAATTTAAAATTTAAAATTTAAAATTTAAAATTTAAAATTTAAATTTAAAATTTAAAATTTAAAATTTAAAATTTAAAATTTAAAATTTAAAATTTAAAATTTAAAATTTAAAATTTAAAATTTAAAATTTAAAATTTAAAATTTAAATTTAAAATTTAAAATTTAAAATTTAAAATTTAAAATTTAAAATTTAAAATTTAAAATTTAAAATTTAAAATTTAAAATTTAAAATTTAAATTTAAAATTTAAAATTTAAAATTTAAAATTTAAATTTAAAATTTAAAATTTAAAATTTAAAATTTAAAATTTAAAATTTAAAATTTAAAATTTAAAATTTAAAATTTAAAATTTAAAATTTAAAATTTAAAATTTAAAATTTAAAATTTAAAATTTAAAATTTAAAATTTAAAATTTAAAATTTAAAATTTAAAATTTAAAATTTAAAATTTAAAATTTAAAATTTAAAATTTAAAATTTAAAATTTAAAATTTAAAATTTAAAATTTAAAATTTAAAATTTAAAATTTAAAATTTAAAATTTAAAATTTAAAATTTAAAATTTAAAATTTAAAATTTAAATTTAAAATTTAAATTTAAAATTTAAAATTTAAAATTTAAAATTTAAAATTTAAAATTTAAAATTTAAAATTTAAAATTTAAAATTTAAAATTTAAAATTTAAAATTTAAAATTTAAAATTTAAAATTTAAAATTTAAAATTTAAAATTTAAAATTTAAAATTTAAAATTTAAAATTTAAAATTAAAATTTAAAATTTAAAATTTAAAATTTAAAATTTAAAATTTAAAATTTAAAATTTAAAATTTAAAATTTAAAATTTAAAATTTAAAATTTAAAATTTAAAATTTAAAATTTAAAATTTAAAATTTAAAATTTAAAATTTAAAATTTAAAATTTAAAATTTAAAATTTAAAATTTAAAATTTAAAATTTAAAATTTAAAATTTAAAATTTAAAATTTAAAATTTAAAATTTAAAATTTAAAATTTAAAATTTAAATTTAAAATTTAAAATTTAAAATTTAAAATTTAAAATTTAAAATTTAAAATTTAAAATTTAAAATTTAAAATTTAAAATTTAAAATTTAAAATTTAAAATTTAAAATTTAAAATTTAAAATTTAAAATTTAAAATTTAAAATTTAAAATTTAAAATTTAAAATTTAAAATTTAAAATTTAAAATTTAAAATTTAAAATTTAAAATTTAAAATTTAAAATTTAAAATTTAAAATTTAAAATTTAAAATTTAAAATTTAAAATTTAAAATTTAAAATTTAAAATTTAAAATTTAAAATTTAAAATTTAAAATTTAAAATTTAAAATTTAAAATTTAAAATTTAAAATTTAAAATTTAAAATTTAAAATTTAAAATTTAAAATTTAAAATTTAAAATTTAAAATTTAAAATTTAAAATTTAAAATTTAAAATTTAAAATTTAAAATTTAAAATTTAAAATTTAAAATTTAAAATTTAAAATTTAAAATTTAAAATTTAAAATTTAAAATTTAAAATTTAAAATTTAAAATTTAAAATTTAAAATTTAAAATTTAAAATTTAAAATTTAAAATTTAAAATTTAAAATTTAAAATTTAAAATTTAAAATTTAAAATTTAAAATTTAAAATTTAAAATTTAAAATTTAAAATTTAAAATTTAAAATTTAAAATTTAAAATTTAAAATTTAAATTTAAAATTTAAATTTAAAATTTAAAATTTAAAATTTAAAATTTAAAATTTAAAATTTAAAATTTAAAATTTAAAATTTAAATTTAAAATTTAAAATTTAAAATTTAAAATTTAAAATTTAAAATTTAAAATTTAAAATTTAAAATTTAAAATTTAAAATTTAAAATTTAAAATTTAAAATTTAAAATTTAAAATTTAAAATTTAAAATTTAAAATTTAAAATTTAAAATTTAAAATTTAAAATTTAAAATTTAAAATTTAAAATTTAAAATTTAAAATTTAAAATTTAAAATTTAAAATTTAAAATTTAAAATTTAAAATTTAAAATTTAAAATTTAAAATTTAAAATTTAAAATTTAAAATTTAAAATTTAAAATTTAAAATTTAAAATTTAAAATTTAAAATTTAAAATTTAAAATTTAAAATTTAAAATTTAAAATTTAAAATTTAAAATTTAAAATTTAAAATTTAAAATTTAAAATTTAAAATTTAAAATTTAAAATTTAAAATTTAAAATTTAAAATTTAAAATTTAAAATTTAAAATTTAAAATTTAAAATTTAAAATTTAAAATTTAAAATTTAAAATTTAAAATTTAAAATTTAAAATTTAAAATTTAAAATTTAAAATTTAAAATTTAAAATTTAAAATTTAAATTTAAAATTTAAAATTTAAAATTTAAAATTTAAAATTTAAAATTTAAAATTTAAAATTTAAAATTTAAAATTTAAAATTTAAATTTAAAATTTAAAATTTAAAATTTAAAATTTAAAATTTAAAATTTAAAATTTAAAATTTAAAATTTAAAATTTAAAATTTAAAATTTAAATTTAAAATTTAAAATTTAAAATTTAAAATTTAAAATTTAAAATTTAAAATTTAAAATTTAAAATTTAAAATTTAAAATTTAAAATTTAAAATTTAAAATTTAAAATTTAAAATTTAAAATTTAAAATTTAAAATTTAAAATTTAAAATTTAAAATTTAAATTTAAAATTTAAAATTTAAAATTTAAAATTTAAAATTTAAAATTTAAAATTTAAAATTTAAAATTTAAAATTTAAAATTTAAAATTTAAAATTTAAAATTTAAAATTTAAAATTTAAAATTTAAAATTTAAAATTTAAAATTTAAAATTTAAAATTTAAATTTAAAATTTAAAATTTAAAATTTAAAATTTAAAATTTAAAATTTAAAATTTAAAATTTAAAATTTAAAATTTAAATTTAAAATTTAAAATTTAAAATTTAAAATTTAAAATTTAAAATTTAAAATTTAAAATTTAAAATTTAAAATTTAAAATTTAAAATTTAAAATTTAAAATTTAAAATTTAAAATTTAAAATTTAAAATTTAAAATTTAAATTTAAAATTTAAAATTTAAAATTTAAAATTTAAAATTTAAAATTTAAAATTTAAAATTTAAAATTTAAAATTTAAAATTTAAAATTTAAAATTTAAAATTTAAAATTTAAAATTTAAAATTTAAAATTTAAAATTTAAAATTTAAAATTTAAAATTTAAAATTTAAAATTTAAAATTTAAAATTTAAAATTTAAAATTTAAAATTTAAAATTTAAAATTTAAAATTTAAAATTTAAAATTTAAAATTTAAAATTTAAAATTTAAAATTTAAAATTTAAAATTTAAAATTTAAATTTAAATTTAAAATTTAAAATTTAAAATTTAAAATTTAAAATTTAAAATTTAAAATTTAAAATTTAAAATTTAAAATTTAAAATTTAAAATTTAAAATTTAAAATTTAAAATTTAAAATTTAAAATTTAAAATTTAAAATTTAAAATTTAAAATTTAAAATTTAAAATTTAAAATTTAAAATTTAAAATTTAAAATTTAAAATTTAAAATTTAAAATTTAAAATTTAAAATTTAAAATTTAAAATTTAAAATTTAAAATTTAAAATTTAAAATTTAAAATTTAAAATTTAAAATTTAAAATTTAAAATTTAAAATTTAAAATTTAAAATTTAAAATTTAAAATTTAAAATTTAAAATTTAAAATTTAAAATTTAAAATTTAAAATTTAAAATTTAAAATTTAAAATTTAAAATTTAAAATTTAAAATTTAAAATTTAAAATTTAAAATTTAAAATTTAAAATTTAAAATTTAAAATTTAAAATTTAAAATTTAAAATTTAAAATTTAAAATTTAAAATTTAAAATTTAAAATTTAAAATTTAAAATTTAAAATTTAAAATTTAAAATTTAAAATTTAAAATTTAAAATTTAAAATTTAAAATTTAAAATTTAAAATTTAAAATTTAAAATTTAAAATTTAAAATTTAAAATTTAAAATTTAAAATTTAAAATTTAAAATTTAAAATTTAAAATTTAAAATTTAAAATTTAAAATTTAAAATTTAAAATTTAAAATTTAAAATTTAAAATTTAAAATTTAAAATTTAAAATTTAAAATTTAAAATTTAAAATTTAAAATTTAAAATTTAAAATTTAAAATTTAAAATTTAAAATTTAAAATTTAAAATTTAAAATTTAAAATTTAAAATTTAAAATTTAAAATTTAAAATTTAAAATTTAAAATTTAAAATTTAAAATTTAAAATTTAAAATTTAAAATTTAAAATTTAAAATTTAAAATTTAAAATTTAAAATTTAAAATTTAAAATTTAAAATTTAAAATTTAAAATTTAAAATTTAAAATTTAAAATTTAAAATTTAAAATTTAAAATTTAAAATTTAAAATTTAAAATTTAAAATTTAAAATTAAAATTTAAAATTTAAAATTTAAATTTAAAATTTAAAATTTAAAATTTAAAATTTAAAATTTAAAATTTAAAATTTAAAATTTAAAATTTAAAATTTAAAATTTAAAATTTAAAATTTAAAATTTAAAATTTAAAATTTAAAATTTAAAATTTAAAATTTAAAATTTAAAATTTAAAATTTAAAATTTAAAATTTAAAATTTAAAATTTAAAATTTAAAATTTAAAATTTAAAATTTAAAATTTAAAATTTAAAATTTAAAATTTAAAATTTAAAATTTAAAATTTAAAATTTAAAATTTAAAATTTAAAATTTAAAATTTAAAATTTAAAATTTAAAATTTAAAATTTAAAATTTAAAATTTAAAATTTAAAATTTAAAATTTAAAATTTAAAATTTAAAATTTAAAATTTAAAATTTAAAATTTAAAATTTAAAATTTAAAATTTAAAATTTAAAATTTAAAATTTAAAATTTAAAATTTAAAATTTAAAATTTAAAATTTAAAATTTAAAATTTAAAATTTAAAATTTAAAATTTAAAATTTAAAATTTAAAATTTAAAATTTAAAATTTAAAATTTAAAATTTAAAATTTAAAATTTAAAATTTAAAATTTAAAATTTAAAATTTAAAATTTAAAATTTAAAATTTAAAATTTAAAATTTAAAATTTAAAATTTAAAATTTAAAATTTAAAATTTAAAATTTAAAATTTAAAATTTAAAATTTAAAATTTAAAATTTAAAATTTAAAATTTAAAATTTAAAATTTAAAATTTAAAATTTAAAATTTAAAATTTAAAATTTAAAATTTAAAATTTAAAATTTAAAATTTAAAATTTAAAATTTAAAATTTAAAATTTAAATTTAAAATTTAAAATTTAAAATTTAAAATTTAAAATTTAAAATTTAAAATTTAAAATTTAAAATTTAAAATTTAAAATTTAAAATTTAAAATTTAAAATTTAAAATTTAAAATTTAAAATTTAAAATTTAAAATTTAAAATTTAAAATTTAAAATTTAAAATTTAAAATTTAAAATTTAAAATTTAAAATTTAAAATTTAAAATTTAAAATTTAAAATTTAAAATTTAAAATTTAAAATTTAAAATTTAAAATTTAAAATTTAAAATTTAAAATTTAAAATTTAAAATTTAAAATTTAAAATTTAAAATTTAAAATTTAAAATTTAAAATTTAAAATTTAAAATTTAAAATTTAAAATTTAAAATTTAAAATTTAAAATTTAAAATTTAAAATTTAAAATTTAAAATTTAAAATTTAAAATTTAAAATTTAAAATTTAAAATTTAAAATTTAAAATTTAAAATTTAAAATTTAAAATTTAAAATTTAAAATTTAAAATTTAAAATTTAAAATTTAAAATTTAAAATTTAAAATTTAAAATTTAAAATTTAAAATTTAAAATTTAAAATTTAAAATTTAAAATTTAAAATTTAAAATTTAAAATTTAAAATTTAAAATTTAAAATTTAAAATTTAAAATTTAAAATTTAAAATTTAAAATTTAAAATTTAAAATTTAAATTTAAAATTTAAAATTTAAAATTTAAAATTTAAAATTTAAAATTTAAAATTTAAAATTTAAAATTTAAAATTTAAAATTAAATTTAAAATTTAAAATTTAAAATTTAAATTTAAAATTTAAAATTTAAATTTAAAATTTAAAATTTAAAATTTAAAATTTAAAATTTAAAATTTAAAATTTAAAATTTAAAATTTAAAATTTAAAATTTAAAATTTAAAATTTAAAATTTAAAATTTAAAATTTAAAATTTAAAATTTAAAATTTAAAATTTAAAATTTAAAATTTAAAATTTAAAATTTAAAATTTAAAATTTAAAATTTAAAATTTAAAATTTAAAATTTAAAATTTAAAATTTAAAATTTAAAATTTAAAATTTAAAATTTAAAATTTAAAATTTAAAATTTAAAATTTAAAATTTAAAATTTAAAATTTAAAATTTAAAATTTAAAATTTAAAATTTAAAATTTAAAATTTAAAATTTAAAATTTAAAATTTAAAATTTAAAATTTAAATTTAAAATTTAAAATTTAAAATTTAAAATTTAAAATTTAAATTTAAAATTTAAAATTTAAAATTTAAAATTTAAAATTTAAAATTTAAAATTTAAAATTTAAAATTTAAAATTTAAAATTTAAAATTTAAAATTTAAAATTTAAAATTTAAAATTTAAAATTTAAAATTTAAAATTTAAAATTTAAAATTTAAAATTTAAAATTTAAAATTTAAAATTTAAAATTTAAAATTTAAAATTTAAAATTTAAAATTTAAAATTTAAAATTTAAATTTAAAATTTAAAATTTAAAATTTAAAATTTAAAATTTAAAATTTAAAATTTAAAATTTAAAATTTAAAATTTAAAATTTAAAATTTAAAATTTAAAATTTAAAATTTAAAATTTAAAATTTAAAATTTAAAATTTAAAATTTAAAATTTAAAATTTAAAATTTAAAATTTAAAATTTAAAATTTAAAATTTAAAATTTAAAATTTAAAATTTAAAATTTAAAATTTAAAATTTAAAATTTAAAATTTAAAATTTAAAATTTAAAATTTAAAATTTAAAATTTAAAATTTAAAATTTAAAATTTAAAATTTAAAATTTAAAATTTAAAATTTAAAATTTAAAATTTAAAATTTAAAATTTAAAATTTAAAATTTAAAATTTAAAATTTAAAATTTAAAATTTAAAATTTAAAATTTAAAATTTAAAATTTAAAATTTAAAATTTAAAATTTAAAATTTAAAATTTAAAATTTAAAATTTAAAATTTAAAATTTAAAATTTAAAATTTAAAATTTAAAATTTAAAATTTAAAATTTAAAATTTAAAATTTAAAATTTAAAATTTAAAATTTAAAATTTATTTAAATTTAAAATTTAAAATTTAAAATTTAAAATTTAAAATTTAAAATTTAAAATTTAAAATTTAAAATTTAAAATTTAAAATTTAAAATTTAAAATTTAAAATTTAAAATTTAAAATTTAAAATTTAAAATTTAAAATTTAAAATTTAAAATTTAAAATTTAAAATTTAAAATTTAAAATTTAAAATTTAAAATTTAAAATTTAAAATTTAAAATTTAAAATTTAAAATTTAAAATTTAAAATTTAAAATTTAAAATTTAAAATTTAAAATTTAAAATTTAAAATTTAAAATTTAAAATTTAAAATTTAAAATTTAAAATTTAAAATTTAAAATTTAAAATTTAAAATTTAAATTTAAAATTTAAAATTTAAAATTTAAAATTTAAAATTTAAAATTTAAAATTTAAAATTTAAAATTTAAAATTTAAAATTTAAAATTTAAAATTTAAAATTTAAAATTTAAAATTTAAATTTAAAATTTAAAATTTAAAATTTAAAATTTAAAATTTAAAATTTAAAATTTAAAATTTAAAATTTAAAATTTAAAATTTAAAATTTAAAATTTAAAATTTAAAATTTAAAATTTAAAATTTAAAATTTAAAATTTAAAATTTAAAATTTAAAATTTAAAATTTAAAATTTAAAATTTAAAATTTAAAATTTAAAATTTAAAATTTAAAATTTAAAATTTAAAATTTAAAATTTAAAATTTAAAATTTAAAATTTAAAATTTAAAATTTAAAATTTAAAATTTAAAATTTAAAATTTAAAATTTAAAATTTAAAATTTAAAATTTAAAATTTAAAATTTAAAATTTAAAATTTAAAATTTAAAATTTAAAATTTAAAATTTAAAATTTAAAATTTAAAATTTAAAATTTAAAATTTAAAATTTAAAATTTAAAATTTAAAATTTAAAATTTAAAATTTAAAATTTAAAATTTAAAATTTAAAATTTAAAATTTAAAATTTAAAATTTAAAATTTAAAATTTAAAATTTAAAATTTAAAATTTAAAATTTAAAATTTAAAATTTAAAATTTAAAATTTAAAATTTAAAATTTAAAATTTAAAATTTAAAATTTAAAATTTAAAATTTAAAATTTAAAATTTAAAATTTAAAATTTAAAATTTAAAATTTAAAATTTAAAATTTAAAATTTAAAATTTAAAATTTAAAATTTAAAATTTAAAATTTAAAATTTAAAATTTAAAATTTAAAATTTAAAATTTAAAATTTAAAATTTAAAATTTAAAATTTAAAATTTAAAATTTAAAATTTAAAATTTAAAATTTAAAATTTAAAATTTAAAATTTAAAATTTAAAATTTAAAATTTAAAATTTAAAATTTAAAATTAAAATTTAAAATTTAAAATTTAAAATTTAAAATTTAAAATTTAAAATTTAAAATTTAAAATTTAAAATTTAAAATTTAAAATTTAAAATTTAAAATTTAAAATTTAAAATTTAAAATTTAAATTTAAAATTTAAATTTAAAATTTAAAATTTAAATTTAATTTAAAATTTAAAATTTAAAATTTAAAATTTAAATTTAAAATTTAAAATTTAAAATTTAAATTTAGGGTTTAAAATTTAAAATTTAAAATTTAAAATTTAAAATTTAAAATTTAAAATTTAAAATTTAAAATTTAAAATTTAAAATTTAAAATTTAAAATTTAAAATTTAAAATTTAAAATTTAAAATTTAAAATTTAAAATTTAAAATTTAAAATTTAAAATTTAAAATTTAAAATTTAAAATTTAAAATTTAAAATTTAAAATTTAAAATTTAAAATTTAAAATTTAAAATTTAAAATTTAAAATTTAAAATTTAAAATTTAAAATTTAAATTTAAAATTTAAAATTTAAATTTAAAATTTAAAATTTAAAATTTAAAATTTAAAATTTAAAATTTAAATTTAAAATTTAAATTTAAAATTTAAAATTTAAAATTTAAAATTTAAAATTTAAAATTTAAAATTTAAAATTTAAAATTTAAAATTTAAAATTTAAAATTTAATTTTTTTAAAATTTAAAATTTAAAATTTAAATTTAAAATTTAAAATTTAAAATTTAAAATTTAAAATTTAAAATTTAAAATTTAAAATTTAAAATTTAAAATTTAAAATTTAAAATTTAAAATTTAAATTTAAAATTTAAAATTTAAAATTTAAAATTTAAAATTTAAAATTTAAAATTTAAAATTTAAAATTTAAAATTTAAAATTTAAAATTTAAAATTTAAAATTTAAAATTTAAAATTTAAAATTTAAAATTTAAAATTTAAAATTTAAAATTTAAAATTTAAAATTTAAAATTTAAAATTTAAAATTTAAAATTTAAAATTTAAAATTTAAAATTTAAAATTTAAAATTTAAAATTTAAAATTTAAAATTTAAAATTTAAAATTTAAAATTTAAATTTAAAATTTAAAATTTAAAATTTAAAATTTAAAATTTAAAATTTAAAATTTAAAATTTAAAATTTAAAATTTAAAATTTAAAATTTAAAATTTAAAATTTAAAATTTAAAATTTAAAATTTAAAATTTAAAATTTAAAATTTAAAATTTAAAATTTAAAATTTAAAATTTAAAATTTAAAATTTAAAATTTAAAATTTAAAATTTAAAATTTAAAATTTAAAATTTAAAATTTAAAATTTAAAATTTAAAATTTAAAATTTAAAATTTAAAATTTAAAATTTAAAATTTAAAATTTAAAATTTAAAATTTAAAATTTAAAATTTAAAATTTAAAATTTAAAATTTAAAATTAAAATTTAAAATTTAAAATTTAAAATTTAAAATTTAAAATTTAAAATTTAAAATTTAAAATTTAAAATTTAAAATTTAAAATTTAAAATTTAAAATTTAAAATTTAAAATTTAAAATTTAAAATTTAAAATTTAAAATTTAAAATTTAAAATTTAAAATTTAAAATTTAAAATTTAAAATTTAAAATTTAAAATTTAAATTTAAAATTTAAAATTTAAAATTTAAAATTTAAATTTAAATTTAAATTTAAAATTTAAAATTTAAAATTTAAAATTTAAAATTTAAAATTTAAAATTTAAAATTTAAAATTTAAAATTTAAATTTAAAATTTAAAATTTAAAATTTAAAATTTAAAATTTAAAATTTAATTTAAAATTTAAAATTAAAATTTAAAATTTAAAATTTAAAATTTAAATTTAAAATTTAAAATTTAAAATTTAAAATTTAAAATTTAAAATTTAAAATTTAAAATTTAAAATTTAAAATTTAAATTTAAAATTTAAAATTTAAAATTTAAAATTTAAAATTTAAAATTTAAAATTTAAAATTTAAAATTTAAAATTTAAAATTTAAAATTTAAATTTAAAATTTAAAATTTAAAATTTAAAATTTAAAATTTAAAATTTAAAATTTAAAATTTAAAATTTAAAATTTAAAATTTAAAATTTAAAATTTAAAATTTAAAATTTAAAATTTAAAATTTAAAATTTAAAATTTAAAATTTAAATTTAAAATTTAAAATTTAAAATTTAAAATTTAAAATTTAAAATTTAAAATTTAAATTTAAAATTTAAAATTTAAAATTTAAAATTTAAATTTAAAATTTAAAATTTAAATTTTAAATTTAAAATTTAAAATTTAAATTTAAAATTTAAAATTTAAATTTAAAATTTAAAATTTAAAATTTAAAATTTAAAATTTAAAATTTAAAATTTAAAATTTAAAATTTAAAATTTAAATTTAAAATTTAAAATTTAAAATTTAAAATTTAAAATTTAAAATTTAAAATTTAAAATTTAAAATTTAAAATTTAAAATTTAAAATTTAAAATTTAAAATTTAAAATTTAAAATTTAAAATTTAAAATTTAAAATTTAAAATTTAAAATTTAAAATTTAAAATTTAAAATTTAAAATTTAAAATTTAAAATTTAAAATTTAAAATTTAAAATTTAAAATTTAAAATTTAAAATTTAAAATTTAAAATTTAAAATTTAAAATTTAAAATTTAAATTTAAAATTTAAAATTTAAAATTTAAAATTTAAAATTTAAAATTTAAAATTTAAAATTTAAAATTTAAAATTTAAAATTTAAAATTTAAAATTTAAAATTTAAAATTTAAAATTTAAAATTTAAAATTTAAAATTTAAAATTTAAAATTTAAAATTTAAAATTTAAAATTTAAAATTTAAAATTTAAAATTTAAAATTTAAAATTTAAAATTTAAATTTAAAATTTAAAATTTAAAATTTAAAATTTAAAATTTAAAATTTAAAATTTAAAATTTAAAATTTAAAATTTAAAATTTAAAATTTAAAATTTAAAATTTAAAATTTAAAATTTAAAATTTAAAATTTAAATTTAAAATTTAAAATTTAAAATTTAAAATTTAAAATTTAAAATTTAAAATTTAAAATTTAAATTTAAAATTTAAAATTTAAAATTTAAAATTTAAAATTTAAAATTTAAAATTTAAATTTAAAATTTAAAATTTAAAATTTAAAATTTAAAATTTAAAATTTAAAATTTAAAATTTAAAATTTAAAATTTAAAATTTAAATTTAAAATTTAAAATTTAAAATTTAAAATTTAAAATTTAAAATTTAAAATTTAAAATTTAAAATTTAAAATTTAAAATTTAAAATTTAAAATTTAAAATTTAAAATTTAAAATTTAAAATTTAAATTTAAAATTTAAAATTTAAAATTTAAAATTTAAATTTAAAATTTAAAATTTAAAATTTAAAATTTAAAATTTAAAATTTAAAATTTAAAATTTAAAATTTAAAATTTAAAATTTAAAATTTAAAATTTAAAATTTAAAATTTAAAATTTAAAATTTAAAATTTAAAATTTAAAATTTAAAATTTAAAATTTAAAATTTAAAATTTAAAATTTAAAATTTAAAATTTAAAATTTAAAATTTAAATTTAAAATTTAAAATTTAAATTTAAAATTTAAAATTTAAAATTTAAAATTTAAAATTTAAAATTTAAAATTTAAAATTTAAAATTTAAAATTTAAAATTTAAAATTTAAAATTTAAAATTTAAAATTTAAAATTTAAAATTTAAAATTTAAAATTTAAAATTTAAAATTTAAAATTTAAAATTTAAAATTTAAAATTTAAAATTTAAAATTTAAAATTTAAATTTAAAATTTAAAATTTAAAATTTAAAATTTAAAATTTAAAATTTAAAATTTAAAATTTAAAATTAAAATTTAAAATTTAAAATTTAAAATTTAAAATTTAAAATTTAAAATTTAAAATTTAAAATTTAAAATTTAAAATTTAAAATTTAAAATTTAAAATTTAAAATTTAAAATTTAAAATTTAAAATTTAAAATTTAAAATTTAAAATTTAAAATTTAAAATTTAAAATTTAAAATTTAAAATTTAAAATTTAAAATTTAAAATTTAAAATTTAAAATTTAAAATTTAAAATTTAAAATTTAAAATTTAAAATTTAAAATTTAAAATTTAAAATTTAAAATTTAAAATTTAAAATTTAAAATTTAAAATTTAAAATTTAAAATTTAAAATTTAAATTTAAAATTTAAAATTTAAAATTTAAAATTTAAAATTTAAATTAAAATTTAAAATTTAAAATTTAAAATTTAAAATTTAAAATTTAAAATTTAAAATTTAAAATTTAAAATTTAAAATTTAAAATTTAAAATTTAAAATTTAAAATTTAAATTAAAATTTAAAATTTAAATTTAAAATTTAAAATTTAAAATTTAAAATTTAAAATTTAAAATTTAAATTTAAAATTTAAAATTTAAAATTTAAAATTTAAAATTTAAAATTTAAAATTTAAAATTAAAATTTAAAATTTAAAATTTAAAATTTAAAATTTAAATTTAAAATTTAAAATTTAAATTTAAAATTTAAAATTTAAAATTTAAATTTAAATTTAAAATTTAAAATTTAAAATTTAAAATTTAAATTTAAAATTTAAAATTTAATTTAAAATTTAAAATTTAAAATTAAAATTTAAATTTAAAATTTAAAATTTAAAATTTAAAATTTAAAATTAAAATTAAATTTAAAATTTAAATTTAAAATTTAAAATTTAAAATTTAAAATTTAAAATTTAAAATTTAAAATTTAAAATTTAAAATTTAAATTTAAAATTTAAAATTTAAAATTTAAAATTTAAAATTTAAAATTTAAAATTTAAAATTTAAAATTTAAAATTTAAAATTTAAAATTTAAAATTTAAAATTTAAAATTTAAAATTTAAAATTTAAAATTTAAAATTTAAAATTTAAAATTTAAAATTTAAAATTTAAAATTTAAAATTTAAAATTTAAAATTTAAAATTTAAAATTTAAATTTAAAATTTAAAATTTAAAATTTAAAATTTAAAATTTAAAATTTAAAATTTAAAATTTAAAATTTAAAATTTAAAATTTAAAATTTAAAATTTAAAATTTAAAATTTAAAATTTAAATTTAAAATTTAAAATTTAAAATTTAAAATTTAAATTTAAAATTTAAAATTTAAAATTTAAAATTTAAAATTTAAAATTTAAAATTTAAAATTTAAAATTTAAATTTAAAATTTAAAATTTAAAATTTAAAATTTAAAATTTAAAATTTAAAATTTAAAATTTAAAATTTAAAATTTAAATTTAAAATTTAAAATTTAAAATTTAAATTTAAAATTTAAAATTTAAAATTTAAAATTTAAAATTTAAAATTTAAAATTTAAAATTTAAAATTTAAAATTTAAAATTTAAAATTTAAATTTAAAATTTAAAATTTAAAATTTAAAATTTAAAATTTAAAATTTAAAATTTAAAATTTAAAATTTAAAATTTAAAATTTAAAATTTAAAATTTAAAATTTAAAATTTAAAATTTAAAATTTAAAATTTAAAATTTAAAATTTAAAATTTAAAATTTAAAATTTAAAATTTAAAATTTAAAATTTAAAATTTAAAATTTAAAATTTAAAATTTAAAATTTAAAATTTAAAATTTAAAATTTAAAATTTAAAATTTAAAATTTAAAATTTAAAATTTAAAATTTAAAATTTAAAATTTAAAATTTAAAATTTAAAATTTAAAATTTAAAATTTAAAATTTAAAATTTAAAATTTAAAATTTAAAATTTAAAATTTAAAATTTAAAATTTAAAATTTAAAATTTAAAATTTAAAATTTAAAATTTAAAATTTAAAATTTAAAATTTAAAATTTAAAATTTAAAATTTAAAATTTAAAATTTAAATTTAAAATTTAAAATTTAAAATTTAAAATTTAAAATTTAAAATTTAAAATTTAAAATTTAAAATTTAAAATTTAAAATTTAAAATTTAAAATTTAAAATTTAAAATTTAAAATTTAAAATTTAAAATTTAAAATTTAAAATTTAAATTTAAAATTTAAAATTTAAAATTTAAAATTTAAAATTTAAAATTTAAAATTTAAAATTTAAAATTTAAAATTTAAAATTTAAAATTTAAAATTTAAAATTTAAAATTTAAAATTTAAAATTTAAAATTTAAAATTTAAAATTTAAAATTTAAAATTTAAAATTTAAAATTTAAAATTTAAAATTTAAAATTTAAAATTTAAAATTTAAAATTTAAAATTTAAAATTTAAAATTTAAAATTTAAAATTTAAAATTTAAAATTTAAAATTAAAATTTAAAATTTAAATTTAAAATTTAAAATTTAAAATTTAAAATTTAAAATTTAAAATTTAAAATTTAAATTTAAAATTTAAAATTTAAAATTTAAAATTTAATTTAAAATTTAAAATTTAAAATTTAAATTTAAAATTTAAATTTAAATTTAAAATTTAAAATTTAAAATTTAAAATTAAAATTTAAAATTTAAAATTTAAAATTTAAAATTTAAATTTAAAATTTAAAATTTAAAATTTAAAATTTAAAATTTAAAATTTAAAATTTAAAATTTAAAATTTAAAATTTAAAATTTAAAATTTAAAATTTAAAATTTAAAATTTAAAATTTAAATTTAAAATTTAAAATTTAAAATTTAAAATTTAAAATTTAAAATTTAAAATTTAAAATTTAAAATTTAAAATTTAAAATTTAAAATTTAAAATTTAAAATTTAAAATTTAAAATTTAAAATTTAAAATTTAAAATTTAAAATTTAAAATTTAAAATTTAAAATTTAAAATTTAAAATTTAAAATTTAAAATTTAAAATTTAAAATTTAAAATTTAAAATTTAAAATTTAAAATTTAAAATTTAAAATTAAAATTTAAAATTTAAAATTTAAATTTAAAATTTAAAATTTAAAATTTAAAATTTAAAATTTAAAATTTAAAATTTAAAATTTAAAATTTAAAATTTAAAATTTAAAATTTAAAATTTAAAATTTAAAATTTAAAATTTAAAATTTAAAATTTAAAATTTAAAATTTAAATTTAAAATTTAAAATTTAAAATTTAAAATTTAAAATTAAAATTTAAAATTTAAAATTTAAAATTTAAATTTAAAATTTAAAATTTAAAATTTAAAATTTAAAATTTAAAATTTAAAATTTAAAATTTAAAATTTAAAATTTAAAATTTAAAATTTAAAATTTAAAATTTAAAATTTAAAATTTAAAATTTAAAATTTAAAATTTAAAATTTAAAATTTAAAATTTAAAATTTAAAATTTAAAATTTAAAATTTAAAATTTAAAATTTAAAATTTAAAATTTAAAATTTAAAATTTAAAATTTAAAATTTAAAATTTAAAATTTAAATTTAAATTTAAAATTTAAAATTTAAAATTTAAAATTTAAAATTTAAAATTTAAAATTTAAAATTTAAAATTTAAAATTTAAAATTTAAATTTAAAATTTAAAATTTAAAATTTAAAATTTAAAATTTAAATTTAAATTTAAAATTTAAAATTTAATTAAAATTTAAAATTTAAAATTTAAAATTTAAAATTTAAAATTTAAAATTTAAAATTTAAAATTTAAAATTTAAAATTTAAAATTTAAAATTTAAAATTTAAAATTTAAAATTTAAAATTTAAAATTTAAAATTTAAATTTAAAATTTAAAATTTAAAATTTAAAATTTAAAATTTAAATTTAAAATTTAAAATTTAAAATTTAAAATTTAAAATTTAAAATTTAAAATTTAAAATTTAAAATTTAAAATTTAAAATTTAAAATTTAAAATTTAAAATTTAAAATTTAAAATTTAAAATTTAAAATTTAAAATTAAAATTAAAATTTAAAATTTAAAATTTAAAATTTAAAATTTAAAATTTAAAATTTAAAATTTAAAATTTAAAATTTAAAATTTAAAATTTAAAATTTAAAATTTAAAATTTAAAATTTAAAATTTAAAATTTAAAATTTAAAATTTAAAATTTAAAATTTAAAATTTAAAATTTAAAATTTAAAATTTAAAATTTAAAATTTAAAATTTAAAATTTAAAATTTAAAATTTAAAATTTAAAATTTAAAATTTAAAATTTAAAATTTAAAATTTAAAATTTAAAATTTAAAATTTAAAATTTAAAATTTAAAATTTAAAATTTAAAATTTAAAATTTAAAATTTAAAATTAAAATTTAAAATTTAAAATTTAAAATTTAAAATTTAAAATTTAAAATTTAAAATTTAAAATTTAAAATTTAAAATTTAAAATTTAAAATTTAAAATTTAAAATTTAAAATTTAAATTTAAAATTTAAAATTTAAAATTTAAATTTAAAATTTAAAATTTAAAATTTAAAATTTAAAATTTAAAATTTAAAATTTAAAATTTAAAATTTAAAATTTAAAATTTAAAATTTAAAATTTAAAATTTAAAATTTAAAATTTAAAATTTAAATTTAAATTTAAAATTTAAAATTTAAAATTTAAAATTTAAAATTTAAAATTTAAAATTTAAAATTTAAAATTTAAAATTTAAAATTTAAAATTTAAAATTTAAAATTTAAAATTTAAAATTTAAAATTTAAAATTTAAAATTTAAAATTTAAAATTTAAAATTTAAAATTTAAAATTTAAAATTTAAAATTTAAAATTTAAAATTTAAAATTTAAAATTTAAAATTTAAAATTTAAAATTTAAAATTTAAAATTTAAAATTTAAAATTTAAAATTTTAAATTTAAAATTTAAAATTTAAAATTTAAAATTTAAAATTTAAATTTAAAATTAAAATTTAAAATTTAAAATTTAAAATTTAAAATTTAAAATTTAAAATTTAAAATTTAAAATTTAAAATTTAAAATTTAAAATTTAAATTTAAAATTTAAAATTTAAATTTAAAATTTAAAATTTAAAATTTAAAATTTAAAATTTAAAATTTAAAATT